>OY992536.1:105197538-105512634 GCA_963921195.1 Pegoplata infirma
AATCACGCTAGTCTGTACACAGTATGAGCTAAATTTTACATTTTTTTTTTGCTTTTTTGGAATGAAAGGAAATATGAAGAGAAAATAAATCACGCAAACTCACGCAAAAAAATCAACTCACGCTCACTCTTTCACGCAATAATCTTTCTCACACTCACTCACAATCACGTGAGTAAAATTGAATTCAGTCACACTCACGCTCTTATCTGCTCATGTTCCCATCTCTAGTTTGTCTATCCACACAAAAAAACTGTAATGTGTTTTTTTCGTTATTTTCGAGAAATCGCATTTGAATTTTGAATTTCATGACAATTTTTCAATTTGATTGGTTCAACGTAGCGTATGACTAATGCAAATATTAAATAGTCATTCGCTACGTTGAAACAAGAATATACAAGCAAATTACAAAATTGTTATGAAAATTAATATTCAAATGCGATTTTCTGAAAAAACATATGTCTGAATTTATTTGTGTGGATAGACAAACATCTAAGCTTAAAAAAAAGTGGCCGGGTTTTTGATTAATTGACTTTTTTTAAAAATGCAAAAATTTCAGAACTAATTCTGAAAAAATTCAGAAAATCGCTTTTGAATATTAATTTTCATAACAATTTTGTAATTTGCTTGTATTTTCTTGTTTCAACGAAGTGAATGACTACTAAATATTTGCATTAGTCACACGCTTCGTTGAACCAAGCAAATTACCAAATTGTCATGAAATTCAAAATTCAAATGCGGTTTCTCGAAAATAACGAAAAAAACACATTACAATTTTTTTGTGTGGATAGACAAACTAGAGATGGGAATATGAGCAGATAAGAGCGTGAGTGTGACTGAATTCAATTTTACTCACGTGATTGTGAGTGAGTGTGAGAAAGATTATTGCGTGAAAGAGTGAGCGTGAGTTGATTTTTTTGCGTGAGTTTGCGTGATTTATTTTCTCTTCATATTTCCTTTCATTCCAAAAAAAGCAACAAAAAAAATGTAAAATTTTGCTTAACTTCAGATTTCGTCCCGAAAAAATCAAAACAAATGTAAATTTTAGATTTTGCTGAAAATTTTGAAAGATTTTTGAAATTATTTTTAGTATAAATAAGAATATCGTGAGTGTGAGTCAACGTTAGCGTGAGTGACTCTTGCATCGGCGTACGTGAGTGTGAGTTGTATTAAATACACACACGTGATTGTGAGTGAGTGTTAGAAGAAAAATTATTATGAAAGTTAAAATTCACTCACGTGACCATCTCTTAGACAAACATCTAATCTTTAAAAAAAAATTACAAAAAAAAACAAATGTGGCCGGATTTTTTATAAATTGACTTTTTTAAAAAATGGAAAATTTCAGAACGGGTTCTGAAATTTTTTTTTATTTCACTCACACTTTTTTATTCCACTGACACTCACTCACAACGATGTGAGTAAAATTGATTTTCAATCACGCTCACTTGTGATCATGTGTCAATCATGCACAAATCTAATTATGTTACCATCTCTTGTTTATATGCATAGGCACATAAAATTACTACTAGCAATAAGATTTATGAATAATACCTGAATTACAAGCATTTCTGAAAAAAATTAAAAATGTCCTATCACAAAACTTAGCATAACTCATTAATTTTTTAACCGATTGTTATGTTTTTTGGTGTTTTGGAAAGATACTTTACTATACTTTTATACAAAAATAAAAAAAAAATTGTTTAATGATGCACTTTCAACTTATAGTATAAAGAACATGACAAATTTTTCAAAAAATTGGATTTTTTTTAACTTAAACGATCGTAGCTCAGCCAATTCTTGATCGATTTTTAATATTTTTGTTTTGTTTAAAAGGTAAGACTTATACCTTTCAAAAAAATCTATAAAATCGAAAATCGGTTGCAAACTAACAAAGTAATAATTTTTTAAAATTGTAATTTAAGAATTGCCGTTTTTCAACACATTTGCCAATAAAAAACGTACTTAACGAAGTGATCCAGAAAAACTATGAGTATATCAGTACTCTATGGACTCCAACCAACCCGAATTTTCATATGAGAACCCCTGCATATTTTATTTTTGCTCATTTGTAGCACAGTGTAATTATTCCTCGGGTTTCTATTAACATTAGTTTTTCTGAATTTGGATGAAGACATTTCGTCGACATCGCAATTTTGTAAACCCCTTTTAGGAATTTTGATTTTTTTTTTTATTTTTTTTTTTAAGTAAGTTTTAATTTTTATAAAGTTAAATTTTTCGCACAAACACACGTACGTTTCACTCGATAACACAAATCGAACTGATAATTTAGATAAATTACCAAAATTTATATATAAATTTTTACTCTGCTAACTTTGAAAAGTTTACAAAGTTTCCTAGGAATATTTCCTAAAAGCATAGATAATTTTTCGAACATATCATTTTTTAAAAATCACCTTGGCTTTTTAGTAATATTGTCTAAAAACTTTGTAGGCTCTATGTTATCTTGGCACTTAGATAAAGTTATACTATAAATTTAGGTAATATTACCTCGATTTTTTTTTGTGTGTAGATTTATAAAGGTAATATTTTAGTGACGTAAATGAAAACAATTTTCTTTCAAAATCATTTTAGTCGGCATAAACGACTTAAATGGTCAGTGCACACATGAACCAATTATAACGCATTTTAAGCCTTTGAAATTTTAGAAAACAACTAAATTATAAAAAAAATATTGAAACTCAAACGAAAACCTTTTATTTTCCAAGACACAAATTGAAAAAAATTCAAATATTTTTAAGCATGAATAGTGTAGTTTGAACTCAAGTCATTTATGCCGAAAAAATTTAAAAAAATTTTAATTTAAAATTTATTTTTGTTTTGAAAATTCGTAAATATTATTGTTTTAAAATTTGTCAAAAACCTTACTATGGGAGAAAAGTTAGGTTAGTGGATAATAGGGTGGCTCGTTTTTGGACTTTTCTCTCTGATCAAATTCTAATACCCGCCAAAAGTGTCGGTCCCCTAAGGGTAACTCACGTGCAAAATATCACTCCGATCGGAGTTTATCTTCTGTCTCCACTTTGAGCCTCAAAATTGGGGATTTTGGAAAAAAGGACTTTTTTTAAAAAAAAAAAAAAAAAATTTAAGTTTTTTTATTAAAATAATAAAAAAAAATTTTTTTGTATAATATTTGATCATAAATACTCAAATATGAAATATAAAGATTTTACGGTATCATTAACCCGTTCAAACTTGATACCAAAAAAAAGGCATGATTTTGGGGGCGTTCTCAAAACACCTTTTTTCAAAATTTGAACATTTTATTAAAAAAAAATTTTAAATATACCATTTTTTCTTTCTGAATTCATTAAGAACACCTTGGAGAAGAAAAATGTGAAATATGGTGGATATCCGTCGAGCCACTTTTTGGGAATCGCGGGGGGGAAGTTAGCGGATTTCAAGGAAATGTTGGTTTTATCAATAATTTGGATTAATAAAATCTTATAAATTTCATTTTTGGGCAAATTAACTGTTTTTTGGTGTCGTAGCATTCTATTAGATAACTTTAAGTCTGTCATGAAATCTTACCGATCTAGGACGTCTTTAACCCACATTGGCTGGGGGTCAAAAATGACCCCCAAAAGAAATTTGAAGTTTAGAGCTTAAATTTTGTGCTATAAACAAGTATAAACGGCTTTTGTGTGTTTTACCTCAACTATTATATCATATTAATATATTATCTTTAAAAAAATCGTTAACCCTTCTTTGTAGGGGGTCAAAAATGACCCATTCAATAAAAAATATAAATTTTGTTGATATCAAAAAATTCAAGAACTATGCCGAAAAGTTTTTGCTGGGGTCATTTTTGACCCCTGGCCCATGTGGGTTAAAGATATCTTAAACAGGTGAAATTTCAGGGCTGATTTAAAGTTATCTAATAGACTGCCACAAATTAATTTTCTGTAAAAAATATATACTTTTTATTGAATGGGCCATTTTTGACCCCCTACCAAGAAGGGTTAACGATTTTTTTAAAGATAATATATTAATACGAAATAATAGTTAGGGTAGAAAACACAAAAGCCGTTTTATACTTGTTAATAGCACAAAATTTAAGCTCTAAACTTCAACTTTCCTGCGGGGTCATTTTTGACCCCCCGCCAATGTGGGTTAAAGACGTCCTAGATCGGTAAGATTTTATGACAGACTTAAAGTTATCTAATTGAATGCCACGACACCAAAAAACAGTTAATTTGCCCAAAAATTAAATTTATAAGATTTTATTAATCCAAATTATTGATAAAACCAACATTTCCTTGAAATCCGCTAACTTCCCCCCGCGATTCCCAAAAAGTGGCTCGACGGATAACCGCCATATTTCACATTTTTCTTCTCCAAAGTGTTCTTAATGAATTCAGAAATAAAAAATGGTATATTTAAAATTTTTTTTTAATAAAATTTTCAAATTTTGAAAAAGGTGTTTTGAGAACGCCCCCAAAATCATGCCATTTTTTTGGTAGCAAGTTTGAACGGGTTAATGATACCGTAAAATCTTTAAATTTCATATTTAAGTATTTATGATCAAATATTATACAAAAAAATTTTTTTCATTATTTTAATAAAAAAACTTAAATTTTTTTTTTTTTTTTAAAAAAGTCCTTTTTTCCAAAAACCCCAATTTTGAGGCTCAAAGTGGAGACAGAAGATAAACTCCGATCGGAGTGATATTTTGCATGTGAGTTACCCTTAGGGGACCGACACTATTGGCGGGTATTAGAATTTGATCAGAGAGAAATGCCCAAAAACGAGCCACCCTAGTGGATAATACCTTTTATAAATTTACCTTGGCATCATGGAATTGCTCTTAAGTTAAAGCCGACCAGTCCTCGTCCGCTCTTGAAGACTTTGACTCACTAAAAAGCTTTCTGCAGGAATCTCTGCTCGTCTGCAACTCATTTGACCGCCAAGGAGACTTTTATTTGCCCCTAGACTTTACAAACATTTGTTATATGGCCAACCAGACAGTAAATTTCCTCCAAACTATGCGGTTTAGATAATGTTCTTTATCCAAAAGCCTAGAAAAAGCTTCTCTATATTTCACCCATTTTTACTCTTTTCAGATTTCCAGAGACAGCTTCAACCGGGCCACGCTCCCCGAGTAAAATCTCAAAGTAGCGATGACCTGAGAAAGGATGTTTTTCAAAAATTCTCCAGTCATCAATTCTATCAGACAATGTATCTGATTTAAGTGTTACATCAGAAACCTCTTGCCGCCTACTTGTAATAAAAGTTGGTTCACTACCCCTGATACAAATATACTGGTTAGTGCTTAGCAAAAACTCCAAAAGTAACTCTCCTCTATCGTTTGTGTCTTTACTTCCCTGATGCCCCCTTGATTCAGACTCCCGAATCAGACCGCTCACCTTTTCCAAGGGTATTGGCTCTGGATCAGAAAAATATGCAGAGGAGAGCCAAATTGACTTTCCTTGAAGCTTCAAACTACTTCCATATCACTAAAAAGAAAATATTTGAGCAATTTTTCGCCAAGGTGCAGACTCTTGGTTAACTCTAACCATCAACTTAAACCCAGGGCACAGACTACTCGACAGTTGAGTTTTATAACGAAAAGTGGGGAAACCTAAGCGATTTTAAACATTATTTAAATATTTATGTTAGTTCGCTATAAAAAGTTAAACAAAGTTCATTTTAAACGAGGATTCGTTATAACCGAGTTCGTTATAAAAGAAGTATTTTGTATGAAAATTGTTGCCAAAATGTTGGGACTTCAGAATTAGTTCGTTGTATTCGAGGAATCGTTATAACCGAGTTCTTTATAGCCAAGTTTTACTGTAGTTACAGTTGTATTTCTTTTAAACAATGGGAATCAAGTTTGCCCATTCGGATGTCACGAATGTTTTTATGCATTTCTTTACTTCAAAAGTGTACGTGGGTAGAATACGAAATAATGTGTGTGATTTTAACTCACAAGGGAAGTATCTCAACCCTTATGAACCGATTTGCCTGAAACTTAAAATATATATCAAAGAGACAATTCTAAGGTTGGGGTGTCTCGGCTTATCGGCCATATCGGGGATTTAGGGGTTCAAAACATGGGTCAAAAAATGGCGAAAAAATCGTTTTTTGGATTTTTCAGCCATTTCTTTTTAAGAAACTATATGATGTTTTCATATGAGAATGGTGGCATAACCTTGTAAAAATTCGGCTTCTTTAAATATTTTTTTCAGAAAAATGTGTAAATTTTGGGGGGTACTTATGTGAAGACATAGACCTACGATATCCATATGGATAAGAAATAATCTTTATTAAATTTAAGTCGACCCGTATTTTTGCCCTAGATGATATTCCTGTTAGTTCGGAAGTTATCAAAATTTTCCCGAAGGTCCACATGGTTTCATAAGGGGACAACGAAATTTTTAAACACCGATATGGCCGATAAGCCGAGACACCCCAACCTTAAAATCGTCTCTTTAGTATATATTTTAAGTTTCAGGCAAATCGGTTCATAAGGGTTGAGATACTTCCCTTGTCAGACTTAAGCGGGTTTCCTCCTGTTGTGTGTAATCACAATTCAGAAGCAAACAGCAACATTGTCCATACAATGGCAATGGCACAGACTAATACAGACTCGACATAAGTGACAAGTGTCAAAAAAGTATTCTTTAACCATATGGTTAATATTTTCAAATTATTCTACGAATTAGGTTAGAAAGAGAAAACTGATATAACGCGCCATAAGAAAAATGGATGCCAGATCGGTTTTTGTTGTTTCACTCACTCCTAAGTCGTAGAAAGTGTTGCCATGTTAGCGTAAAACGGACTAAAAACCGCTGTGTTTTCTCCTAAAATCGCTTAGTTTTTCCCCATTTTTTCTTATAAAACTCTACTGTCGAGTCTGTATTTAGTCTGTGGCAATGGGCTAAAAAATAACCTTGGTGGTCAAATGAATTGCAGACGAGCAGAGATTCCTGTAGAAAGCTCTTTAATAAGGCTAAATCTTCAAGAGCGGGCGAGGACTGGTCTGCATACAGGCTTCAACTTAGGGGTTATAGATGATCAGAATTGCCAAATGTGCTTCTTGAAAAAACTTCTGTGGAAACATTGAAGACGTTTCTGAGGCATCCAGGCTGCGCAAAGTTTTGGCTTCTTCATCTTGCACCCTGGGATACCTGAAAGATCCTAATGGGGTGTGGTCTTCCTCCAGTGGGGAGTCGCTAGATCTCACACGCATTTACCGGGAAATTCCATGACGCCGTTTCAAGCTTTGGAACGTTCTGAAGCACAAGCATATGAAATTGCTTCGGAAATATAAAATATGCCTACATCAATCTGGGCGATTAAAAGCTTCAGGCCCTATAAATCCCCTGGACCTGATGGTATAATCCCGGCAGAGATACAGCAAGTGTCGGACTATATAGCCCCTTGGCTGTAAAATCTATACACAGCATGCATCAACTGGTCGTATATTCCTTTAAAATGGAGGGATACCAGAGTCGTCTTTATCCCGAAGGCTAGGAAAAATTCCCACACAGCTCCGAAGGTTTTCAGACCAATTACTTTGTCTTCTTTTGTTAAAGACAACGGAACGAATGATAGACTCATATTTGCGTAGAGTGATTGACCCGAGGTTGCTTTCGACAAGGCAACATGCATACAGCAAGGGTAAATCAAAGGAAACAGCTCTTCATGAGCTCGTCGGTACCATCGAGAGATCGAGGCTTCACGAACAAGTGGGCATTGGATTCTATTCGGAGGAACTTGTGTTGAGCCTGGTTCGAAGATTGCCGGATCATTGCAGTGTTTAGCAGGCAGAGATGCTGGCAATAAAGGAAGTGGCTGACTGGTTGAGCTGCAATGTATTGTCTACAACTGTAGCCAACATCTATTCTGACAGTCAATCCGCGGTCAAGTTCCTCGAGTTAATGTTTCTGAAAATAAGATCTGCCCTTAACTGCCGCAAGTCTTCAACAGAGATGATCAAGCAGTTTGACATACGACTCATATGGATCCCAGGACACAGAGACATTCCAGGGAATTGCAATGATGATGAGCTTGCAAGACTGGGAACAACCATACAGGTTCTAACAGAACTGGAATGAGTTGGTATGCCTCTAGAAACTTGCAATCATCTTTCTGATTTGTCGGATGTCAAAATTCAATATCTAAGGAGTTTCATAAGAAGCTCAAATTGGTTTAACGACAGGGACTAGTAGGACTAGCAGGGACAATAGACCTCGGAGTCTACATGTATTGACTTAAAAAGTCAGCAGCCACTTACAACCTAACCTAACCTGCACTTACAACCGGGGATTAGAAAATGGATTTTTTTTCGGCCCATCCCTTTATGCGTTCGTGGATATTATTTTTTGTTTAAATAATGACTAAATTGTATAACTTAAGCGCAAAAAGTAGAATAAACGACTTCTTTAACATAAACCGGTAGGGGGAAGTGACCTCAATCCCCCGCCACAAAAAAGACCCTTCATATATATTTTTTTTAATTTTTTTACGTGTTGCAGGTATCAAAAATTCGGCACAGCCGTATTTGTGTTGTCATCTTTTTTATACCCTCCACTCTAGTGATAGAGGGTGTATATAAGTTTGTCATTCCGTTTGTAACACCTCGAAATATTGGTCTAGGACCCCATAAAGTATATATATTCATGATCCTCGATCGATTTTAAAACTATCTAGCGATGTCCGTCCGTCCGTCTGTCCGTCTGTCTGTCTGTCTGTTGAAAACACGCTAACTTTTGAAAGACTTTACGGAGGCTCCTGAAGTTTGGCATATATGTTTGGCATTTACCTGGTCAGGTTGGTATTGCAATCCAGCGAAATCGGTCCAGTGGTTCAAAAGTTATGAGCAAAAGACTGAATTTCGGCAAGGGTTTTTCGTGAATTTATGAGATAAAAAGCACTATAACTTTCGAAAATCAATTCTGAGGATGCTGAAGCTTGGCATATATATTTTTCGTTCCTCCAGCCTAGTTCGTATTGAATTGAAAAACACCCAAATCGGTCTAGTGGTTCAAAAGTTATTAGCAAAACCGTGAATATCAGATTAGCTTCACCTTAAATTCACTTGGTGAAAACCCGTTAAACCTGTTTTACAACCATTGGTAAGTCACAAAAATATTTTAAAACGTATTTTTGTCACACAAAAATATTTTTATACCAAAACAAAAAAAAAAAAAATACACTCGAAAAAAATGTTACACACAAAAAAAATTTTACACTCAAAAAAAAATTAGTAAATTTTTTTTTAATGTAAAATTCAAAAAAAATTTTACACTCAAAAAAAAATTTACACTCAAAAAAAAAATTTGTTTTTTTTTTTTTCAAAAATTACTAAAAAAAAATTTTACACTCAAAAAAATTAGTAAATTTTTTTTTGAATGTAAAATTCGAAAAAAATTTTACACTCAAAAAAAATTTTACACTCAAAAAAAAATAGTTTTTTTTTTTTTTTTTAAATTACTAAAAAAAAAAAATTTTTTACACAAAATAAAATATTTCTAATCATAACTGTTATTTTTCACGTTAGAAAATTTACTTAAAATGGGCATTGTGGAGGGTATTCATAGATTCGGCCAAGTCGAATTTAACTTTTCTACTTGTTATGTATTAACAGTGTTTAGGTTTTGTAAAAATTGTGACAAAATCGGGTAATGGCATTTCATTCCACTTTATTTAAGTCATAACACGAAAATCCTACATGCCCCCGTTTTCGAGTTATTGCTAAATAATAACACTGTTATAACACTGTTATAAAACCACTGTAATAAAAACCTCCCAGCGAAATATTCAACAGTATCATAGGGATTTTGCTCTCCTGATTTTTTTGAGATATTCGCTGTTAAAAAGCAACAACATCAATAACACAGTGATACAAAATCGAACTTTCGGAATCGGAATGGGATGAAACCAAAAGCAAATGAAAGCTGACGTTTTCCATAACAAAACCCTCAAGGCCTTTTTTTTAGGTCAGAGCTAGATTTTATTTTACACGCATTTAAAGTGGGTGATTTTAAAGCATTTAAAGTTTTTGTGTACTAAACGTGTCCAACTTTAAAGACCCCTGGTGGTGCCCTTATTGGACATGTAGGGCCCAGTTTCCAAACTTAAGCTCAAAATTACTTCAGCTATGACTGGTATGAATTTTGCTGCAATCGGTCCAGTACCTATTTACTGAATAGCCAAATTATTAAAATAAACCATGTACACCGTTGCGTATGATTGTTATTTAAAGGCAATTACACAGTGCAACACCCAAATCGGAATGGGATGAAACCAAAAGCAAATGAAAGTTGACATATTCCATAACAAACCCCTCAAGGCTTTTTTCTAGTTCAGAGCTAGATTTTGTTTTAAACGCATTTGAAGTTAGTGCACTTTTATTATAATTACAATAATAAATGCTTGAAAACTGTATTAGTGGCGAATGATTAATATTGTAATTGCCTTTAAATAACAATCATACGCAACGGTGTCCAGTGATTTATATTAATAATTGCCTTTAAATAACAATCATACGCAACGGTGTACATGGTTTATTTTAATAATTTGGCTATTCAGTAAATAGGTACTGGTCCGATTGCAGCAAAATTCATACCAGTCATAGCTGAAGTAATTTTGAGCTTAAGTTTGGAAACTCGACCCTACATGTCCAATAAGGGCACCAACAGGGGGTCTTTAAAGTTGGACACGTTTAGTACAGAAAAACTTTAAATGCTTTAAAATCACCAACTTTAAATGCGTGAAAAATAAAATCTAGCTCTGACCTAAAAAAAAGGCCTTGAGGGTTTTGTTATGGAAAACGTCAGCTTTCATTTGCTTTTGGTTTCATCCCATTCCGATTCCGAAAGTTCGATTTTGTATCACTGTGTTATTAATATAAATCACTGGACACCGTTGCGTATGATTGTTATTTAAAGGCAATTACAATATTAATCATTCGCCACTAATACAGTTTTCAAGCATTTATTATTGTAATTATAATAAAAGTGCACTAATTTCAAATGCGTGTAAAACAAAATCTAGCTCTGAACTAGAAAAAAGCCTTGAGGGGTTTGTTATGGAATATGTCAACTTTCATTTGCTTTTGGTTTCATCCCATTCCGATTTTGGGTGTTGCACTGTGTAATTTATCACTCTTGGGGATCCACTGTTACATATTCTTACGTTGCTTCCAAAAAATAGGACTTGATTTCATATAAATTGTACCTTCTGATTTCAAAACGGCAATCCAAATTTTTCTAGCATGTTCCGTTTTCGAGATATTCGCGTTTGAGATTTTCGCGTGAAAAATTTTCGAACGCGAATGTCTCGAAAACGGAAAATGCTAGAAAAATTTGGATTTTGGAATCAGGAGGTTCATTTTATATGAAATCAAGCCCTAATTCCTGGAAGAATAAGTAACACTGACCACTAAAAGTGCGAAATTATTGTTTTTGACTTTTAAACAGCGATTACTTATATGAAAAACGGTAGGTGCTAGAAAAATTTGAATGGCTGATTTGAAATCAGAAGAGCAAAACTAAAAGAATCAGTTGGATATTTCACTGGGAGGTTTTTGTTGTCGAACAGTGTAATTATTTAGCAATAACTCGATAACAGGAACATCTAGGATTTTCGTGTTAACGGTTTTTAAAACTGTAAATAAAGACGAATGAAATGCCATTACCCGATTTTTTCCCCATTTTAACTAAACCTAAACTTGCTTGAAGAGGGGTGTGAGTCAACAAAAATATTTTTTTTTTTGGGTTTGTCAGTTAAAGCATAGCACTCTGTTCGATTTCACGGGAAAAATCTGTCACACTCCATATAAAAACAAGTAGAGAAAATTAAATTCGACTTGGCTGAATCTATGTATACCTCCACAATGCCCTTTTTAAGTGATAGTCAATTTTCTAACGTGAAAATTCAAAAACCATATATAACAAATCGAAAAAATTATAATACATAATTATAATTAGAGCCTGAGCTCGACTGTCTTTACAGAAACAATAATTTAAAAATAACGACTATAAGTCGCCCTAAGTGGCAATATCAGTATCTTTGGAAAATTGGCAGCACCTAACATTTGTGTCTAAAATTATAGACCATGTCTGGCAACGTTTGCAAAAATAAGTACTTAGATCAGAATTGATGAAGGAGAGGAAGAAGAATAATGATTACTAAAAATAAAAATCTATTTACATTAAATAGCAATAACAACACTTCTGTAAGAAAAAAACTACAGCAACAACACCACTAGAGTTGAAAAAATCAGATTTAGTTGATACTTGCTTAACAGCCTTCGTGGCGTATCGGTCTAGAGTGATTGTACGTTACAAGCAGTTAATAGCAAAGTATTACAGATGATGATGGGTTCAATCCTCAGCGGCTGCGATCTGTAAATAATTTTCACATATAGAGTTCTATTGACTATTAACTAAATAAATTTGACATTAAAAGTTTTTCTGAAGATTATTATAACTGGATAATATGAAACTAGTAAGAAACAAACCAGGATGTCTTAAATTTTTAGAAAAATTAAATTTTTCTTTCACACTTTTCTCAATTCAAAAACCATATATGTGAAAAAATAACATTTTTGATTAGAAATATTTTATTTTGTGTAAAACAATTTTTTTTTTAATAATTTTTGAAAAACAAAATAATTTACAAAATTTTTTTTGAGTGTAAATTTTTTTTTGAGTGTAAAATTTTTTTTCGACTGTATTTTTTTTTTTAGTGTAAAAATATTTTAAGTGACAAAAATACGTTGTAAAATATTTTTGTCACTTACAATTAGCAATGTTTTAAACGGGTACTCAACACGTGAATTTTAAGTGAAACTAATCTGAAATTCACGGTTTTACTAATAACTTTTGAACCACTAAACCGATTTGGCTGAAGTTCAATACGAACCAGACAAGGGGAAACGAAAAATATATATGCCAAGGTTCAGCATCCTCAGAATTGTTTTTCGAAAGTTAGCGTGTTTTTTATCTCATAAATTCATGAAAAACCCTTGCCGAAATTCAGTCTTTGCTCATAACTTTTGAACCACTGGAACGATTTCGCTGGATTGCAATACCAACCTGACCAGGTAAATGCCCAACATACATGCCAAACTTCAGGAGCCTCCGTAAAGTCTTTCAAAAGTTAGCGTGTTTTCAACAGACGAACGGACGGACAGAGGGACGGACGGACATCGCTAGATCGTCTTAAAATCGATCGAGGATCATGAATATATATACTTTATGGGGTCCTAGACCAATATTTCGAGGTGTTACAAACGGAATGACAAACTTATATACACCCTTTATCACTAAGTGGAGGGTATAAAAAATAAATTTTGGCAACGCCCGGAAATATAGGAAAATTGTTAAAAGAAGTTTTCACGCATTTTTATACCCTACACTAGAGATGGGCACATGAGCAGATTAGAGCGTAATTCACGCGTGGTTGTGACTGAATTCAATTTTACTCACGTGATTGTGAGTGAGTGTGAGTGGAGAAAAAATTGAGTGAGTGAGTGTGCGTGAGTAAGATTTTTGCGTGAGTGAGTGTGCGTGAGCCAATTTTTTTGCGTGAGTTTGCGTGATTTATTTTCGCTTCACATTTCCTTTCGTACCAAAAAAAGCAACAAAACAATTGTAAAATTTGGCTTAACTGATGATTTTGTCCTGAAAAAGGCAAAAAAAAATTAAAATTTCGCTGAACTTTAAGTTCTGCTGAAAATTTTAAAAGATTTTTGAAATTTTTTTTTTATGAATAAGAGTTTCGTGAGTGTGAGTCAACGTGAGTGTGAGTGAAGCTTGCGTGAGTACACGTGAGTGTGAGTTGTATTTAATTTACTAACGTGATTGTGAGTGAGTGTGAGTAGAAAAAATGTGTTCGTGAGTGAGTGTGCGTGATTCAAAAATTCCTGTCGTGAGCGTGAGTGAGTGTGAGACAAAAATAACTCACGCGCCCATCTCTACCCTACACCACACTGTGGCACAGGGTATAATGAGTTTGTGCTGATGTTGGTAACTATCCGAAATATTGGCCCTAGACCCACTTTTAAGTATACCGATCGACTTAGAATCACTTTTTGAGTCGATTTAGCGATGTCCGTCCGTCCGTCCGTCCGTCTGTCTGTCCATGTAAACGGTGTAAACACGATACAGGTCGCAATTTTTAATCAATTGACTTGAAATTTGAAACTTAAGCTCTTTTGGCCGAAGGACGAAGCCTATTGAAATTGAAAAAAATCGGTCCATATTTAGACCTAGGTTAGGGGTGGCGGAGCTCAAAATTTTGAACTCCTCGCATAGACCGGCTGGTCCATAGCAAATAATAATAATATTTAGACCTAGTAGCCGTATTATAATAGGTATCTTCTCGAAATTTGACAGGTAAACGTGTTTTATCTTCAAAAATCACCATTCCGAATTTTAAAGAAATCGAACCAGTTCTTCTTGTAGCCCCCATACAAACCACCTTCCCGATTTTAACATAAATCTCTCAAATTTCATGAAAATAGGAAATATTTAATTAAAATTCTGTTTGTGTATGTTAAACGCGTACTTTAATAACCTTATCAAATCTGATTATCATCGGACAATTTTTGGACTTAGAACTCAGTTGAAGCGGTTTATTGTCAACAAAAAGAAGCCTATCCCACTCAAATTTGAGTAGTGAGTGCTTTTTACACTTATTAAAAATTTGACAAAATAAAGATCTAATCAGTCCATATTTGACATTGGGACCCATTTTCCGGGAAACTCTGGTGTAGGGTATTATATGGTCGGTCTTGACCGACTATAATTTTCTTACACTAAGAAAATTATGTCATTAACTGTTTGTAGGTTATTTTAAAAAGTAATCAGTAAAGTCATTTTAAAAGAAAATTCACTTATTTTATAAAGGACTGCAAAATTCTTCTAGATATGGACAGGAAGCAACTGAGAGCTACAGTTAACCTCATTACTGGTCACAACACATTGGGTAAACACATGGTAACAATTGGAATTAGAAATGATAATACATGTAGATGGTGCAGAGAATCCGTAGAAGATACATATCATTTCTTATGCGAATGCCCTGCACTGTCATTTAGAAGATTAAAAATTTTTGGTTCTTATATTTTTCAGAATTTATCCGAATTACGAGGCACGAATCCTTGGACCCTACTGGGATTTATAAGGGCATCTAAATGGGACGCATAAAGGAAAACCACTTTGGGCTACACAGTAGAAGAAGAGAGAGGATCAAAGTTTCAAAGGAATCATAATGGGCCACATCACGGCCTCTATGGGCGCTGGTGTATACCAGTGTCATCCTTCATAACCTAACCTAACCTAACCTAAAGGATTTAATTTTTTTACTGTTTATGTAGTTTAAAAAAAATAATTTACTGTATTAAAAACGAATTTTCTGTTACATTTAATTTCGGCAGTAAAAAATTTCTTCTATAGTTTTACTGTTTTTCAATACAAAATAACTGAATATTCACTAGTTTTTTAATGTTTTGGTTAGTCATTAAATTAACATTTAAAATTGACTGTAATGTGTTTTAATTTTAAATGAAAAAACAGTGGAATGGTTTTTAAATAAAATTTCATTTGTTTTAAGTGAATATTCACTGGAATTTACCTACATAATTCTTTGAGTGTACTTGTTATTATATAAGACAATTTAAATTGCCGTGAAAAAGTGACATTTCAGTTTTGTTATGATCGTTTCTTTATTATAATTGTCAAAAGTTGTTTATTTTTCATTGTTTTATTGCGATTTGAGGCGATTAAAGTTGAAATGAAATTTTCACCGCAAAAAAAACAGAGTACTTAGCTTTAAGCATAGTACGCTTTTTATTACGGTGAAAATTTCACTTAAACTATAAACGCCTCAAATCGCAATAAAACATATAAACAACTTTTGACAATTATAAGAAAGAAATGATCATAACAAAACTGAAATGTCAATTTTTCACGACAATTTAAATTGTCTTGTATAATAAAAATGCGTGAAAACTTTTTTAACAATTCCCCGATAATTACTCGCGTTGCCATTTGTTTTATATGGAGTTTGACAGATTTTTTCCCGTGAAATCGACTTTCCAGACTCGCTAAAGTGTTTTCTTCCCTATCTTTTTCAATACATTTTTGATATCGCGAAAAAATGTGGAATTTTGAACCCCCTTAAATCTAACACAGTGGGTCACTTTTATGGGAGATAGGCGAAAACATGGAGCGATTTTTATACCCTCCAACTACAGTATGGGGGTATACTCACTTTGTCATTCCGTGTGTAACGCATTGAAATATCGGTCGGCGTCCCCATAATGTATATGAACATTTCCATTTAACTTTTGATTTTAAGGTTTAAAAAATATTCAAATTTTTTTTGAAGGCACATCAAAATCGTTTAGTACGCGTATAAACATGCATTTAGTAAGTTCAAATCCGTTCGCGTGAAGAACTTTCAGCTGACGGCGCGAAAGTTATGGCGGTTTAAAGATTTTAATTGAAAACAAAAAATCTCAAAATTACAATTATTATTAGAAATACTACCCCCAATAACAACCGGATAAATTACGTCCATTAACGTGGATATACAATCAGATTTTTACGTTAAAAGTTTGTTTTAAAAAGTTGCTCTCTTAATACTTGATATGCAATTTACGCGAAATCTAATGACGATGGACCAAATTAAAGGTCATATTCGGATTAAGCACCCTCAAATTAGTTAAGAAACTTGTGAATTATGCAAAATTGTGAATTTTTAAAAGTGATGCAATTTCTGACTAATCAAATTTTGAAAGATGCATAAAATCCACAATCTTCAAAATTTATTAATGCCGCTCAGTTTTGGATTAAAGCTTTATAAGTGCCAGCAATTGCCATTTATAGAAATTAATTTCTATTAGCGGTTTGGGTGTGCCCTGGCGGTTTATCTGAGAACAAAATTGGAGCGTTTTCAGCGTATAGTTACATTAAGTCCCAATTTTTGCACACGATTCATATTACGCATTACAAGCAATCGTCTGACGGGTATATTTTAAATCTCAATTCTTTTCGCGTGAAAATACAAGCAAAAGTTTAAAATCGTGAAATGTCAGATTTTTGCAAAATTTTTGCTAAATAAAATTTTAACACGCTATATCGATTTTATTATAAAAAATCAAAAAATATTTGAATCACGCGATGTGCTGGCCACTTTTAAATAATATTGCGAATGTGCCTCGCAAAAAAGTGGATTTTTGATGACTTTCACGTCCTGTCTCTTAACCTTTGTCTAGCTAGTACTCCGCTCCTATTGAGGGCACATTCATGAGACCGGTTTCAAACTGTAGGGAATAACGACAGCTATCATTTTTCGTATTAGCTTTTGAAAAGTATGAAGCGGCGCAAATTTCCTGGTCAAAAAACGACGAAAAATTGAAAATGAAGAAATTTTAATTTCAAACCGTTACCACCAAATAACTTTTTTTTTATTGATGGCACATCAAATTCATAAATACATCTTTTTTGAACAAGTGTAGGGACCATATATATTAAATCTTCGAAGAATACGTTGGACGGCGCAAGTACAATAGGCCAAAGAGTACATAATTTTTATGAAATTTCAATCGACTTTTCCACATTTCGGAAGTTTGATTGTCGCTAACTACCGCAAATTAAGATTTTTGGCATTTAGTGTTTGTAAGCTAATTGCATTAGAATTCCTTTATGCATTTCTATCAGTAGATAGCCATTTGAATGCAAATAAAAAAAGTTTTGGCCAAAAAACCAAAATTTCAAAGAAATGAAAAGTTAAATGGAAATGTCCATATATATTATTGATCAGTGATCGATTCTAAGACATTCTACCGATTTCCGTCCGTCCGTCTGTAGTTAACACGATACAGTCCAAAATAAAAGAGCTAGACTCCTCAAGTTTGGCACGAATATGTCTTATGGTCCTAGGAAGGTTAAGTTCGGAAATGGGCAAAATCGGACAAGGGGGGAAAAAAGTTCCTCCTTGAAGAACTAAACAAACCTCTAAAAAATATCATTGTTTTCATGATTTTTTGTCTTTTTGTTTCACAAATGCAACATTTTTATGCTACAAGAAGTTCAAAGTCCTGCATTTGGACCCTGAAAATTATAAAATGTCGTTTTTTCGGTCCGCCCCCCTTTTATGGGCGTAGAATAAAAATAAAAATTAAATTATGATAAACTTGCATTTCTTTAGTGCAAAAAGCATAAGAATGAATTTTTAAACACATATTCGAGAGGAAATTTGCCCCCAATCACCACGACCCCCCCATCAAACGCCTCTACATTTTTTTGTATTTTTTTGCATGTTGGAGGGTATAAACGATTCGGCACAGCCGAATTTAACACTCTTACTTGTTTTAATTTAAATAAGCTGCGTCCTTGGACCAAGATAAGCTTTATTTTCAGTTAATTTAATTGATAATTACGATCTGTATCGTGCTTACACCGACTCCGTGTACAGACGGAAAACACACGAAGGGTCAGAGTCGATCGGTATACATAAAGGTTGGTCTTGTCACTGATGACAGTGACTGATGACTTAAAGACAGTGCCAATTTGATAACTTTAATTTTAAAATAAAAACAACAACATTTATTTTTATTATTTTTTTTTTTATTATTTTCTTTTGAATTATTTAAAAATACAGTACAAAAGTAGTAAAGTGGCAAGAATAAAATATCAATAAATATTTACAAAAAAAAAAAAAAAAGTTAAGAACAATTTTGCAGAAAATAAAAGACAAAAAAGTGTTTAAGGGTAAAAAGTTTCCCCTCCTCTAAAAAGGAAAAAAATAAATTGAGTATTTTTTTTTAATTATTTTGTAAAGTAACTTATACTTATATTGTGACAATATATTCCACATATTTTGTGACAAAACAATTGTGACAAATACGAGGAAAAAAAATTTATATAGTTTATATTTACACGACGATATTTTTAAGGCAGTTTTTTTTTCTTTCTTTAGAGATACTTAACAATTATAAAAATAAACTAAAAATAATATAAAAAAAATTAAATTATAAAAAATAAAAAAATTAAACAAAATAATAATAATTAAGTCTAAAAAAATTTTAATTGATATAAAAAAAAGGGCAGTTTTAAAAATTTTCTTTAAAGGAAATTTATCAGAGATTTTAAATTGCTTAAAAATACTTTTTTTTTTGTTTAAAATTTTAAATATTTTAAAATCTCTCTGGATTTTATTAAGAAATTTTGACTAAATTTTATTTAATATTATGCTTGGTAACAAAAAAGCTTTAAAAGCTTTTTTTTTAAATATTTAACGGTTTTTTATTGTTTTAAGCTGGCAACACTAATTTAAGTAAATATGTTTAGTTGTGATAAAGAGTTAGCAGCACCTTATAGAGTGTTTAATAGACTCTCAGTTATAAAAAACAGTAGTGGCAGCACAATACTTAGGAATAAGCTCACTCGAACGCATGAAAGCTTTGATAATTTAGCAACTTTAATACACTTTATGCCGCCATCATTTTATAATTACGAAAATTAGCATAGCAGTATCATCTCTTATCATTTCTCTTTACTCTCAATATATCATTTTTGTTAACAGAAATTTATTAGGAATCGTGTAGTTATTTTAAAGCTTTTTCTTTGTGCTTTCAAAGCTTTTTTCTTGTGCTTTTTGTTGGCATATGTTGGCAACACTTACGTAAGCAAATGTGTTAATTAATTTAAACTACAGAATTAAAAGTTTATCAGGTTTTGAAAGACTTTATACTTTATCCTTATTACACCGCCCGACAAAAATATAAAAAAGTCATAAACGTTTGAAACTAGAAAATAAATGTAGTAAAACGGCATTTGTAGTTTTTGATTTTGTAATCCTGTTTCCTTTTAAAAGGACTTTAAAGTTTTAGGCTGAGTTTCTGACATATCGCTTTAACTTAGTTTAACCGGGAGTTTTATTAAACTTTATTAAATTAAAACCAAGTTTAACCAAGCATTCTGTTTTTCAGTTCAAGTTTAGCAAATGTCGATTAATGCGGTATTACCATACCAAATATCGAATTTCCAATTAGAATAGTTGCCATCATCGTACATTTTTATACCCTCCAACTACAGTATGGGGGTATACTCACTTTGTCATTCCGTTTGTAACGCATCGAAATATAGGTCGGGGACCCCATAAAGTATATATATTATTGATCTATGATCGATTCTAAGACTTTTCTAGAATGTCCGTATGTCCGTATGTCCGTCCGTCCGTCTGTATAAGACACGATGCAGTCCAAAATAAAAGAGATAGACTCGTTATGTTTAGCAGGAATATGTGTTTTGGTCCTAGGCAGGTTAAGTTCGTATATGGGCAAAATCGGACCAGGGGGAAAAAAGTTCCCCCTTGATGAACTTAACTAACCTCTGAAAATCGCCATATTTTCACAGGTGTTTTTGTATTTTTGTTAAGCAAATTAAACAATTTGATGTCATAAAAAGTCCTAGGTCCTGCACTTGGACTTAGGAAATAAGAAAAAAATAGTTTTTTTTCCTCACCCCCCTTTTGTGGGCGTTGATATTAAAAATGTTTTTAAATAATGATAAAATTGTATTACTTAAGCTCAAAAAGCATAATAAATGAATTTTTGAACATTTACCACATGGGTTTATGTGTCCCCCAATGACCCCTACTGACCCCCCCCACCAAAAAAAAACCGCCCCTGCAATTTTTTATATATGTTGGAGGGTATTATAGATTCGGCACAGCCGAATTTCACACTCTCACTTGTTTCCATTAAAATACCACAACATGGCAACACTAACCAGTATATTTGAAAATCAGAGGTGTTTTTTTGACATTTTAATTTAACTCTCCATCATTGGTGAGTTAAACTTAAAATAAACCAAATCTCAAAAAGAGAATTTGTGGTTTAAAGTCAGTTTAAACCAAAAACCAATAAATTTTACAACTCAAAAACTCACCCTTAGAGGTTTACAATTTTTGTAAAATATTTTTTAAATATTTGAACTTGTCTTATAATACCACACAGAAAAAGAAATATTTGCCAATGCACAAAATTCATAGTATTTATGAACAAATACTTAAAAAATATGAACGTTTTCATTCAATTTTTGAACTTTTTCATAATATTTATGAAAAAATGCTTAATAGTTCTTAAATTTCATATATTATGATTTATTCATAAATACTATGAAAAAGTTTATAAGTATATGAAAAAGTTATTAAATTTTATGAATTTTTTCATAAATACTACGAAAGTCGTTCATTGGATTTTTTTTTTGTGTGCACTATTGATGTCAAATGAATGAACAGGATCTCCGCTAGTTTCTTGATTTTGTTTACCATATAAAAAAAAAATGAGGGTAACAATGTCCTTTTAAAACTTTATCCTTGAATATCATAAAAACTGTTTTAATAACATTTTTTGATAAAGTTTTGAAATATTTGAACTTGTCTTATAATACCACACAGAAAAAGAAATACTTGCCAATGCACAAAATTCATAGTATTTATGAACAAATACTTAAAAAATATGAACGTTTTCATTAAATTTTTGAAGTTTTTCATAATATTTATGAAAAAATGCTTAATAGTTCTTAAATTTCATTTATTATGATTTATTCATAAATACTATGAAAAAGTTTATAAGTATTATAAAAAAGTTAATAAATTTTATGAATTTGTTCATAAATACTACGAAAGTTATTCATTGGAAATTTTTTTTTTGTGCACTATTGATGTCAAATGAATGAGCAGGATCTCCGCTAATTTCTAATTTGTTTGCCATATCGGGAAAAAATTAAGGTAATAATGTCCTTTTAAAACTTTATCCTTGAATATCATAAAAAATGTTTTAACAAAATTTTTTGATAAATTTTTAAAATGTCCTTTTCAAAACTTTATTAAAAACTTTACATCTTTTTTCCTGATGTGATAAAATAAAAATTGGAAAAATTAGCAAAGATTCTCGTCTTTCATTTGTTATCAATAGTGTGACATTATCAGACAAGTACAAATATTTAAAAAATATTTTACAAATATATAATTCTCTAAACTTTTAAGTCCTTTTAAAAGGAAAAATTATCACGAAATGTAAAACTGTAAATTTAGTTTTACTCCATTTCGATTCTTCTATTTACACGTTTATAATTTATTTCATGTAAAATATTAGCTTTCAGACAGTGTTATCAAAAAATTTTCTTAAAACCGTGTTATCATTTAATAGTAAAAGCTCTTGTTTGTAAGCTTTTTTGTTTATATTTATTTTTTTGTTTTGTTTTAACTGGCAACACTGTTTTAAAAGTTTAGTGTTAGGAATCGTTGTGTTATTGCAAGAAAAAGCTTTTTTTTAGTTTTTTTTTAAATTGTTAACTTAAGCTTTTACCGTCTACTTGTAAATTTTGAAGCTAAAGAATATAATGACTTTAATAATTCCAAAGCTCTTTTATCCGAACTAGAAGCATCATTATCTACAGCCACTGCTGTTATAGTCGATGAAGAAGCTTCCCTATCATTATCCTCCACCTTAATGACAAATTTCTGTGTTGTCGTCGATTCTCCGCTATTATTACTATCCACTGTTGTTGATCCATATAAAGTGGTAGTGGGTAGATCTGTTGTAGTAGAGGGATAATTTATGGTGGTAGTAGTAAATTCTTCACCACTTCCAGTTCTTCTATAGGTGGTAACAGGTAAAATTTCGGTGGTTGTTAAAGGTTTTTCTTTATGATGAGAATTTTTACCGTTGCTTGTATCGTCTCCCTTAAGTTTACCATCCATATTAATGAGAGCATTGATCAGGTGTTTACGTGATCTTTCTAAAGCCTTGCCATTTTGATCATCACAGGTTTGTATGAGTAATAATAAGAGACGAAGAATTTGACGGTTATGTTCTGCCTCAGCCATAACATTTCTCAAGTGATAAGCTTCATTTTCATTTAAACCACCAAATAATTTATTAGCTATACGTTGTAAACCACTGTTGGAGGGCAAAGATTCCCGGGGTAAGTCATATGACTCAAAGATTTCTTGCCAAGGATCAACAGCCACATCAGAGGTTTCAACTCGTAATTTGGAATTTTGCTTAGGTTCTATTAACTCGGTACTGCCATAACGTAAACTACTTCTTTGTCCGGCCGAAGATAAAATATCAACATTACCATGTTGACGAGATCTGGGTAATACAGTGACTCCTTGTTTTTGGTTATAGTCAAAGGGTCTTTTTGTTGTGGTAGTCTTAGATTTCATTAAACCATCATTAATCTTTAAAGGATCCAAAATATCATCATGTTCTATAAAGGACCAAGGATTTTCTAAAGGTTTTGCAGTAGTCAGTTTTCCAGATTTATCTTGATTTCTTATTAATTCATTTCTGGGCTTAACAAATGACTGTGTCTGTTCTCGTTGCAAAAATTCTTCACCTTCTCCGGAATCTGGGGTAGGCGGTTCTAATTCTGCGGAAAATTCTAAACTAGACTTTTGTTCTGAGGATGTTTTATAGGTAGTAGAATCTAAATCTTCGGTAGTACTAGCAGAATCGGGTGCTAAGGTGGATGTTATAAAGTTCGTATTTATGGCAGAGGCTAAATTAGATGGTGTCGTGAAACCTGCCTTATTGGCTGTTGGAGTAGGATGTGTTGGCAAATAAGTGGCACCAGTACCTTGATTAAATAATGCCGAATCGGTTACAGTAATAAATTTGGAATTTTTATCTACTGGTGGTTCTGTGGGTCTAACAGATTCTAAACTTTCTCTAAATTTGGCAGGATCATTAAGATAATTTGTCAAGGCATTTGAGAAAACCTGAGCAATTTTACGAGATTCTGGTTTTTCGGCCAAAGCTTTGATAGTCGAATCAGTAGCACCTATTTGGGGAAAAGGTGTTAAAACATCTTTCGATTTGCCAGCATTAGTATCCGCTAAACCTTGACTTAGATTATTTTGAGAATCTGGAGAACCATTAACACCAAATAAGGTATTGTATCTCTTAACCGTACCATTACTCAACAAACTAGTGTGTATATCATCTGAGTTTTGTGCTAAACCAGGAGTAGCTACAGTAGTTAGAGTAGCTGTGGTATCTGATAGTTTTTCCTTAGGAATCAAAGAATTGGTCGAGTGCACCGGAATATTAGCATTATCCTTATGGTTAAATTTCTTATTCGAATTATCTTCTAGAGAATTAACATTCTTGCTATTACTATCATTATGTTGTTCCGTAGCAAAATATTGTGCCAAAGATATTAAAGCATCTGGTCCTGAGGAGGGTGGTATATCTAAACCTTGACGATTTTTACCATTTACTTTAATCAATTCTACATCTTCGAAATTATGTTTCAAAACATTCATAGTTTTTAACATATCATTAACATTACGGGAGACTTCATCTTGTACCACACTTATGGGAGCAAATAGAAAAGAATCTCCAGCAGCATCATTTGTAGCTTTTGGAGCTAAAGCTGATTTGGGTAAATAAGTAGGGCCGGTAGAGGCAGGAGTGGTGGTGAGTAAACTTTCAGATAATTCATATTTGGTATTTGCTTTACGTAATGGTATATCAACATTAAAACTATTTTTGGGAGACAAAGAAACTTGATGGACTTCCGAAGAATAATCTCTATCTTTATCATCATAATAATGACGCATACCTATGATTATGGGTCTCAAAGTAGTAGGAGCAGTAATTTCAAATTCTACAGGACTAACAGTTGGTTTATTAGTTCCCGAACCGCCATCTAAAAATATACCAGCTCCATTGTTATTAACATTAAAACGATGAGGTGTGGGAGTAGTAGCGGTAGCTCCTTTTCCATTAACTGCTTTACCCTCAGTAGTTTTAGATTTTGATACCGACGGTACGGTAGGTGTATAAAATGGTGTAGTTCTAGTAGATTCAAAACGTCTAGCAGCTGTCGTATAGGTTCCGGAGTTATAAGACGTAGTAGGATTGTTTAATTTTTCAGTATTTTCATTTAGTTTTTCCTTCTTTAAAGGTTTAACTTTTTCTGAACGTTCACTAGGTTCGGGTTTTTTCTCTTCACGATAACGTTGTTGTCCACGTTGACCATTACGTCCCCGTTCGGTGGTATCATTATTTAAATCTGTATAACCATGTCTTTGTGAGCCACGATCTCCAGCACCTCTGCGATTATTATCATTTCTAGAAGATGCCTTGGGTGCTGTTTCAGATTTAGGTTTATCATAGTTATTGTAATTACGATTGCGGCTGCTTACAAATGAGGCGGACTCGGCGGTAATTTGAGATTCATTGTCATTATCATTACTATCGATATTAGAAATTTCTGGTTTAACTGGATTTCCTTTAGCTTTTTCACCAGAAAGATCTTCAAAATCTACACTTTCCAAAGAAGGAGTTTCATCAGAATCTATACGTCTATCGGATTTATTGTTAGCTCCAGCATTGGCATTACCATTACCATTTCCTCTTGAACGTTGTGTACCTTTAGCTGGTACCCTAGGTTTTATATTTAAACCTCCTCCTACAATATTGAAACCTTGTACGGGTATGGAGGGTTTTAAACGTTGTACTCTTTGTTTATTCAATAATTCCGTACTATCGGCATAGAATCCAGAAGAACCCAAACAATTCACCTTAAACCACCAATCACAAGTTAATTCACTTTGTTGGAATATAGTACCATTGGGACAAAGGAAAGATATTTTGCGACCCTCTTCACATATATGAAAGACCTGAAAAGAAAATTTTATGAATTACTAAAAAAAAACTTTTAGATAACCTTGTAAACTAACCTGACAATCAGTTTCCATATCTGCAAAATAACCATTACCGTAAGATCTACAACTGAATGTTGTCTTGGGTATACGTGGATAGATGGGAAAATCTATACCGGGTCTTCCTACCACACCCTGATAAACCTCATAGTCGACATCTTCATCAGAGGCTCGTTTCTTTAGATGATGCTTGTGTTCGTTACAATCAGCATGAGTTTCATATTGTTCTTCTTCAAATTGTGTAGCACCAGTTTGTTTGGCCAATATACGTGCTGGTATATGAGTCTGGAATGAAATTAAGTCAAGTAATGTAATAAATTGTACTGCAGAATTTATGTTTTCTTTAAATATAATCGTTGTAGCATTTGTTTGTAAAGAATGATGTCCGGAAACATTTGAGCTATCGAGCCTACATTTATACCATAGGTTTGGCTTGGGCTACTCTGGGTTTTTATGCCTTTACTCAGAGGTAGAAACTATGATAAAGCGGAGTTTTGTAATACCTGGTAGTATCTGTCTAGGACCTCATAAATTATATGATCGATTTTAAGATCTTTGCAAAGGGAGAGGCCCATAAGTCCTGTCTTCGTCTCAAAGTGTCAAATTTTTTCAGGCAACGCAATTTCGGACACAGTAACATGCGCAATTTAAATGATATTGCCACCGATTACAGCGTGCCCAAACACATTTTCAACCGGAAATACGACGCAGTATTTCCGACTCTAGAATTTTGGTCAAACTGGCAAAACCCCTTAATAAGCGCTATTAACATATTCATAGACGGCTCCAAACAATACATGGGAGTTGGTGCAGGGTTTTCAACTTGTTTTCGCGATATGGATAATAATTTTATCCTTCCAAAATAGTTGCCATAAGCAAGGCTGCTTTTCAATTCGGAGATGAGACAAACAGGGAGTTAAACTTTAGCTACTCTAAAAGCTCTCAGAAGCTTCTGTATCAAGTTAAAAGTAGTTTTCGAATGCTTCGAGAACTTACAAAGTTTAGGGACTATGAACAAGGTGAAACTTATATGGTTACCAGGTCGCATAGGTATTCAAGGGAACGAGATAGCGGACGAGTTTGCGAAACAAGGTGCTGATGGTATTGGTATTTCTGTACACATCGATCCACAAATCCGGAGCTTTAGATTGCTACGCGAAAATCTAAACACCGAAATAGCTTACAGAAAGTGGAGAGAGCAAACAACGAACACAATCAGTAGAAGATTATGGTCATGCTACAATCTGAGGAAAACTAACTATTTACTCTCACTTACCAGATGAAACTGCCGTACACTCACTGGAGTAATCACCGGGCACTGCCTTATAGGTTATCATAGGAAGAAAATTGGACTTATATCCGATGCCAGCTGTAGGAGGTGCGATGAACCTAACAATAAGGAAATAGTCGAATGTATTCTTTGCGCTATCCTGCCTTGGCCAGAACCCGCCTGCACATATTGGGCAGACATGTCTTCGAGAACTTGAAAACGGTTTCGAATGTCGACTTAAGGTAAATAATACAATTCGCGTTGTGGACTAACGCGTTATATCAGCGTCGCTGAGGAATTATAGTGGTTTCGCTATGGACCATCCGGTCTATGTTGGGAGTCTATGACTCCGCCACCTCTAACATAACCTAAGACGATTTAGCGAACTTCTTCTGTCCGCCCGAATGTTCGTCAGGTACCTGATGCTTTGCAAACTTTTTGTCATTGATAACCGTCAACGCCCTTCATTGGACACGGTCCATGACCCCAAAAATAGAAGCCCCACCCATATGTACTTCATCTTTAATGAGCTATGTGTGGTATAAATGGTTAGAATATCGGATGAGTTGAATCACTTCTTACACCGGTTTAAAAACTGAGAAACTAGAATGCATATTTCGACACTAGGACAAAGTGCTTATTCCAACGGACATTATCATTAACAGGTTACCGATATAACTTTGGTCCCAAACACGGACTCAGTTAGAATTTAAGACTGAAGGGTATCTAACGAATGCTCTTTCTCGGACCATTACTGGATACTCTTCAGCATTGATCTCTCAATAGAGAATAGTATCTCTTATAGAAACCCCAAGAAAACGAAAAGGGTGAAACTCTGAATCTTTGTTAGAGCACTACCGACTCCAGAAATGGATAAACCTGTCAGCATACAGAATTTGGAGAAATGTGTTAGTTTAGTGACGAACACCCTTAGGGAAGCTTATCTTAAATCCTGTCCAGAGCGCTTGCCTCCGAAGAAGATCCATTAACCATGGTGGACGTCGGAACTCAAGCTTCTAAGTACAGAAAGTAGGAAGGAAAATAAGGAAAAGTAAAATAACACGACGGAAGACTGGGAGAACTATCATGTTAGTTTTAATGTTTTCAAAAAGAAAACCCGGAAGAAGAAAGGAGAATCCTGGTCCATTTTCTGTAGGTAATTAGAGGGAACTACGGAAGCGGCGAGACTCCGTAAAGTTCTTTCCGAAGCGCCCAGTGTACCAGGATTTCTTAATAAACCAGATGGATCCTTAGCAGAAAGCAGTCAGGAAAGCATTGAACTTCTGATAGTTACCCATTTTCCGGGTTACAGAGACGAGGTGAAAAGAGATATTCCCTTGGGTACACTTTCACCAACTGCAATTCCGATCAATGAATTCATCAGAACAATGGTGGATGAACGCAAGATAATGAAGGTGGTTCGCTCCTTCAAGCCTTACAAATCGGCAGGGCCTGATGGTACTTTTCCGGCACTCCTTTCCAGAGCGCTTGTCTCCGAAGAAGATCCATCCACCATGGTGTATGTCGGAACTCAAGCTTCTTAGGACATAAAGAAGGAAACTCTTTAATAAGGCAAAAAAAAATAACACGACGGAAGACTTAGAGATCTATCGTCTAAGTTTTAAAGCTTTCAAAAAGGAAACCCGGAAGAAGAAAAGAGAATCCTGGTCCATTTTCTGTGGGTAATTGGGGGGAACTACGGAAGCGGCGAGACTCTGTAAAGTTATTTCCAAAGCGCACAGTGTACCAGGATTTCTTAATAAGCCAGATGGATCCTTTGCAGAAAGCAGTCAGGAAACCATTGAACTTCTAATAGATACCCATTTTCCGGGTTACAGAGACGAGGTGAAAAGAGATATTCCCTTGGGTACACTTTCACCAACTATAATTCCGGTCAATGAATTCATCAGAACCATGGTGGACGAACGCATGATAACGTACGCGGTTCGCTCCTTTAAGCCCTACAAATCGGCAGGGCCTGATGGTATATTTTCGGCACTCCTGTCCAGAGCGCTTGCCCCCCGAAGAAGATCCATCAACCATGGTCGGAACTCAAGCTTCTTAGGACATAAAGTAGGAAACTCTTTAATAATGCAAAGAAAAATAACACGACGGAAGACTTAAAGAACTATCGTCTTAGTTTTAATGCTTTCAAAAAGGAAACCCGGAAGAAGAAAGAGAATTCTGGTCCATTTTCTGTGGGGAATTGGAGGGAACAACGGAAGCGGCGAGACTCCGTAAAGTTTTTTCCAAATCCCCCAGTTTACCAGGATTTCTTAATAAACCAGATGGATTCTGTGCAGAAAGCAGTCAGGAAACCATTGAACTTCTGATGGATACCCATTTTTCGGGTTACAGAGACAAGGTAAAAAGAGATATTCGTTTGGGTACACTTTCACCAACTACAATTCCGGTCAATGAATTCATCAGAACAATGGTGGACGAACGCAAGATGATGTGGGCGGATCGCTCCTTTAAGCCCTACAAATCGGCAGGGCCTGATGGTATATTTTCGGCACTCTTGCAGGAGTCCCTCGTGATAATCATGCCCTGGCTTTTATGTATCTTTATGGGTAGCCTGGTATCAGGATATATACCCTCCGAATGAGGGAGGTAAGGGTGGTATTTATCCCTAAAGCGGAAAAGCTATCAGTCTGTCATCATTTTTATTAAAAACAGTGGAGTTTGTTTTGGCATCATTTTTGGACGTGGAAGGTGCGTTTAACAATGTCAAAATATCTTAATACCCTACAGAATACAGGCACGGACACACAGATTACTTTATGGACGGGCAATATGCTGAAAAGCGGGGCAATTAACTCGAAGAGAGGTGATAGTGAAGCGAGGAAAGTATTTACAAGGGACACTCCACAAGAGGAAGCTTTCGCTCCTCTTCTATGGAATCTTGTAATAAATGAGATCCTCGAGTCACTCAATGGAATGGGCATCAAAGTGGTTGCCTACGCTGACGACGTTGTGATCCTAATAAAAGGTAAGTTTTTACCAACGATTAGCAAGCTCATGGAATCAGCGATAAAGATACTCTCAAAGTGGGCCAAGAACAACGGCATGGGAGTTAATCCCGCCAAAACCGAACTCGTCTTGTTTACAAAAAGGACTAACAAGGAAGGTCTTTCACAGGGCACCCACCGATTGTCCTGAAACTTGAATATGTGAATGAGGGGGCAAAAAAAGAGTTACCTGTTTTTTTTAGCTGCCCAATCTCAAGTTTAAAAAAGGGTTGCCACCTTATGAAAATATAAGTAAATATACCATCGAGAGAGCGAAGAGCATATTGCGATTGGATGATAATTATCAAGGCCCCGGTGACAAAAATCTAATCTAACAAGCCATGTGGGGCAGTCGAAATTTCGGTTATATCGACTTCACTTTGTGTCTACAGGAAATCTTTTAATGAATAAGATTTTCGATTGCAACTTTCGGTTTTGTAGTATTTGCAACTTCGGTTATAGTCTTAAAAAAAAAAGTCGAAAAACTAATTTCCTTTGTGGTTTTTCAACCAGAACTTGGTCATCTTAATATATAATTGCTTACCCGTGATTCAGCTACTGTGAAATTAAGTAAGACCAGGAATACGAAAGCTGAAAGAAAAGAAATTATATAGTTTAATTAAAATTGTTTCATATTATTTAAACGTTAAGCCTAGAATTCTGTTTTTCATTACAAAAATTTCACTTAAACTTTAAACGCCTGAAATCGTAATAAAAAAATTTATATACTTTTTAACAACTTTTGACATTGACAAGTGAAATGTCACTTGTTCGCCACTTTTTCTTGCACAGGACTTATTTTTTATACTTTTTTTTGCAAAAAATACGCCAATCTGTAAGTACTGGACCGATTGCAGTGAAATTTATACCGGTTATAGCTAACGTAACGGTTAAGTTTGAACTGTGGACACCACATGTCCACTCGGTCTTATATTTTACCCCTCATGTCCTAAAAAAATGTTAAAAAAAATTATGGGGTTCCACCTTAAGGGATTGAGATGTTTTAAGAAAATGTTTGTATTGAAAAAATATTGGAGGTCGGACTTACATTTAACTCGTCTAGGGGCAACTCTAGGACAGATAGAGCGGTGGGATTTTATTAAATGGCAATTTGTATGGGAGCTTAGAGGAGTCAAATGTATGACCGACCCCCAACATTTTACTTAATTATTTTCTAAAAGGATAAAATGTAAGACCGAATCCATTAACTTTTCCCTCCAATTGTTTTTTCCGAACATACCTACCCCGTTTCTCCACTCCTTAAGTGAGCTCCCGTACAAATTGACATTTTTATAAAATTTGCTCCCACCTCTCTAATTGTCCCAGGGTTGCCACTACCCGAATTAAATGTATGACCGACCTACAACATACCTACCCTCAAACTTCAACCTTAAAGGGCAGTTTACATGTTAACTTACCATATTTATCTACTATTTCCCAGTTTTGGTGATACGATATGCCGGGTTTAAAAAATTTAGTATGAAAAATTATTTGAATTTGACAACTGTTATCCCCCAATACTGGGGAATAGTAGATAAGGGCGGTCAAGGGTAGTTAACATGTAAATCAACCTTTAAGGTGTGCCCAATATTTTTTTTTAGCTCCTAGAGCTCAAATGGTTCCCCTAGAAATTTAAAATGTATGAACGACCCCATTTCTTTTTCCCCCAACATTTTAAAGAACATACCTACCCCCTTCATCCACTTTCTAAGGGGGCTCCCAAATATTGGGCGATATTTTATCATGTAAATTTTCAATATGCAATAAATTTTTTTTAGCATATTATTATGAAATTTTAAGATTATTTAGGTTTTACTAAAGAAAGTGTTAACATTTTCCCGGAAAATGGGTCCCATGGACCGAATAGTTCTATATTTTGTAAAATCTTTAATAAGTGTAAAAACACTCACAAATCAAATTTGAGTGAAATGGGCTTCTATTTGTTGAAAATAAAACGCTATAACTGAATATCGGCCGAAATTTTCACATAAGTCCAAAAGTGGTCCGATGATAATCAGATTTGATAAGGTTATTAAAGTACGCGTTTAACATACACAAACAAAATTTTAATTAAATATTTTTCAGATCGCAGCCGCCGAGGATTGAACTCATCATCATCTGTAATACTTTGCTATTAACTGCTTGTAACGTACAATCACTCTAGACCGATACGCCACGAAGGCTGTTAAGCAAGTATCAACTAAATCTGATTTTTTCAATTCGAGTGGTGTTGTTGCTGTAGTTTTTTTCTTTCAGAAGTGTTGTTATTGCTATTTAATGTAAATAGATTTTTATTTTTAGTAATCATTATTCTTCTTCCTCTCCTTCATCAATTCTGATCTAAGTACTTATTTTTGCAAACGTTGCCAGACATGGTCTATATTTTAGACACAAATGTTAGGTGTTGCACATTTTCCAAAGATACTGATATTGCCACTTAGGGCGACTTAAAGTCGTTATTTTTAAATTATAGTTTCTGTAGAGACAGTCGAGCTCAGGCTCTAATTATAGAGTGATTGTACGTTACAAGCAGTTAATAGCAAAGTATTACAGATGATGATGAGTTCAATCCTCGGCGGCTGCGATCTGTAAATAATTTTCACATATAGAGTTCTATTGACTATTAACTAAATAAATTTGACATTAAAAGTTTTTCTGAAGATTATTATAACTGGATAATATGAAACTAGTAAGAAACAAACCAGGATGTCTTAAATTTTTAGAAAAATTAAATTTTTCTTTCACACTTTTCTCAATTCAAAAACCATATATAACAAATCGAAAAATTATAATACATAATTATAATTAGAGCCTGAGCTCGACTGTCTCTACAGAAACTATAATTTAAAAATAACGACTTTAAGTCGCCCTAAGTGGCAATATCAGTATCTTTGGAAAATGTGCAACACCTAACATTTGTGTCTAAAATATAGACCATGTCTGGCAACGTTTGCAAAAATAAGTACTTAGATCAGAATTGATGAAGGAGAGGAAGAAGAATAATGATTACTAAAAATAAAAATCTATTTACATTAAATAGCAATAACAACACTTCTGAAAGAAAAAAACTACAGCAACAACACCACTCGAATTGAAAAAATCAGATTTAGTTGATACTTGCTTAACAGCCTTCGTGGCGTATCGGTCTAGAGTGATTGTACGTTACAAGCAGTTAATAGCAAAGTATTACAGATGATGATGAGTTCAATCCTCGGCGGCTGCGATCTGTAAATAATTTTCACATATAGAGTTCTATTGACTATTAACTAAATAAATTTGACATTAAAAGTTTTTCTGAAGATTATTATAACTGGATAATATGAAACTAGTAAGAAACAAACCAGGATGTCTTAAATTTTTAGAAAAATTAAATTTTTCTTTCACACTTTTCTCAATTCAAAAACCATATATAAATATTTTCCATTTTCATGAAATTTGAGGGATTTATTTGAAAATCGGAAAGGTGGTTTGTATGGGGGCAACAATAAGAACTGGTCCGATTACTTTAAAATTCGGAATGGTGATTTTTGAAGACAAAACACGTTTACCTGCCATATTTTAAAATGATACCTATTATAATACGGTTATTAAAGTCTTTTGAGCCAAAACTAAAGAGGGGGCTAGGTCTAAATATGGAGCTATCAATAGGCTTCGTCCTTGGGCTAAGAGAGGCTTAAGTTTCAAATTTCAAGACAATTGATTAAGAATTGCGACCTGTATCGTGTTTACACCGTTTACATGGACAGACAGACGGACGGACAGACGGACGGACGGGCGGACGGACATCGCTAAATCGACTCACAAAGTGATTCTAAGTCGATCGGTATACTTAAAAGTAGGTCTAGGACCAATATTTCGGGTAGTTCCAAACATCAGCACAAACTCTTTATACCCTGTACCACACTGTGGTGTAGGGTATAAACACGATAACTTTCTAAAGAAAATTCTAAGGATGCTGAAGCTTGGCATTTATATTTGTTGTTCCCCTGGCCTGGTTCGTATTGAATTTCAGCCATATTGGTCAAGTGGTTATTAGCAAAACCGTAAATTTCAGATTCGCTTCACCTTAAATTCACGTGCTGAAAAAAACGAGCCTTAAAAAAACAAGATTTAGGCTGGATTACTCAATGCTCCGTTATAAAATAACTCTCCGTTAAATTTAACTTTTTCATACAAATTTTGACATAAGGCTCCGTTAAATCAGCAGTTAGCAGCTAACTTTTCATTGAGTAATCCGCCCTTAAAAACATTGGAAAGCCACAAAATTACTTTAAAAGTATTTTTGTCACTCTAAAATATTTTTACACTAGCTAATAAAAATTTACACTCGAAAAAAATTTTAGTAATTTTTCTTTTTACAAAAATTAAAAAAAAAAAGTTGTTCATTTTTTTCACGTTAGAAAATTTACCATTCTTTAAAATGTTCTAGTTGTTTTACTTGTTTTATTTCAAGTTTCAAATAGTGTAAATTTACTTTATCCCCAAGTCCTCTTTAATTTTGGCTCAAATGACTCTAATTGCCGTATTGTAATAGATATCCTTTCGAAATTTGGCAAGTAAACGTGTTTTGTATTCACAAATTGCCATGTCGAATTTTAAAGGAATCGGCCCAGTTCTTCTTGTAGCCCCCGTACAAACCACCTACCCGTTATTCGCATAAATCTCTCAAATTGAATGAAAATAGAAAATATTTTATTTAAATTTTGTTTGTGTGTGTTTAAAGCGTTAATTAATAACCTAATCAAATTTTAATTATAATTGGACCATTTTTGGACTTTGTCCCCATATGAAAATTTCGCCCAATTTTCAGTAAAAGCGGTTTATTGACAACAAAAAGAAGCCTATTTCGCTCAAATTTGATTTTGGCAAGTAAACGTGTTTTGTATTCACAAATTACCATTCTGAATTTCAAAGGAATCGGATCAGTTCTTTTTGCATCCCCCATACAAACCACCCTCCCGGTATTCACATAAATATCTCAAATTCCATGAAAGTATAAAATATTTCATTGCTTTGACTGAAATTCGATAGTTAAGCTTCGTTTGATTCAAAAACGAAGCCTATTGAATTTGGAAAATATCGGTTCATATTTTGATCTATGACTCTAATGACTCTAATTGACGTATAATAATAGACATACTTTCGAAATTTGGCAAGTATGTTTTGTATTCATAAATTACCATTCCGAATTTTAAAGGAATCGGACTAGTTCTTCTTGTAGCCCCCATACAAACCACCTACCCGATATTCGCATAAATCTCTCAAATTTCACGAAAATGGAAAAATTTTTATTAAAATTTAGTTTGTGTGTGTTTAAAGCGTTAATTAATAACCTAATCAAATTTTGATTATAATTGGACCATTTTTGAACTTTGGCACCATATGAAAATTTCGCCCGATTTTCAGTTAAAGCGGTTTTTGACAACAAATAGAAGCCTAGTTCACCTTAATTTGGTTTGTGAGTGTTTTTTACACTTATTAACGATTTCACAAAATATATATCCAATCGGTCCAAGTTTGAACTTGGGACCCACTTTTCCGACCACAATTTTCAACTTGCGACCCATTTTCCGGGAAACACTGGTGTAGGTCGTGTATGGTCGTTCTTGACCGACTATAATTTTCATACTTGTTTTTTTTTGGGATTAGTTACGATAATCAGTGTTGCCACCAATGAAATTGGAAATTACACAAAAAATTATCCAAAATCTCACAAATTACACAGAAAAAAAAATATTTAAGAAAATTTTAATAAACACGTTTATTAAAAATAAAAATATTTTTAATAAATTTTTTTATTGTATCAATAAAAAAATTTATTGAAATTAAAAAAAAACTATGTTCAACTCATTCCGTCGGCAAGTTTTGTTGTGTTTCTTTTTTTCACACATAGTAATTTCAAATAAAGTAATAACTTAAAAAAAAAACAAAAAATATTTAAAAAAAAAAAAGTTGGGTCTGATGGGGATTCGAACCAACGACCCCCAAAAAAAGTAATAAGTTTATCCACCGCTTAGCGCATAACGCCAAAACAGTTTTATAGTTTTGTCGGCTAAATTCTGTCATCTACTTACAAGCAAGAACAAAATAAAAATAAAAACACAATTTGTTTGTGAATGCGTGTGTGTTTGTATAGTTGTGTGTTAAATATTTTTACTGTTATAAGTTAGAGAATGAAAGTGATGCACTCAACTAAATTAGTCAGTATTTTTTTCATTTGGTAATTTCAATTGAGAATTTTTTCTGTTACCATTACTGACAAAATTATGTGAGTGTTTCAGAATTCTTGTTTAGTTTTATTTAAAACCAAATTGATTTTATGCGTTAAAACTTGTTGTCATGCTGTAGCTCAGTTAGTTAGACGCCCAGCATTCTAAACAGGAGGTATGCTGTTCAAAGCTCAATGGAAACAATAAATTGAGAAAAAGTAAGAGATAAAGAAAACAATTAAATAATAAAATAAAAATAAAAAAAAAAAAAAAAACAAATAAAAAAAAAAAATTTTTTTTTCTTTAGTTCTAAAAAAAAATATTAAAAAAAATATAAATCAATAAACTTTTTTATTGAATCTTGAAATTCGTTTATTGAAATTATTTTCAGCAAACGACTTACAAATGCGTTTATTGAATTCGTGAAAATCTTCACCGCGGCTTTTTTAGTTAATTTATTGATTGAATTCGTGAATTTTTTTATTGAAATTGAAATTTTTTTTTTTGTGTGTACACAACATTTTTAATTTTGTCATTCCGTTTGTAAACCCTGTCTACACCTGATTTTTTGATATAATCAATAACGTATGCAAAACGAAAAAAAAACGCTTTACGTCTATTTTGATGAATTCAAAACAAAGATGGCGTACAATTTCGATGTTTAATTGCCAGAAATAGTTTTCAGAAAAAATGCCAATTATTGCTATATATATCAGTTGTGGACACTAAAATATCGAAATATCGGTCAGAGAGCCCTTAAAGTATATTTGGGGCATTCCATGTGAAATCGGACACTTTGAAAAACTTTTTTTTTAGATTTTCCCAATTTTTTTACAGTTTTTAGTACCCTTCGAAAACTCCTTCGTGGTAAATTTTCAGATTTTTTTGATGACCCGTTCAAAAGATATCGAATTTTTAAAAATTGGTTGTTTGTTTCGTTTACTCAAACTTCTTTTAATCATAACTCTTCAATAATGGTCCAAATTTCAAATTTTTTTTTTCAAAATTTTTGTTTTTTTACGTACTTTTTAAAAAAAAATACCAAAAAATTCTTAAAAGCGCTCTAGTATGCGATTTTTAAGTTTCAAAATTTAAATCTCATTTTTGAAAATGTTTGTACTCTTCGATTTTTTTGAAATTTTTTTGTGTAAAACTTCTATCAATTCTACAAATTTTTTGCCCAGGAGGATTGTGGGATAATGATTATTACTATTTTTTAAAATTTTTTGAAAAAATTTTATTGTAATTTTCCAATCTTAAAATCATTTCTACTGCTCCAATGGTGCGTCATAGAGGGGTCCTTTATAAGACCGACCCCCATTAATTTTTACGTCTTAACATTTCTTTGGAACAAACTAATACCCTATCTCCAATTTCTAAGGGGGCTCCCACACAAAACGACATTTTTTAAAATTTGTTCCAACCGCTCTAACTGCCCTAATAGTGCCCTTAGAGCAACAAAATGTATGACCTACCCACAATATTTTTTTAGTCCAAACATTTTCTCTGAACACACCTACCCTCTATCTTTAACTGTTAAGGCGGTCCCCATACAATTTTTTTTATTTTTTGTAAATTTGTTTTATTTAATCAGCTTCTACCGGTCCAATGGTGCGTCCAAAAGGGGTCATTAGTGAGACCGACCCCAATTTATTTTTACCCTACAACATTTTTTCAAAACATACCTACGCCCTATCTCCACTCCCTAGAGCAAATTTTATAAAAATTTAATTTTGTATGGGAGCCTACTTAGGGAGTGGAGATAGGGCGTAGGTATGTTTTGAGAAAATGTTGTAGGGTAAAAATAAATAGGGGTCGGTCTCACTAATGACCCCTCTCGGACGCACCATTGGACCGGTAGAAGCTGATTAAATAAAACAAATTTACAAAAAATAAAAAAAATTGTATGGGGACCGCCTTAACAGTTAAAGATAGAGGGTAGGTGTGTTCAGAGAAAATGTTTGGACTAAAAAAATATTGTGGGTAGGTCATACATTTTGTTGCTCTAAGGGCACTATTAGGGCAGTTAGAGCGGTTGGAACAAATTTTAAAAAATGTCGTTTTGTGTGGGAGCCCCCTTAGAAATTGGAGATTGGGTATTAGTTTGTTCCAAAGAAATGTTAAGACGAAAAAATTAATGGGGGTCGGTCTTATAAGGGACCCCTCTATGACGCACCATTGGCGCAGTAGAAATGATTTTAAGATTGGAAAATTACAATAAAATTTTTTCAAAACATTTTAAAAAATTGTAATAATCGTTATCCCACAATCCTCCTGGGCAAAAAATTTGTAGAATTGATAGAAGTTTTACACAAAAAAATTTCAAAAAAATCGAAGAGTACAAACATTTTCAAAAATGAGATTTAAATTTTAAAACTTAAAAATCGCATACTAGAGCGCTTTTAAGAATTTTTTGGTATTTTTTTTAAAAAGTACGTAAAAAAACAAAAATTTTGAAAAAAAAAAATTTTGAAATTTGGACCATTATTGAAGAAGTTATGATTAAAAGAAGTTTGAGTAAAGGAACAAACTGTCAATTTTTCAAAATTCGATATCTTTTGAACGGGTCATCAAAAAAATCTGAAATTTTACCACGAAGGAATTTTTTGAAGGGTACTAAAAACTGTAAACAAATTGGGAAAATCTAAAAAAAAGTTTTTCAAAGTGTCCGATTTCACATGGAATGCCCCATTTACATTATTGATCCTTGATCGATTCTAAGACATTCTCTGAATGTTCGTCCGTCCGTCTGTATAAAACATACTGCAGTCCAAAATAAAAAATCTATGCTCCTGAAGATTGGCACGAATTTGTCTTATGGTCATAGGTAGGCCAAATTTGCAAATGGGCAAAATCGGTGCAGGTGGAAAAATGTTTCCCCTTGATAAACTAAACCAACCTCTGAAAAACGATATTTTTTAAAGATTTTTTTGTATATTTGTTCAACAAATGAAACAATTTTCAGTCCGCCTCCTTTTGTATGCGTGGATAAAAAAATAATTTTAATAATAATAAAATGGTTTTAATATTGATATAATTGTAATAATTAAGTGCTAAAATCATTATAAATCAACATTTATCACGTGGGGGAAAGGGTCCCCCAATATGGGGATATTAAAAGATACCGAATAGCAATTTTCAGATTTGGGAATAGGGATTCTCCAGAACAATTTTTAATTTAAAAAATTTTAGAGCGTTGTTTTTCGACATCTAAGTCATGAAGAAAATTGAGATTTTAATGGTCCAAAAATGCATGTTCTTCATTTATTATCTTGTATTTGGTAATCAAAATTTTTAAAGTCGATGTTGTCAATAATTTTTTAAGTCAAAAATGTCGACAAAATGATAAAAAAAAGTTGGAACTTTATTGAGGTAAAATTACACAAAAATTACACAAAAAATATCATTATCCAAGGATTTTGAAATTGCCCCACTTTTGGATAATTATCCAGAAAGTGGCAACACTGACGATAATACAATTTTATCATTTTCTTACACAAAGGTATTATTTTCCGCCCTTTTTTGCATTCCTCAATGCTACAAAATATTTAAATGTGGTATCGAAAAGGGACTTCCCTTGTGAAAATGTATTAGATCTTATCTGATCTGTTCATATATAATTATATATGATCGTATCTGATTTCATATAATTATATCTAAAATGTCCAAAATCGAGATCTAATTATATCTCGGATTTGGTCAAAATTGGCACAAAATTGACATTAAAATATATCTGATCAGATACAATTGTATACAATCAGATGCAATCATATAATTTCAGATAAAATCAGATCTGACAAGATCTAATCGATTTTTACACGGGTTTTTAATTTTTTTTTGTACATTCTACTGGTACTTTATAAAAGTACACAAAAATATTAAAATTCTCTCTTTCCAATGAGACCAAATTTGTATGTGTATCATTTGAAATTTCTAAAATTACACAGGCCAACAAATTTTTAAGCCATAAACCAGAGGTAACTTTTCTAAGGGTTTGAGTTGCGCTGAATCCGAATCCGGTCTCAGAATTTGCCTATCACATCAGGTTTTCGAATTATCTTAGCTTTAAGTTGAAAAAACCGTTTTTCGCCATATTCGCGAAAATTCATCTTTGTTTATAAAACCTGATATGTAGTCTGAAAGTCCTACAAACTACCTTTAAAATGAATGTTTAACTTTTATAATATCTTGTTTCATCTCTGAGATATTTTAACCTGAAGTTTGTTCTCGTTTCGTGACTCTGGATGCGGCTGAGAGTGCATTCATAGGAAAAATATCGTGAATATAGCGAAAACCTAAATTTTTTAAACTTCGTGTTAAGATATCTTAGAGAAGAAACAAGATATAACAGAGGCTCAACATATATTTTGAAGGCATTAACTTCATACTATGAAGTAGGACTTCCAGACTACATATCAGGATTTATAAAGGCTAACTCGCGCAGTTATGACGTCTCGAATAAGGCGAAAACAGAGGGTTTTCAAACTTTAAGCTAAGATATCTCGAAAACCTGATGTGATGAAGAAATTCTGGTTACAGATTCGGACTCAGCTCAACTCGACCCCTTAGAAAAGTATATTCTAGTCCCGTGGTTTCGACCTTTTCAAATTTTGTAGGCCTGTGTTATTATCAATAACGATAATACTCTGTAAACCCCAAATTTTGTTCTTTAAGTTCAGTCCGTTGGATCTTAAACATTCTGGGGGGTTTAATTTCGTTTTTTTTTGTAATTAATTTCGACTATCTTCATATTTTATTTTTAATGTTTAATTACAATGACTGTTACTACATATTTAATTCATTTCAACAATTAAATTTAAACATAATAACTCAAAGTTTCGTTAACTTTTAAAACCACCACAAAAAACTATTTCAATGATGAACTGCTACAGTATGATGATGATGCTCATTCAATAACGCCCAAAAAAAAAACTCATCTTGGTAAGTCCGACTAACACACATACTTTTGAAGGTTGCCTCAAGTTAATAACTAAAATTTTATTAAAACAAAACAAATTTACAAATAAAATAATTCCAACTATAATTTAAAAATTCCACTAAAAAAGAAGTTCCAAATATTGAGATTTTTTTATAATGCGTAAGCATTAATATTAATTATAAAGAAATTTGCAAAAAATAAAAACATTCCACACATATTTTTTTAATTTCATATCCAGCTGTTTTAACTTAAACTAGCCTCTGGGTGTAGGTTCGAATACAGGGTTAGTCTAAAGGAGGTAAAGTTTTAAATGCCTTTACTTTATAGCAAGTGAAAATAAAATTCAGCGGTGCACAAGGCTTCCTAGCGATATTTTATGTTCTATACAATCGGTTCCAGAACCCATTATATTATCCTGCAATCGATTCTACTTATTGTTAGTGATTTTGTTCAATGGAAAATCACATAGTGATTTTAAAATAACGCAAGTCGGTATACAGTAGGGTGTTCAATTACTCGGGGTTTTTAATTGTTCGATTAAACGATTAATCGATATTTGCCATTTATAAATTATTCGATTAAACAAATAAAATTTTAAAATTGTTCAATTAGACGAATAATTACAAATTCAGAAATTTTCTAAAAAAATTTTTATACCATTTTAGAAAAAATGGTACTTGAGTAAATAAACAACATTAATTACAAGTATTTTAACATTTTAAGGGTACTTTTCACTATCACACATTTCCATTATACAAGCGTAATTTAAGCATGTTAGCGAAATATTTTTTTAAAAAATTTTGCCAGAAATTGTTCACTTATTAGATATGACTAGGTTTCAATCAAAAAAGAATCTAAAAATCTTTAGGAAGTTGGTAAATTTTGATGTGTATAATGGAAAAGTGTGATAGTGGAAAGTATCCTTTAATAATAACAAACAAACAAAATAACAATCATTTCAAAATGTATCAAAATTAAAGTTTTCTGCTAATTGGTTTGAGAAAATTAAAAAAAAAAATCATTTTGGAGATTTTAAGGGCTTATTGTAAAAACTCGATAAGCAACACTTCATTTTATGGTGGTTTTTGCCTTAAAACTTTTAAAATAATGTAGAAAATAGAACTTTTGCAGAACTTTTATTCTCAATATACTTGTACGAAGGGTTAAAGCAAGACTTCTGCAAAAAATCTGTCAATGGAACATCATCAGAAGGCGAAAAACAGAAAAAAATAAAATGTTGCTTATCAGGTTCTTGCAGTAAGTCCTTCATTTGTAAAATGTGTAGAATTCAAAAAAAAATTTTGTGACAAATATATTGGATTGCCAATATCACAAAAAAATTTATATTTACTATTATCCGACTACATTTGGGACAATTTTAAATTTGTAATTTTATTTTTTTTATAATTTAGTCCATTTTTGCCCAAATCAGGTACTTATTTAGGTCGTTTAACAAATCCAAGCTTCAGGAGCATCGAAAATGCGAAAACATATTTAAAACAAGGACAACTCAAGTAAACATGGCTGTGTTTTTTTATTCTAACGGTAACATACATTTGGTTTGTTTATTGAACTTAAAACTTTTAAAAAAAATTGGGTACTTTTTATATATAAAATATTCTGAACAAAATACATTTTGAAATTCCAAGAGGGTACTTTTTTTGTACGTTTTATATTTCGAAAATATTAGTCATAGAAACTTGATATTTAGAAATAAGGAAATTCATTAAAAAAAAAACATTCTAAAAAATGTACTTTTTGAAAATTCCGTTTATGAGGCATTGCACTCCAAATGTTTTTAAAATTTTCCAAAACTGGGCTTAGGAGGCGTGGTCAAATATTGGAAAAATGGTAAGATTTGTGTCGAATTGCCTTGATTAAATATTTATCACATTAAAACGGAATGCACCACAATCTTTAAAATTTACATTCTTATATAGTTTAGTATGGGCTATCGATTAATTTTTTTTTTTTTGGAAAATTTTCAGAACCCATTCTGAAATGTTCTATTTTTTAAAAAAATCAATTCATCAAAAATCCGGCCACTATCTTTTTTTTAAATTTTTTTTTAAAGTTTAGATGTTTGTTCATCCACACAAAAAAATTCAGACACGCGTTTTTCGTTTTTTTTTGAGAAAATTGCATAGCCGAGCTCTTTTATTTTGGACTGCACCGTGTTAACTACAGACGGACGGACAGACAGACGGACGGACGGACATCGCTATAATGTCTTAGAATCGATCACTGATCAATAATATATATAGTTTATGGGGTCCCCGGCCGATATTTCGATGCGTTACACACGGAATGACAAAGTGAGTATACTCCCATACTGAATTTGGAGGCTATAAAAAAAAAGTGGCCGGATTTTTGATATATTGACTTTTTTCAATTAAAAATTTCAGAACGGGTTCTGAAAATTTTCCAAAAAAAAAAATTTTAATCGATAGCCCATACAAAACTATGTAAGAATGTAAATTTTTAGATTGGGGTGCATTCCGTTTTAGTGTGATAAATATGTAATCAAGGCAACTCGCTACAAATTTTACCATTTTTCCAATATTTGACCACGCCTCCTAAGCCTAGTTTTTGAAAATTAGAAAAACAAAATTAGTTTCATATAGGGCTATCCAAGCAACCTATTCAGAAATTTATGGGACACATGTTTTTCTGTAGAAGGGCATTTGGTGTGGAATGCCTCTTATAAACTTAAACTTTTTAATGTAGGATCCTTCGGCGAAAAAAAGTTCTGGAAAAAATAATTTTGGAAATTCCGTTTCTAAGGTAAAGGCGTAAAAAATTCACTTTCGGTTCCTGTCATAAAGTTCTAAAAACTTGAAATTTGGAATGGAACATCCTTTGGTGAAACCAAAATTCTGGAAAAGTACTTTTTCGAAATTCCGTTTTTTTAGCGGGGTAAACAATTATACTTTTAGTACTTCTTATATTTCTTGAAAAAAATTATCCTAAACACTTGAAATTTAGAATGTAGGATCGCACAGTGGTCCATTATAGATTTTTTTTGGAAATTATTCGGCCATTCAGTAGGTACTGGACCGATTGAAGTGAAATTTATACCGGTTTTAGGTAACGTAATTTCGAGCTTAAGTTTAGACGGAGGACCCCATATGTCCAATAAGGGCGCCTCCAGGGGCCCCTAAGGTGGGACACCTTTTGCATACACAGGCTTTAAGTGCTTTCCAATTTGTTGTTTATTATCCGATTTTTATGAAGTTTTTAAAGTGCTAGTAAATACCTAAAAAAAACATGCTTGAAGTAGTCGTTATCTCTTTTACTTTCCGATTAATAGCCATTTGAATAGGGAAAAATTTATTTTTTTCGATCCTGCTCCAGTTGTTCGGGAATAGGTTCGTCCCCTAACGTCCGATTTTTTTTTAAACCTTAATTTTTAGTTAGATAGATAAATTTGTGATATTTAAAAATCATAACAAATAAAATATCTATTTTTGTTAAAAAGTAATACGATTTTAAACTTTAAAACAAAATTGGGATTTCTAAAAAAAAATTTGGACTTCTTGCCCAAAAAGTACCAACAATCTTTTGCTTCCATCTTAAAAGTTTCGTTCAGAACATGTCAATTTTTTTACTGATCTGAAAGGCAATTCAACGTAGATGATTTAAAAAAATAACGTGTCAAAATTTCTTATTTTAAGCTCCCCAGCCTAATTGAAAATTTACCTATTTTCAACACAAATTTCAACCTTACCCCCTGGGGAAAAAAGTGCACGCCTCTTTTGGGCCTACGAAAGTAAACATAGATTATTTGATATGTAAGTAGCTTACAACATGAATAGCTTAAGATCCCCGCCTTTAATATAGGCGTGGAAGCAAAAAATGCAAAAAATATGTTTTTTTTGGAAATTGTTAACAAACAAATTGGGAATTGGGGGATTCCTTTCATCAAATCTTTATATTTTGTTTTGTGTTTACACTTCCTATAGTAAGACCTATATAAATTTAAAATTTCTTTACAAAAAGCTTAAAAACAAAAATTTTATTGCATATTTAAAGTTTACTTGTTAAAATTTCGCCGAATATTCTTTACTCTTTAAAGGGGCTCTCATACAAAATGAAATCGTTATAAAATTTGCTCCCACCGCTCTAACTGCCCCAAGGTTGCCCCTATGTGAGCCAAACGTATGACCGTTCTCCAATATGTTTTCAACACAAACCTTTTCTCAAAACATACCTACCCTCAATCTTCAACGCTTAAGGTGGTCCCAATAAATTTTTATTATTTAAAATTTTGTTTTTAGGGGGGTTAAATGTATGACCGACACCCATTACTTTTTTTCTCCAAACATTTGTTCTGAACAAACCTCCTTCCTATATCTACTCCTTAAAGGGGCTCCCATAAAAAATGTAATTTTTATGAAATTCGCTCACACCCCTCTAACTGCCCCAGGGTTGCCCCTATGCGAACCGAATGTATAACCGACCTCCAATACTTTTTTATAGCAAATATTTTCTCAGAACACATCTACCCTCAATCTTAAGTCCTTAAGGTGGTCCCCATACATTTTTTATATATAATTTTTTTTTTTTTTAGGACATCATCTCATAGCGCTCACATCGTTCACCCTAGATGGGTAAAATGTATGGCATGTCCAATTAGGGGGCCCTGGAGGCGCCCTTATTGGACATGTGGGGTCGTCCGTCCAAACTTAAGCTCGAAATTACGTTACCTATAACCGGTATAAATTTCACTGCAAGCGGTCCAGTACGTACTGAATGGCCAAATTATTTCCAAAAAAATCTATTATAAACCACTGTGGATCGGTGAAAAAAAAAACAGTTTTTGGAAAATTTAATTCTAAGGGGATATAAAAAGGAGTAAAGGGCGAAATGGTTCTTTTTATAACTATTGAACTAAAAACTCCAGAATATAAAAATTTGAAATGTAGGATCCTCCAGAAGAAACAACACCAAGAGAAGGACATATTTTAAAATTTAAAGTTTTAGAGTAAAAAGGGGTACCTAAATTCTTAAAAGTGGTGTAAAATGGTACTGTAAAGATAAAAACTTAAGAAGATAAAAATATAAGAACTTTTTTATTTCTTTAACGCATATTATGCGGAAAGGAATGAGACTTTTATGGCATAAAAGGAAATGTAACTGGAAACTAAATGAAATAGAAAGGAGGACGAAATGGAATGAAGCAGCGAACGATATGGATTGATACTTTTTTCTCAAATTTTTCGCACACAATTTTTTTTTTCACTCAAAATATTTTCCACTAAATTTCACAGTGTGATAGGGTCCTGCCATAGCGGCTCAAAAATTGTCAATATCATGTTTCACCTAAACGAATATGATAACGAGTCAGCGAAGTTATTTAAATTTTACTTTTTAAATTATACTATGAAATATTATTTTGTGAAAGACTAAAATATCCACAAATTAATAAAACAAAGACTCCTCAAGAAAACAATTCAGAAATCGGGACTCTTATTCGGCTCCTTCTATTATCCGATATTTATTATTACTGGTAACAAAGTTTCAGCAGGCGTGCTAGAACTAAAATATTACTACTAAAAAATCTTTTAATCGATCACCCTGTATAATATATTGTTTAAGTTAAAGCAGGTTGAATGTGAATATCACAATTAATTATATTTTAGATTTTTTTAATTTTATAGTAGTTTTTTGTATTGTCAGTATGTATAGTAGTAATTAAGTTTTTTTTTTGTATAAAAAGGGAGTTTTTGTATATTTTTTTTTTTGCATTAATTAATATGAGAATTTCTTTAAGTGTTAATATACAAAATAATCTGGCATCATTATTATAGGCCCAATGACCAATGTCAAGGTTAAAAAGTAAACGATGACATGCTTTTTTGTACGTCATAGTGTTATTATTAATGTTTTAAGAAAATTTTATAATAATAATTTGTTGTTCTTTTTACACTGCACAGTGGTTTATTTTTGAAATTTTTTAGAAATAATTTGAGCATTCAGTAAGTACTGGACTGATTGCAGTCAAAATTCTACGGGTTATAGCTAACGCAATTTGTAGCTTAAGTCTGGACGGATGGACTCCATATATCGAATAGGGGTGCCACCTATGGCTCCGTTTTTGAGTGCTTAAGGTAGAACACCTTAAGCATTCAAAAATTTAAATGCGTGCAATTTTTTTGTTTATTATCAGATTTTAAAAAAAAATCTTCTTTTTATAATGTGCAAGTAAATGCCTTAAAAAACATGCTTTTAGGCAATGGTTATATTAGGTGGTGCCCTATTGAACATATGAGCTCCAGCGTTCAAACTTAAGCTCAAAAATACGTTAGCTATAACCAGTATGAATTTCACTGCAATCGGTTCAATACTTACTGAATGGCCGAATTACTTAAAAAAAATTAAAAATACCACTGTGCCATGGTTCTGTAGGGAATCGAACCCACGACCATTACCATTAAACGCTACTAACAAACCCATAGGTCCATCCTTTTTTGTACACAAAAAAAAGCCTGAAATAACGAATAGTTCTGCATCCTTTACTCAAAAATCACGTTTTTTTAAAGTTATGCCAAACAAATATAATTTCTAATTTCTAATTTCTAATTTCTAATTTCTAATTTCTAATTTCTAATTTCTAATTTCTAATTTCTAATTTCTAATTTCTAATTTCTAATTTCTAATTTCTAATTTCTAATTTCTAATTTCTAATTTCTAATTTCTAATTTCTAATTTCTAATTTCTAATTTCTAATTTCTAATTTCTAATTTCTAATTTCTAATTTCTAATTTCTAATTTCTAATTTCTAATTTCTAATTTCTAATTTCTAATTTCTAATTTCTAATTTCTAATTTCTAATTTCTAATTTCTAATTTCTAATTTCTAATTTCTAATTTCTAATTTCTAATTTCTAATTTCTAATACAAACATAATTTCTAATTAAGACACTTAAATTATCTAGAATATATTCCATATTAATTGAAAAACAAATAAATAAAATTTAAATAATTGTATAAAATTCCCCCATTTAAATACCGTTAAATCCATTTAAATTACACTGTGCAACAGTGATAAAAACACAAGAACTTGACTATATAGGGTCGATTCTACTACCAACAGGTAGTATAATCATTTCACGGATTGTCTAGTTTTGTGACCAATTTCTTGTTATGGGTCCCCAAATATTCCTACAAAATATGGTGTCATCAGTTTTTGGCAAAAATGTGGCTAATAGTCCGTTGAACAAATTCTCGTAACATTTTATGCTAAAAAAATAATTTTTTCTTGGACTTTTTTTTGAAAAAATATAGGATGATTTTTCCCATACAAAATTTGGCACAATTGTAGCCACGGTCAAGCTGAACAACTCTTATGAACATACCAAAACAATCTGAACATGTTTCGGCATCCAAATTAGCTAACGAAGACCACTCCGTACCTCAAAATTGGTCGATTTTGACTAAAAAAATACACAAAAGCCCCACAACCACCCCACAATCACCCCTAGAGGGGGAAAATGCAAGACCGATCCCCATTAGTTTTCCCCTAACATTTTCTGCAAACAAAAGTAAGCACTTTTTCCACTCCTTACGGGGGCTCCTATACACAAGACAACATTTTTATAAAACTGCTCCTATAGCTCTAACTGCCTCAAAAGTGCCCCTTCAGGAGTCAAATGTGTCGTCCGATCGGGATGAAATTTGCACCAAGGTTAGTCCTATTGGATAGTAGTTCAGACACAATATTTCAACCACATCGGTCAAGGACTCTCTGAGTTAGAGGGGGTCGAAATTTGACATTTTGGCCAAAGATGTGTTTATTCTCATCCATGTAACTTTTCACCTATTGTTTTTAGCAAAATGTGTCCCAAAGAGTTTCGATAGCTATTTCTTCAGTCTTTCAAAAAAAATTATAAAAAAAAAAAAATTTGGTTTTTTTTCTTAAAAATCCAAAACTTTTTTGACTTTTTCCTCAAATTGGGCCCTTTTTTTTTTATTCAAAAGAAAGCTTAGGCGATTTCCTTTAGAAGCTCTGGGGTCGCATGGAGGGGTGCAATGTGAGACCGACCTCCATTAATTTTCTGCCCCCAACATTTTTCTTGAATATAACTAACCTTTATTTCCACTTCCTAAGTGGGCTCCCATACAAAATAACATTTTATAAAATTTGCTCCTACCGCTCTAACTGTTAATAGGGTTCCCCTAAAGAAGTAAAATGTATGACCGATCCCCAATATTTTTTCAACTCCAACATTTTCTCAGAATATACCTACCCTTTATTTTCAACTCTTAAGGGGGTCCCCATACATTTTTTTATTTTTTTTATTAGTTTTTAAAAATATATGTTTTTATAATGTATGGGAGCACCTTAGGGAGTGGAGATAAGGTGTTATTATGTTTGGACAAAATGTTGGTAACTACACTGATAGAAAAACGCTCCATATCACTAATGAATGGAATTCATTTACGTTGTTTCATTACAACAATGAAATATTTCATATGCTGGATAAAATTTCATACAATTTGTGCAAGATTTTCATTAATTTTGATTAATTAGATTTCGTAGTTTCATTAAAAAATTTCATTAAGTTTTGTTTATAAAATTTGCTGTTTATTGACACCTGTCGTGTTGCGTCTGTTTAGTCTGTTAGTTTACGCGCAAAAAAAAAACAGCTGATCACAGCGCACAGTGCCACATTTGGCCAATCTAGCACGACAAAAATCAAAAAAAAAAGTTCCCCGATTTTCATGATATGTTTGTATGTATTATAGAACATTCCGTATAGCACGGAAATAATCATATAAGATCGATAATTCTGTTCGTTACTAACAGGTGGGTGCATAAAGTTGCATCTTGTAAAATCCTGTAACTTGAGTACATTATTTCGCATATATTAAGTCGAGTTTAAAGTGTTGTAACTTTTGAACAAAAAGAGATATTTATCCACTCTTTTGTGGTAATTTTAAAGGATATTTAAGTGCTTTACGTCATATCTTTTCTTTTTTTTAAAAACAAATTTTTCTATTTTTTATTAAATTTTTAACAAAATACATATTTTTGAAAAGAAAATTATATATTTATTTTTTTTGATGGAATAGAACTTTTGTGTTTGGTCCGTATTGGTCGCCGGACTTTTTCAGATATATTGACCAATATCCATAGTACTTATTTCAACGGCTAACTTTTGCGACCGTCTGCGACGCCGCCTACAGTGGGCGATATGTAAACCTTGTTTTTACATATTTTTTAAACATATTTTAAAAAAGTGGGCATGGCAGTTGTCCGACCGCCCCCTTTTTTTGTGATATTATTTCTACAGTCATTGAGAGTATATATACCAAATTCAAAGAAATTTTAACCAAAATTACAAATTTTAAAAAAAGTGGGCGTGGCCCGTAACCGGCCTCCCACATTTTTTATAATGTTATTTTCGAAGTCAAAACGATCATTTATACCGAATTTCAAGTCAATATAATTAAAATTGGATTTTTGTCGTCCTAGATTGGCCAAATGTGGCACTGTGCAGCGGCACGAAATAATTTGTGATTTGTAAATTATTAATTTAATATTTACTAAATTCGATCTGTTTTATTTTTTTCGTGGTTTTACTAATGTATTACAATTAAAGGTTGGAATAAAACTTTGTGCGAGAAAACTAAGTCCATGAAGTGTTTTGCACCGGCACGGATAGTGTTTTATTATTTTTATTTCTATAAAAAGATATTTAAAATTTTATACATATATTTCATTTTAAAAATGAAAGTATTTCATTTCAAAAATAAAGAGTAGGATTTATTCAATGAAAGTATTTCATAAGAATTATATACTTTTTCATTAAAGTAATGAAAAATTTTCATAAAATACAATTTATATTTTGTATGAACAATTTTCATTAATTTAATGAAAATTGTTCTTGCAATTACATTTAATGATACCTATTTCATTAATTCAATGAAACCCTACATAGGTTCCTTTTTAACGTCATTTTTCATAACATTAATGTAGATTTTCATTATTGTCATGTACAAATTTCTATCAGTGTAAAAAATAATGGGGGTTGGTCGTAATTTTTGCCTGTCTAGGAGGCACGGTAGGGGCGGTAGGAGCTGGTTTAATAAAACAAATTTATAAAAAATAAAAGAAATGTATGGGGACCACCTAAAGGGTTAAAGATACATTGTAGGTATTTTTGCAAAAAATGTTGGAATTGATAAAATAATGGAGGTCGGTCATACATTTGGCTCCACTAGGGGCACTTTAGGGTAAGTTAGAATGGTAGGATCAAATTTTTTAAAAATGTTTTGTATGGGAGCCCCCTTAGGAAGTGGAAATAGGGGTAAGGTATGTTCAAGAAAAATGTTGGGGGCAGAAAATTATTGGAGGTTCGTCTCAAATTGCACCCCTCCAGGGGCGTTTCTAGGGCAGTTTTGGGGCTTTTTGAGGATTTTTACCTCTTTACGCCCAACTTTGACCCCAATGAGGGGCCATATGGCCCCACCCCACCGCCCTAATTTTTTGGCTCGTGCTTTCTTTTTCGAATCTATAAAAATTAGAGGGTATCGCGGATCGAAATCGAAAACTGGTTAGCTATCCCACGCTTAATAGTGCAAATTGAAGAACCGTTTTTTGTGTTCCAAACTTAAATTTTTTTTTCATAGATATGCCACTCGCATTCCACTAAGCGACCCCATAGCTCTTAAAGGAAATCTCCTAAGCTTTCCTTTAAATCAAAAGAAAGGGCCCAATTTGAGGAAAAAGTTAAAAAAAGTTTTGGATTTCTAAGAAAAAAAATCAAAATTTTTTTTTTATTTTTTTTATAATTTTTTTTCGAAAGACTGAAGAAATAGCTATATAAACTATTTGGGACACATTTTGCTAAAAACAATAGGTAAGAAGTCACATGGATGAGAATAAACACCTCTTTGGCCAAAATGTCAAATTTCGACCCCCTCTAACTCAGAGAGTCCTTGACCGATCTCGTTGAAATATTGTGTCTGAATTACTATCCAATAGGACTAACATTGGTGCAAATTTCATCCAGATCGGAAGACATCGGTTTCAAAAGTTGTGTCAGTTGACACGAAAACCCCCATATAAAAACACGATTTTGGTCCGAAAATTCTGATTAGCATCTGTAGACCAAAATCGCAGATCAGCATTTTTGGACCAAAATCGCGTTTTTATAGTTTATTAATATTTTTTAGAGAACACACGTAACATTTTCCAAATTTTTTTATCTAAAAAATATATAAAAACACGATTTTGGTACGAAAATCAGTGCACCAAAATCGCAGATCAGTATTTTTGAACCAAAATCGCGTATTTTTGAACCAAAATCGCGTTTTTTGTCAAAATACGTAATTTTTTTCAACTTTGCCCGTTGGTTGCCGACTGAAGATGACCTTGCAAATTTTTTTCACAAATTTTCCCATAATCAGCTCTAACGTGGCCATCGTTTGGCAAGTATAAGGACACGAAATTCGAAAGCTTAAATTTGACGGGACGCCCTAATTTTAAGTCAAATTCTTGTGTTTTTCAAAAAGTCTTTATTTGTTGCACAGTGTTATTAAACAACTGAAATCAAGGTCATGATTATATTAAACAAAACAAAAAAAAAAATATTAAATACAAATCTCCTTTATTGATGGATACAACCAGTTTTTGATTAAAATCCAACAACTTGATTTTAAATTAAAATCGCAGCTTAAGAAAACGTGATTTCATGCAAACAAAAGCACGTGTTTTTGTAATAATCTTAAAAGAAAGCGTGCATGTGCGTGCTTATAATAACTGGACAATAATGATAATTATACCCTACACCACACTGTGGTACAGGGTATAATGAGTTTGTGCTGATGTTTGTAACTACCCGAAATATTGGTCCTAGACCCACTTTTAAGTATACCGATCGACTTAGAATCACTTTTTGAGTCGATTTAGCGATGTCCGTCCGTCCGTCCGTCTGTCTGTCCATGTAAACGGTGTAAACACGATACGGGTCGCAATTCTTAATCAATTGACTTGAAATTTGAAACTTAAGCTTCTTTTGGCCCAAGGACGAAGCCTATTGAAATTGGAAAAAATCGCTCCATATTTAGACCTAGCCCCCATACAAAGGTCCTCTTTAGTTTTGGCTCAAATGACTCTAATAGCCGCATTTTAATAGGTATCTTTTCGGTAATCATGTTTTATCCACAGGTAATCATGTTTTATCCACACAAATCAACATTCCGAATTTTAAAGAAATCGGACCAGTTCTTCTTGTAGCCCCCATACAAACCACCTTCCCGATTTTCACATAAATCTCTCAAATTTCATGAAAATAGAAAATATTTAATTAAAATTCTGTTTGTGTATGTTAAACGCGTTCTTTAATAACCTTATCAAATCTGATTATCATCGGACCATTTTTGAACTTAGGTCCCATGTGGAAATTTCCCCCGATATTCAGTTGAAGCGATTTATTGTCAACAAAAAGAAGCCTATTCCACTCAAATTTGATTATTGAGTGCTTTTTACACTTATTAAAGATTTGACAAAATATAGATCTAATCAGTCCATGTTTGAACTTGGGACCCATTTTCCGGGAAACTCTGGTGTAGGGTATTATATGGTCGGTCTTGACCGACTATAATTTTCTTACTTGTGTTAACTTAAGTTAGGTTTAAAGTGGCTGCTAACACTTAACGTCTGTAAAAAAACCCCAAAAAGTGTAAAATACATACTTACCACTTAAAAGTAATTTTCCTTTAAAATGTCGTGTATTTTGCATTTTGTGTATAAAAATATCTGGAAATAAAAGAAGAAGAAGAAGAAAGTGTGATTAGTTTTAAATAATTTTATATAATTTTTTTTCGTATTTTTTTAATGTTACATAATTCCCAAAATAAAATTATTTGAACATCTTCCAAAAATAAATTTCAAAATTAACATATTTAAATAACAAATTTTACAGTTTAAAATGCTTTTTTTTTTGAACCGCAAAAGTAAAATTATCTGGATATAATTGATTTTCTCACAAAAAAAGGAGTGTAGGGTCATGTGATTGGAATTTCATTTATTAGTTTAAGTTTTAATTTTTTTGTTGGCAAAATTATTTGTGGATTATTAAAAATAATTTTTAAATTTGTGTTTTTAAGGATTTATAGACTGAAAAATATTTATTTTTTTGCTACATATGTTGTAGTTTTTGTTGTAATAGTAGTCTTACGAAAAAAATGTTGTAAAACAAATTTCATTTCAAATTTTTGCAATTTTTCCCGATTTAAACACTTCCTTAATGTCACCGACACGAAACCACAATAATAAAAAGAAAACCGTTATACTGTAAAGGTTAAATGGTATGTTGGCAAAAAGGTTAAAACGTTTGTTTTATATTTTTGTTGTAAAAAAAAAAATATTTTTGCAAGGCACTATGGGATGGAATTTAATTTTTTTCGAAATTCCATCAAAAGATTTCAAGCGTAGAAAAATCGTAGTTGCACGTATCATTATGTAGACCGGCATTTTTTTGTATGGAAAACAATTTTTTTTCGATTTTGAACGTCCGGACAAATTTGTATTCTCCTAGACCCAAAACTTACATGGTACAAATTTGAGGCCAATCGGCGATCAAAGTTTTGAATATTTGAAAATTAAAAAAAAAAAAACAAGTAAGAAAGTTAAAGTCGGTCAAGACCGACATATGATACCCTTCACCGGTGTTTTCCGGAACATGGGTTTTAAATTTAAAGTCAATTTAAAATCAAAAATTGCGACCTGTATCGTGCTTAAACCGATAGATGGACTGACGGACGGGCGGATAGACGGACGAACGGACATCGCTAACTCGACTCAAAAAGTAATTCTGAGTCGTTCGGTATACTTGAAGGTGTGTCTAGGACCGATATTTTGGGTAGTTACAAACATCAGCACAAACTCATTATACCCTATACCACAGAGTAGTGTAGGGTATAAAAACAAGTGAGAGTGTTAAATTTGGCAGTGCCGAAGCTATTGTAAACTCCAACATATTAAAAATTTCAAGGGCGCCATTTTGGGAGGGAGAGGGGTAGTGGGCGACACCTTTCCTTTCGAGACAAATATTAACTAATTCATTTATTATGCTTTTTGCACAAGTTTTTCATTTATTTATTTTTTTTTATATCCACGCCCACAAAACAAGGGGCGGGCAAAGAAAAGCGACATTTTCTAATTCATTTGGTCCAAATTCAGGACTTTGTACATCTTCTAGCATAAAAAAGTTTTGTTTGTTTAACAAAAATACAAAAAAAAAAACATGTAAAAAATATGACTTTTTTCAGAGGTTGGTGTCTTCAAGAGGACATATTTTTATTTCCCCTGGTCCAGTTTTGTTCATTAACGAACTTAGCCTGCCTATGATCATAAGACATATTCGTGGCAAAGCTCAGAAGTTTAGCTCCTCGAGTAAAAAAAAAACTTTTAAGATCTAATTTGATCTCAAAATTGGCTGTATCAAGTTGGATCAAATAATTATCTAATTGTATTATTTTAGATACCCAAAGATAAAAAATTATACAATTAGATCCGAATTTTGGTCACATCCAAATAAACCCAGTTGATCTAAGTTTATATAAATAAATGTAGATTTATATAATTATATAAAGTCATATATATATATTTATGTATAACCTCAGATAAGAAAATGGAGCCACTTTAAATCATAAATATAATTTGATCTAATCATATAAAAATTCATATATATTTTAATATGATTGTATCAAATTATATATTATTATATCAAAACTTTTTAACTAGGGTCTTTAATTTTTGGACTGTAACGTGTTTTATACCGACAGGCGGACTGGCGGACATACATAGAATGTCTAAGACTCAATCATGGACCAGTAATATATATAATTTATAGGGTTCCCGACCGATATTCTGCGGTACAGAGTATAATGAGTTTGTGCTGATGTTATTAACTATCCGACATATTGGTCATAGACCCACCTTCAAGTATACCAATCCACTTATAATCACTTTTTAAGTCGATTAAGCGATGTCCGCACGTCCGTCTGTCCATTAGACTGGCATTTTTTCTCAACTTTCGATTTTCCCAAGTGTCCGGGCAAATTTCTATTGTTCAAGGTCTAAAACTTATGTGGTACAAATTTGAGGTCAATCGGATTAAATTAACCCGTGGCGCCCGGCGGTCAAAGTTTTGGATTTTTGAAAAATTAAAAAAATAAAAAATTTAAATTTTTTTCGACACATCATATTTGTTAATTTTGATGCGGTGAGCACGAATATTTTTTTCCCTCGGCCATTTCATAGAGCTGAAGACAATCTTTCATTTAAATCTAATTTGAGCCAAATCCGATCATTTTATCCCGTGGCGCCCTTCGGTCAAAGTTTAGGATTAAAAAATTTCTTGAACGTAGGAAAAAACCTACGTGATGTTTTTTAAAAAATTTCTTGAACGTAGGAAAAAACCGCCATTTTTTGCAAATTTCAAATGGCGATATCTCGAAAACCGAAAAAATTTAAATTTTTTATTTTTTTTTTTAATTTTTCAAAAATCCAAAACATTGACCGCCGGGCGCCACGGGTTAATTTAATCCGATTGACCTCAAATTTGTACAACATCCGTTTTAGTCCTAGTAGAATAAAAAATGCCCGGACTTTGAAAATTGTAGAAAATTTTTTTTTGACCATACAGAAAAATGCCAGTCTACTGTCCATGTAAACGTTATAATCACGATACAGGTAGCAATTATCAATATATTTGACTGAAATTTGAAACTTAAGCTTGTTTTGGCCCAAGAACGAACCCTATTAAAAAAAAAATCTGTCAATGTTTTGATCTAGCCCCCATACAAGTGTCCCCTTTAGATTTGGCGTAAATGACTCTATTACCCGTGTTATAATAGGTCTCCTTTCAAAATTTGCCACCCTCCCGATATTCACGAAAAGCTCCCAAAATTCATAAAAAATTTAATTTTTTGATTGAAATTTTATTTATAGGTGCTAAAATTATACTTTGGTACCCTTATCTAATCTTATTATAATTGGACTCAGTCCCCCCCCCCATATAATAATTTTGATCGATATTTAGTTAAAAATGTGTATAACAAGAAAAATAAGTAAATTTTGCCCAAATTTAGTTTGTGTATGATTTCTACACTAATTAAAGATCCAACAAGGGATAGATTCTTAATTTTCTTACGTACGATGCTGACAATCATTTTATGAACATCAACAATTATAAAATTACAACTTTGTATCATACAATGATCCGCGAAGACCATAATATGATAATGATAAAATTTTCAATCACAATATTTGATTCAACGTCAAATATACATACAGAAACATGTTTGGATCATGATTGCAGCACACCAAAACACCCAAAAAGGATGGACAAGATGGTATGGGTGATTCATTTGATCAAATGTACGATTCTGACAATCATACTATGATCAACAAAAATTATAAAAATGACAATTTTGTATCATACAATGATCACCGAAATTCATAATATGATAGCTAAAATCATGTTATTATAAAGTTTATCAATCATACTATGTTCCCCCCACCATTATGGTTGTCGCAATCATGTTTCCTCTCTGCATGTACTCTTCATTCATCCCATAGTGCAACATAATGCATTGTTTACTTTACATTAACCAAAAAAGACAAAAAATATTTATTATAAAAAAAAGAAAACCAAAATGATTTAAAGAAATTACAATACCTTTAACAATTGTTTATAGGTACGAAAATACAAAAAAAAAAATGTGATGACAACAAGAAATACTAACAAAAAAAAAAAAGTTTATCACTTGCAAATCGTTAACAGATGCTGTTAAACTTCAAAATATCGAAAACATTACGAATAAATAAAAACCTACTGGAAAACTACTTATGAAAGAAAAACCTTTAAATGTAGAGAAAACTACACAAGAAATAATAAGAAAAAACATTATGAACATTTAACAAATGACGTGATGGTTAAATGCAGCTAACTGTCTGCCACCTGTTTTTGAACAATTGTCAATTGGAAGACAGCAGTATCGCAAAGAGAAAAACGACTTGAAAATGTTGCCACAAAAAGTTGCAAGTAAAAAAAAAAGTTTGAAAAAATGAAAAATTTTGTTTAAATTATTAACTGGTAAGAAACCAACAAAAAAATACTTCCTTATTTGTTTAAAGGTGTATCATCTTCAATAAAAGATGAGAAATTGTTAGTAAAAATTGAGATGTTTGTAAAGTTTTTCTAAAAAAAAAAACAAGTAAAAAAGTTAAATTCGACTAGGCCGAATCCATGAATACCCTCCATTGTGGACCAATGTTTCCGTGAAAAAGGAACAATTTAGATTAAAAATATTTTATTTTGAATAACAATTTTTTTTTTTAATTTTTGTAAAAAAAAATTCAAATTTTTTTTGAGTGTAATTTTTTTTGAGTGTAAAAGTTTTTTCGAGTGTATTTTTTGAGTGTAAAAATATTTTTTAATGACAAAAATACGTCTTAATATATTTTTGTGACTTTCCAAAATTTTACAAGCTTGTTTAACGGTTTTTTCAATACGTGAATTTAAGGGGAAACCAATCTGAAATTCACGGTTTTGCTCATAACTCTTGAACCGATTTTGCTGAAATTCAATATCAACTACATAAATGAAACGACAAATATATATGGCAGGCCTCAGTCGATGGCTTCAAGATTGTTTTTCGATAGTTAGCGTGTTTCTTATGCCCTCCACTCTAGTGATAGAGGGTATATACAAGTTTGTCATTCCATTTGTAACACCTCGAAATATTGGTCTAGGACCCCATAAAGTATATGGGGCATTCCATGTCAAATCGGACACTTTGAAAAATTTTTTTTTTAGATTTTCCCAATTTGTTTACAGTTTTTAGTACCCTTCGAAAACTCTTTCGTGGTAAATTTTCAGATTTTTTTGATGACCCGTCCAAAAGATATCGAATTTTTAAAAATTGGTAGTTTGTTCCTTTACTTAAACTTCTTTTACTCATAACTTCTTCAATAATAGTCCAAATTTAATTTTTTTTTTTTTAACGTACTTTTTAAAAAAAAAATCCCAAAAAATTCTTAAAAGCGCTCTAGTATGAGATTTTTAAGTCTTAAAATTTAAATCTCATTTTTGCAAATGTTTGTACTCTTCGATTTTTTTGATTTTTTTTTGTGTAAACTTCTATCGATTCTACAAATTTTTTGCCCAGGAGGATCGTGGGATAACGATTATTACTAATTGTAAGTATTTTTTTTTTAATTTTTTGAAAAAAATTTATTATAATTTTCCAATTTTCAAAATCATTTCTACTGCTCCAAGGGTGAGTTGTAGAGGGGTCAATAGCGAGACCGACCCCCATTAATTTTTACGTCTTAGCATTTCTTCGGAACAAACTAATACCCTTTCTCCAATTTCTAAGGGAGCTCCCACACAAAACGACATTTTTTAAAATTTGCTCCAACCGCTCAAACTGCCCTAATAGTGCCCTTAGAGCAACAAAATGTATGACCAATCCACAATATTTTTTTAGTCCAAACATTTTCTCTGAACACACTTACCCTCTATCTTTAACTGTTATGGCGGTCCCCATACAATTTTTTTTTATTTTTTGTAAATTTGTTTTATTTAATCAGCTTCTACCGGTCCAATGGTGCGTCCGGGAGGGGTCATTAGTGAGACCGACCCCCATTTATTTTTACCCTACAACATCTTTTTAAAACATACCTACGCCCTATCTATCTTGGAAATGACCCCTCTATGGGCCTAAAAAACGTCATTTTCTAATTCTCAGGGTCCAAATGCAGGACTTTGAACTTCTTGTAGCATAAAAATGTTGCATTTGTTAAATAAAAAACATGTAAAAAGATGGTATTTTTCAGAGGTTGGTTTAGTTCCTCAAGGGGGAACTTTTTTTCCCCTGGACCGATTTTGCTCCTTTACGAACTTAACCTGCCTAGGAACATTAGACATATTCGTGCCCAATGTCGGGAGTCTAGCTCTTTTATTTTGGACTGCATCGTGTTAACTACAGACGGACAGACGGACAGACGGACGGACGGACGGACGGACGGACATCGCTAGAATGTCTTAGAATCGATCACTGATCATAAATATATATACTTTATGGGGTCCTAGACCGATATTTTTATGCGTTACACACGGAATGACAAAGTGAGTATACCCTCATACTGTAGTTGGAGGGTATAAAAAAAAGTAAGAGTGTTAAATTCGGCTGTGACGAATCTTTTATACCCTCCAAAATGCAAAAAAAAAATAAATTGCAGAGGCGTTTTCTTGTTTTTATAAGTGGGAAGGGGGTCAGTAGGGGTAATTGGGGGATGCCAGGAGAATTTCCTCTCGAATATATGTTTAAAAATTCAGTCTTATGCTTTTTGCTCGAAAGAAATACAAGTTTATCATTATTAAAAAAAAAAAAATTATTCCACGCCCATAAAACGGGGGGGGGGGGACTTACCTAAAAAACGTCATTTTCTAATTCTCAGGGTCCAAATGCAGGACTTTGAACTTCTTGTAGCATAAAAATGTTGCATTTGTTAAATAAAAAACATGTAAAAAGATGGTATTTTTAAGAGGGAACTTTTTTCCCCCTGGTCCAATTTTGCTCATTTACGAACTTAACCTGCCTAGGAATATAAGACATATTCGTGCCAAATGTCGGGACTCTAGCTCTTTTATTTTGGACTGCATCGTGTTAACTACAGACGGACGGACGGACAGACGAGCGCACGGACGGACGGACGGACATCGCTAGAAGGTCTTAGAATCGATCACTGATCATAAATATACATACTTTATGGGGTCCTAGACCGACATTTTCATGCGTTACACACGGAATTACAAAGTGAGTACACCCCCATACTATAGTTGGAGGGTATAAAAAAAATTGCAATTTGGACCATTATTGAAAAAGTTATGAGTAAAAGAAGTTTGAGTAAAGGAACAAACTACAAATTTTTAACAATTCGATATCTTTTGAACGGGTCATCAAAAAAATCTGAAAATTTACTACGAAGGAGTTTTCGAGAGGTACTTAAAACTGTTAACAAATTGGGAAAATCTAAAAAAAACAAGTGAGAGTGTTAAATTCGGCTGTGCCGAATCTATTATACCCTCCAACATGTAAAAAAATTAAAAAAAAAAATTTTGACAGGGGCGTTGTTTTAGGGGGGTGGCAAGGTAGAAGGAGGGGTCGGTGTGCTGAGGTAACTCCTTGTCGCTCACGGTATATGTTTACAAGTTCATTTTTGTCTGCTTTGTGCACTTAAGTATTATAGTTTTATAATTATTTAAATTATTTTTTATCCACGCCCTTAAAAGAGGGGCGGGGCAAAAAAAGAGACATTTTTTAATCCCCTGGGTCTAAGCGTAGGACTATAAACTTCTACGAACATAAAAATGTCTCATTAGGTTCACAAAAATACAAAAAAACGTAAAAAAATTTAGCATTTTTATGAGGTTGGTTTAGTTCTTCAAGGGGGAACTTTTTTCCCCCTGGTCCGATTTGGCCCATTTCCGAACTTAAACTGCCTAGGACCATAAGACATATTTATGCCAAACTTGAGGGTTCTAGCTCTTTTATTTTGGACTGCATCGTGTTAACTACAGACGGACGGACGGACGGACATCGCTAGAATGTCTTAGAATCGATCACTGATCAATAATATATATACTTTATGGGGTCCCCGACTGATATTTTGATACGTTACACACGGAATGACAAAGTGAGTATACCCCCATACTGTAGTTGGAGGGTATAAAAATATTCAAAGTGTCCGATTTGACATGGAATGCCCCATATATTCATGATCTAGCGATGTCTGTATGTTGAAAACTCGCTAACTTTTGAAGGACTTTACGGAGCGTCCTGAAGTTTGGCACATATGTTGGGCATTTACCTGGTCAGGTTGGTATTGTAATTCAGAGAAATCTGTAAAGTGGTTAAAAAGTTATGAGCAAAAGAGTGAATTTCGGCGAAAAAAAAACGCTAACTTTCGGACGTCAATTTTATGGGCACTAAAGCTTGGCATATATTTTTGATGGGGGCCCCTGTAGGTTAGTTGGTAGCGTGCTAGCCTATGAAACAGGGGGTCGTGGGTTCGATTCCCACAAAAACCCTTGGTCGATTTCGCTACAACGAGACGACGGTCATTGTTACCATTTCTCGTGTAGGTTAAAATTATTAAAAATAATTTGTAAAAAAAAAAAAATATATTTGTCGTTTCCCTGTTCTAGTTGGTTTTAAATTTCAGCCAAATCGGTTCAGTGGTTCAAATGTTATTAGCAAAACCGTGAATTTCAGATTGGTTTCACCTTAAATTCACGTGTTGAAAAAACCTTACAATTTTTGCCACTCAGAAATATTTTTACACAAAAAAATTTTACACAAGAAAAAAATTTTACACTAAAAAAATTGTTTCTTTCTCAAAATTAAATATTTCTAATCAAAATTGTTAATTTTTTTCACGTTAAAAAATTTACTATCCTTTAAAAAGGGCATTGTGTAGGGTATTCATAGATTCGGCCAAGTCGAATTTAACTTTTCTACTTGTTTTTTTTTCAAAGTGTCCGATTTGACATGGAATCCCCATATACTTTATGGGGTATCAGACCAATATTTCGATGAATTACAAACGGAATAAAAAACTTATACTACCAAGTGGAGAGTATAAAAAAATTAATGGGTTGGTTTGTAAAGTTCGACAAGAAAAAAAGTCCTGACTTTTAAAACTTGTTTACATATGTTTTACATAATTTACTTTGTATATCAGTTATGATTTGTTGTTGTTTTTTTTTTGTAAATATTGCTAATGTTTGTGTGTTTTTTGTTATCTTGTCCAATTCAAACCGGAACCGGATGGCAAAATATAAGTTTTAACATTAAAGACCTCATAACATCATTTTTTTTCACTGTTTATATTTCTATAAATGTCTTACTTCTTTTTTTGCCATAATTTATGGAGCATATCAAAGAAATATCAAAGAAATTTTATTAAAATATTATGAATGAATTAAAAATGATGAAAAATTATAGTGTTAAAGAAATTAAAACCATGAAATTACGTACCAAATGCAAAAGTTTTTATTGTATTCTTCAAGTGTGTAAAATTTCAAGAATTAAATATTGATTTTATTTGTTAATGAATTAATAAATTAATTTAGTTTTGTTATCAATTTAATTAAATTATTAATAAATGTGATTGAGTTCAATATTTAATTTCATTTGTCTCTATTTTGTATGTTTTTTGTTTAATTTGACTGTAGCAAATTGTTAATGCAATACAAATTCATTTCAATGATAAATAACACAGTGATACACCAAAAAAAAAAAAAATGCAGAGGATCTCATATAAAGATTCGGGTTTGTTGGTGTCCATTAGACTGGGTCGATCATAAGGGAGAAAAAAGTTCCCATTTTTAGCGCTTAATTTTAAAGCTTACCTCAAAAAACTTCCACACCCAAAATATTAGATTTTTTAAAATGGGAACATAAAATTAAAATATAATAATAAAAACAAGTAGAAAAGTTTAATTCGACTTGGACAAAATTTTTGATTAGAAATATTTTATTTAGTGTAAAAAAACTTTTTTTTAAGTTTTTTTTGAAAAAAAAAAAAAAAAATAATTAACTAAATTTTTTTTGAGTGTAAAATTTTTTTCGAGTGAATTTTTTCTTTTAGTGTAAAAATATTTTAGAGTGACAAAAATACGACCGATTTGGTTACAATTCAACACGAACTAGGGGAACGACATATAAATTGCCTTTCGAAAGTTAGCGTGTTTTTTATCTCGTAAATTCACGAAAAACCCTTGCCGAAATTCAGTCTTTTGCTCATAACTTTTGAACCAACGAACCAATTTTGTTGGATTGCAATACCAAACAGACCAGGTAAATGCCCAACATGTATGCCAATTTTCAGGAGCCTCCGTAAAGTCTTTTAACAGTTAGCGTGTTTTCAACAGACAGACAGACGGACAGACGGATGGGCATCGCTAGATCGTCTTAAAATCGATCGAGGATCATGAATATATATACTTTATGGGGTCCTAGACCAATATTTCGAGGTGTTACAAACGGAATGACAAACTTATATATACCCTCTATCACTAGACTGGAGGGTATAAAAAAATATTTTTTTCATTAAATAATTTTCGCGGAATTATTTTTTATTTTTTTCAAATTTCAAATTTTTATTTACCAATTAAAAAAAAAAAGTTTTCTCAAAATTTTTTTTGCGATAATTTTTTTACATGTTTGAGGGTATCCATAAGGGCGGGTCGATTTGTATGGATCGAAAAAAACTGAAAAATCGTATAGCAAAAACAAAATCTACAAGAAATTCTAAGAAAGTTTTCCAAAGAAACCATTGGTCTAAAATCAAACCCTATACCGCGCCTAACGACATGAAAATCCGTCCGTCCGTCTGTCTTTCTGTCTGTGTGAAACACGTTAACTTTCAAATTTTAGCGAAAGAATGAAAAATATATACGGCAAGCTGCTGAAGCATGGCGTATATATTTGTTATACTTCCGGTCAGATTAATACTAAATTTAAGCGAAATCTGTCCAGTAGTTCATAAGTTAAGTATTAGCAAAATAGGGAATTTCAGATGGGTTTTAACCCGAACTCCCGTGTTGAAAAAACGCTTAACACGCTTTGAAAAGGAATGGTAAGCCAAAAATAAAAAAAAAAAATTAGAAACTATTTTTGTCACTCAAAAAAACTAAAAAAAATATTACACTCAAAAAAAAATTACACTCAAAAAAATTTACACTCGAAAATTTTTTTTTACAAAAATTAAAAAAAAAAAGTTTTTACTCAAAATAAATCAAATACTGATGAAAAAAAAATATTCAGTTACTAAAAATTTTTATATAACACAGCTTTTTTCCTCTCCGACATGCAATTCTCCAATTTCATCCCACAAAAGTATCTATGTGTTTTTTTTGACGATCATTATGATCCTCAATTACATACTTTTATTTACTAAGAAAAATCCGCTGCACCAGCTTCCCTTTGTAATTAACATACAAAGGCTTTGGAGGGAATCGAACCCACAACCCCTGCACTTACTTTCAGAGTATCACGCTACATGTTAATATACTGCAGCCCAATATAAAATAAATAATGGAGTAAAATTATCATGGATTAACGATAAAAGCAATGATTTATTGTTAAAATTTCTTATTATAATTTTTCGTCTGTTGTGCTAATTATTTATTTTTCCATTTCAGGGATTATGTCTAATATACTTGCCGGTCATAACCTCAAAAATTGTTCGAATTATATCCTGAATATGTTCTTGCAGCATATCGGTATATAAAACTATGTTTTCTTTACATCTGAGGTGTAGGGTATGTTCAGCAACCTTGTAGAAAATATTGTGGCAAATATTTTTGTGAAACATATTAACCCTCTAACTCCCTCTCGTAACGGTATTTTTTGGCTCTATTCTAACAAATCGCAAAAAACACCCCGAAAGAGGGGAAAGGTGGGGATGAAATATTCTACAAAAATGTTGACAAAAAAATTTTACTATATACCTCAGAGCATACCAAAGCCCAAAAATTAACACAAACAAGAAAAAAGAGTCAAGTTTTACGTTTTGCTTATGAAAAAAAGGACGGACGGACAAATCTTCATGTCGTTGGGCGCGGTATAGGGGTTGATTTTAGAAACATGGTTTCTTTGGGAAATGTTCTTAAAATTTCTTGTAGATTGTAGATTTTGACAAAAAAAATCGACCCGCCCTAGTATCCATACATTTGGCAAAATCGAATTTACCTTTTTGACACGTTTCTTCAAAAAGTGGAAACAGATTTTTCTGTGAAAATGGTTATTTTTACTAAAATCTCTGCCATTTAGTTTTACAAAATAACAGACATTTTACTGTGTTTTCACTGATTCTGTTTACTGAATTTCAAAATATTTTTGAACATATTTTTAGCAGATTATTTTTTAATTATGCAGACATTTTTTGCTGTCATTCATTTTTCAAGAACATTTTCTAACAAGTGAAGTTTCTCAACCCTTATGAACCGATTTGCATTTCAACAGATTTTTCTATTAAAATTGATATTTTTACTAAAACCTCCGTCATTTAGTTTTACAAAATAACAGACATTTTACTGCGTTTTTACTGATTCTGTTTGCTTTCAAAATATTTTTGTCTAGATTTCTAGCAGATAATTTTTTAATTACACAGAAATTGTTTGCTGTCGTTCTAAGTTTTTTTATACAATCAAAACGATATTTTTAAACATATTTTTATACCCTCCACTTAGTGATAGAGGGTATATATAAGTTTGTCATTCCGTTTGTAACTCATCGAAATATCGATCTGGGACCGCATAAAGTATATATATTCATGATGCCCGATCGATTTTAAGACATTCTAGCGATGTCCGTCTGTCTGTCTGTGGAAAATGCTGTCGCGGTCAAAATATTGCACAGAGATAACTGAAACTTAACATATTTATTGGAAGTTCTCCCGAAAAGTTTGGTATTGTATTTGAGCGATATCGGTTCAGCGGTTCAAAAGTTATGAACGAAAATGTAAGCACACCTCAAAAATTTCAGTACATTCAACATAACCTAAAAATACAAAATGCTTTAATTCGTCTTCTGGTTGGCATATGTGAACATAATTGAACACTAAAGGTGTCCTAACGACTAAGGTAATTTTTCAAAATCACTTTTTAATACGTGTTTGGGTCCTAAATTGTAGTTTTGTATATAAAAATGAGTGAGCCGAAATTTGGAGACAATCTGATAAAAATAACTAGTGCCGAAAATGGATTGAAGTTTTGGGACACTCTTATCTGATGAAAAATGGTAATAAATTACCTTTCCAAAAAGCTTAAAGAAATTCAAATCGGATGAAAAATAGGCATTTTACGCATACGTGCCCCAGACCATTGCATGGTTTTTAAAGCCAAAATTTTAAAATTTTCAAAATTTTTAGGTAAAAAAATAAAAAAAATTAAATTTTACTTTATAATTATATTAAATACATGTTAAAGATAAAAACTAACAGATATGGTAGTCTAACTTTTTTTTCATTTGGCGTGGGTAGTGATATAATTTCCGCGGATTCCAAAGAAAATGAGTTTTTCTAAAATAATTTAGCAAATATGGGAAACAATTTTCTGTATTGTATTATACGAAGTGAAATACATAAATTCTGTAAATTTTTTGAGAATTCGGGCATCTTTAACCCCTTTTCGTCGAGGTGAAATGACAAATTTGAGACGTTATACATTTCTAAAATACAAAATATCTGCATATATCCGATTTCTCAAAAGTTACAGAATTTACGTTTTACACTTCGATCCGCACAATAGAGCACAAATTTTCAAAAATTTGCTTAGTTATTGTAGAAAAACGCATTTTATTTGGAATCCGCGGAAATTTTATCACTACCCGCGCCAAATAAAAAAAGCTTGACTACCATATCTGCTATTTTTAATCTTAAACATGTTTTCAATTTGATCATAAAGTAAAATTAAATTTTTACTATTTTTTTGCCTAAAAATTTTGAAAATTTTGAAATTCTGGCTCTAAAAACCATACAATGGTCTGGGGCATGTATGCGTAAAATGCTTATTTTTCATCCGATTTTAATTTTATTAGTCGTTTTGAAAAGGTAATTTAGTACCATTTTCATATTATTTCACGAAAAATTTAACAAAAAATATCAAATACCAATGTTTTTCCAAAAACTAGAAAAAACGAGTTTTTCGTTCTTATAAGAATGTCCCAAAACTTCAATCCATTTTCGGCACGAGTTATTTTTATCCGATTGTCCCCAAATTTTGGCTCACTCATTTTTAGATACTAAAGAACAATTTAGGACCCTACCAGGTGTAAAAAGGTGATTTTCGTTTTTAAGGACACCTCTATTGAACACCAAATGGTATTGAAACAAGTACGAACATATTTTTTGACAAAAAATAAAAAAATCGCGGATTTTTTTTACCAATTTTTTTTTTCGCGGAATTTTTTTTTTTTTCAAAAGTAATTTCCTTTTAAATAAAGTTTTTTACAATAATCTTTTTGAAATTGTGGAGGGTATCACTACATTCGGCAAGGCCGAATTAAACTTTTTTACTTGTTTAACATATTTTTAGCAGATTATTTTGTAATTTCACAGAAATGGTTTGTTGACATCATCCTTTTAAAAAAACTTTCTTAAGTTTTTTTTTTCAAAGTGTTAGTTTTTTTTTAAACAATTAAAACTATTCAGACTAATAAAACTGTACAACAATTTCAAACTTTTTCCAAAATTACGAGGTTCCGACAATTGAGTCTGGTAGACAAGAAAAAAAAGAAACACGTGTGTCGGTGTTTTGCAAGATCACATCGGAATTTTAGTTTGGAGACGGTTAAAGTTTCCTAGCTTTGGCCTGTTCTTGCAGCATATTGGTATATAAAAATATGTTTTCTTTACATCTGAGGTGTATAGTATGTTCACCAACTTTGTAGAAATTATTATTATTATGGCAAATATTTTTGTGAAGCATATTAACCCTTCAACTCCCTCTCATAACAGTATTTTTTTGGCTCTATTCTAAGAAATCCTAAAAAACACCCCGAAAAAGGGGGAGGGCACACCAAAGCCCAAAAATTAACACAAACACCAAAAAGAGTCATGTTCAAGATTTCGCATTAAAAAAATTATAAAAACCTTTAACCCTTAGTGGGCAATCTTGAACTGGACTGATTTTTGGTGTTTCTGTTAAGTTTTGGGCATTGGTGTGTTCTGACATATATAGTGAAATTTTAAAGCCAATATTTTTGTCAAACATTTTATACCCCCCTCCCCTTTTTGGGGGGTGTTTACTACGATTTGTTAGAATAGAGCCAAAAATGTCCGTTATGTGGAGGAGATAGATTGTTAATTTGTTCCACAAAAATATTTGCCATAATATTTTCTACAAAGTTGGTGAACAGACCCCAAACATCAGATGTAAATAACACATAGTTTTATAGTCAAATTCAAGATTACCAATTAAAAAAAAAATACAAAATAAATTAACCCTTAATGGGCAACCTTGAATTTGACTAGTTTTTGGTGTTTGTGTAAAGTTTTGGGCTTTGGTGTGTTCTGACATGTATAGTAATATCTTATGGCCAACAATTTTGTAGAACATTTCATCTCCGCCCACCCCCTCTTTCGGAGTGTTTTTTACGATTTGTTAGAATAGAGCCAAAAAATGCCCTTATGCGCGGGAGTTAATATTTGCCATAATATTGTCTACAAAGTAGCTGAACACACCATACACATCAGATGTAAAGAAAACATAGTTTTATAAACCGATATGTTGCAAGAACAGGCCAAAGATAGCAAACTTTAACAGTCTTTAAAATACACTCAAAAAAATACGTTAGTAGATTTACTAATTTTTTTTTTGCTAATGCTAGTTAGCTAACTTTTAGCAAATTTTTAGTTGAGATTAGCATGTTAGCAAAAAGTTCTTGTAACCTTCATTTAGCACATTAGCAATTTTAAACAAACTTTGAACTAATTTCTTTTGCTAAATTTGAAATTGAGTAGACAACATTTTTACAAGATTTTTTGCTAACATTAGCAAAAATAAATGGTAATTTTTTTTTTATTTTCAGAAAACTTAAAATGGCGCTATCTCGGAAACTAAGCCAGATAGAGCAAAATGGAGGGCATTTTTGGTTCTTAGAATCTCCATACTTTCGCGGGTCCTCTTCACATGTGTGGACCCTAATGGGCCCTAACTTTGGATCCAAAAAAGTTAGCATTCCCGAAAATTTTAAAATGCTCATATCTCGGTAAATATTGCCGACACAACAAAAAGTCCAAAAGCATTTTTGTAGCTCTCAATACCCCCAGTGGTCCCCTATAATCACGTATCTCAAAAACTAAGCAAGGTATAGCGAAACGGACACAAATTTTGGATCAAAAACTATGACCATTTTTAAGGAACCCAACTAGGCCTAGGCCCATCGGGGACTGGACCTATCGGGTCCGAACCCAATGGGGTCCTCAAATGTGTATGAACTAAGTAAAAAAAAAAAAAATTTGTTAACTAATTATTGGCAAAACATTTTTGCTAACTTTAGCAAAAAAATTGTGGGTTCAAAATCAGCAAATTTTCTTGTAGGTTTACAAGCTTTTTTTGCTAACATTACAGTTTTTTTTTTTTGAGTGTAAAATTCCGATGTGATCTTGCAAAACGCTGACACACGTATATTTTTTTTGGTCTCCTCTACCAGAAACAATCGCCCGAACCCCGTAATTTTTTTTAGTGTTGTACTGTGTTATTATTGCAAAAACCTTTATTTAAAAAGAAATTTCTTTTGAGAAAAAAAAAAAATTTAAAAAAAAATTTCCGAGAAAAAAAATTTTATGAAAAAAATATCCGCGATTTTTTTCTTTATTTGTAAAAAAATATGTTCGTACTTGCTCAAATACCATTCGGTATTCAATTCTGTTCACATGTGTGATCCAGAAGACAAATTAAAGCATTTTGTCTTTTTAGGTTATGTTGAATACACCAAAATTTTTAAGGTGTCCTTACATTTTCGTTCATAACTTTAGAACAGCTAAATCGATATCGCTCAAATGCAATACCAAACAACTTAGGACAACAACAAGTAAAATTTCAGTCATATATCCCAGCAAAAAATAATCGAGATTTTGGAAGCAGTGCATACAAGAATGCACTTGTGTAAGCGAATGATTTTAGATGTTGTTTTTTTTTATGACATTCGCTTACACAGCTGCATACCGTATGCAGTAGTGTAAGGGAGAGATTTTGTTGGCATACTAACCTGCATACCGGTTGCAGTAAAGTATGGCAGTGACTTAAAAAAATACTAAAAATATTTAAGAAAAGGCATGATTTCAATTCATATTCATTGCGCCGATATAAGCGCTCGAAAGAAATGCTCTAAAGTGGGACATTGCGAACAAATATCATGCCATACGTAAGCAGGTTTGTAAGCAGACAACAAAAATCACTCCCTTACAAACCTGCTTATAGGCAAGCAGTATTTTTTGGTGGGATGTTAAATACTTTGGCCGTGATCACCATTTCCACAGACGGCCAGACAGACGGAAATCGCTAGAATGTCTTAGAATCGATCACTGATCTATCTAGGGATGAGATTTTCATGCACTAAAAAATTGAAAATATGCACTAAAAAAACTAAAAATATGCACTAAAAAATTAAATGTCTGCAATAAAAATCTTGTTTTCATAGGAAAAACTTCTTCAAAAGCAAAAAGTAACGCCGGGCCTAAATAGTAACATTTAAATCTTTATATAAATTAACACAATGGGTGGTATGAATAAAAACTAGCATTTACTAAATGCTTATACGGTTTGCTAAATTATTTTGATTTTAAGAAATTACTTGGTTTAGTATTCCAAAAAAAATAAACAAAGCAAATACTTAGCCGAAAAAAGCAAATACTTGGTTTGATATGAATAAAAGCAAAAAAATTAAGTATTTTCTTAAAAAAATTTAGTCTACTCTTGAGTAGACTAAAAATTTGTAATTTCGCGAAAAAGAAAAATTTAGCGGAATTTTCTAAATTGGTTAAATATAAAAACAAAAAAAATAAACAAATACATAATTATTTTCAATTAAAACCATCATTAAATGCATTAAATACACTTTAATTTTTTCACCCTACACAAGTAATATTAGTAAGTCCAAGTGGCTAGACAAATAGTTAAGGCCACACTAGTAATAAGTAAGTTGTGGCACGGATTATTCTTGGATTTAAGAATTTATGGATTTAAAATATTTAAGGACACATTTCAAATAGTTTAAGTTTTATTTCTCCTAAATTTAGTAAATGTTTGTAAAACCTTTATTAAAAAAATCAAAATAAAGCATAAAAATGCAATTTTTAGCTTTTTCTCTTTATTATACTGTATACAGACTAGCGTGATATTAAAATCACCATGTGATTTTCCTTTGAACAAAATCACATAGTGATTTACAAAATCATCTCAAATTGTACTAGCATAAAGAAAAATTGCAAAATCATCTCAACTTACCATGGTAAGGGCACGTTCACACTACAAGAACTTACCATGGTAAATTGAGATGATTTTATGATTTTTCCTTATGCTAGTACAATTTTGTTAATCACTGTGATTTTGTTTAATGGAAAATCACATAGTGATTTTAAAATCACGCTAGTCTGTATACAGTATAAGTTCTTGTAGTGTGAACGTGGCCTTAATCTGCAAATTTAACTAAATTTTTTAAATTTTAAACTAATATGACTTAAAATTGACAGTTTTCTATAGAAAGCATACGTGTAAGAATTTTAAAAAAGTCTCAGAAACTGGCACTTCTTCTAAAATAAAGATATCGCAGAGTCTGCGATATTTTCTATAAGACAAATATTTTAGAAACTGAGATTTTTTCTGCAAGAAAAATTTTCTTAGATTCGAGACCATTTCTATGAGAAAAACGTTTTGGATTCGATACTTTTTTTTTAGAAAAATGTTTCGGAATATCTGATTTCATCTTTTAGAGAAATGTCTCAGAATCTGAGATATTTTCAGCAAGAAAAATGTTTCAGAATCTGCGAAGTCTTCTATAAGACAAATGTCTTAGAATTTGAGACTTATTTTATAAGAAAAATGGTTTAGAATCTGATACTTTTTCTTAAAGAAAAAATTCTGCAAAATGTTTCAGAATCTGCAACTTCTCAAAGAAAAATGTGAATCTGTGACTTTTTCTAAAAGAAAAATGTCTAAAAATGTGTGAGTTTTTCTGTAAGAAAATCGTTTCTTTTTCTATAAGTAAAAAGGTTCATAAACTATAAAAAAATGCCTCAGAATCTTTTACAATTTCTGTAAGAAAAATGTCTCCAGATTTGCGATTTTTTCTATAAGAAATGCATCAGGATCTGTGAATTTTTCTATAAGAAAAATGGTACAAAATCTATGACTTTTTCTCTGAATTTTTCACTTTTTCAATAAGAAAAATGTCTCAGAATCTGCCACTTTTTCTGTACGAAAATTGTCTCAGAATCTGCGTATTTTTCTATAAATAAAAAAAAATATCTCAGAATCTGCGACTTTCTCTATTTAAAAATATCTTAGAATATGCAACTTCTACGACCTTTTCTATAGCAAAAATGTGTCAGAATCTGCGACTTTTTCTATAAAAAAAAATTCTCAGAATCTGCATCTTTCTTTATAAGAAAAATGACTTAGATCTGCAAGTTTTTTTATTTAACAAAATGTCTCAAAATCTGCGATTATCTTTTTTTAATGTTTCAGAATCTAGAGCCATTTTTCTAAAAAAAAAGTCTCAGAATCTACAACGTTTTCTTTAAGAAAAATTCTTTAGATTTTTAGACTTTTGTTACAAGAAAAATGTACATATTAGAAACTTAAACTTTTTTGTAAGAAAAAGCCTTAAAATCAAAGACATTTTCTTTGACAAAACTGTCTCCGAATCTGAGAAAAATGTCTTATAATCTTAGACTTTTTCTATAAAAAAACTTTCCTCGGTCTTAGACTTTTTGTAAAGGAAACCTGAAATTTTTTACTTCAAGATTTCCCCATTAGAAAAGTATCTTAGAATCAGACAGCTTTTATAGAAGACTGTCAATCAGGTTACAACACATTCATATTTGAAAGCTTGATGTTAACCATTTGCAAATTGTCTTTACTGCCGTATTTGTACGGATGCCGTTGCTCAACAAGAGGAGAAATGTTTGACTACGTCCATTCATTTACTAATTTGCATTGCCTTCCAAAAGAGTACCAAAATCGTCAATCTACAGATTACACAAAGTTAAATTTTCAGTTGTTCTATTTTTGATAATATAAATTAATCTTTTTGGACAAAAAGCACATTTGGTTTACAAATGTGTAGAAGGTTTTTGTCCAGAATCACCAAATCTTACTATTACACTTACCTGAACAATAAATTTTAATCACTTCGGTAGGGTGCAAAATCACATTATTTATTTAAGGTGCTTAGGATGGTACCAAGCTATAAAAAACAGTTTGGCTAAGCAAATTTTTATTTTACGGACCAATTTAATTACATAATTTACACGAGAACAACACGATTTTAAAGTTTTAAAAATAAATAAAATTTTTTTGATTATTTATTTTTGTTTATTTTTTGTTATTGACACTTCTAATTGCAAGAAATTACTTAGCCGAATTTTCGGGTAAATTTAGTTAAGTTTATTTTTATTCATATAAAATTAAGCAAATACTTTAAGAAATTACTTTGGTAAAAGTAAATAGTAAAAAGTAATGTCTTATTTTTATTCATACCACCCAATCTATAAAAAAATAAAAAAAAAATAATTTTTCTTATTTCCAAAACAAATTTTTAAAATTTAAAATAGTTTTTGAAACAAATAAATTTCAATTTGGGTTTTTGCTAATTTATGGCCAAATATGCAAAAATATGCACTTAAAAGTTGGAAATATGCACAAAATATGCATTTAAAACCAAAATATGCAAAAATATGAAAAACAAATCGATGCCATTTAAACGCAAATTTCTTGATTCGGAAAGATAATTGGTCGATATCGTTTTTAGACTATCGACAAAAAACATGCATTTGCATGAAAATCTCATCCCTACTGATCAATAATATATATACTTTAGTGGTCTCAGACCGATATTTCGATGAGTTACAAACGGAATGACAAACTTATAGATACTCTCTATCACTAAGTGGAGGGTATAAAAAAAATTATGTTTCATAACCTCATTTTTTGGATAAAATCGATTTGAGCGAGTTGATCCCGACCTTCCAAAAATCTGAATAAATCTCAAAAATCTTTTATACCATAAGAATTTATATTCCGCTTCAAGAGTTGCAAAAATAAAAGAAAAAACTTTTTTGATGAAACGTCCTAAGGACCATGATGGCATAGTTAAATTTATGGCACCAGTCTAGATCTTTCGTTAAAGCAGCCTGGATCATATCAAGTTTTTTTTTCGTTTTTTTTTTGGAAATGGAAATTCCTTTTTTGCATATGTTTCATTGCTCAGCAATTGATGGTCGTCGTATCATCTTCATATTGTTTGTTATTTTTTTTTCCATGTCTGCTGAATGTAGTTGTTGTTTTGTGTATTTCCATCACTTCCTATTTAGATTGTATTTGTTGTTAAAGTTGCAATTTAATAGTTTTTGTGTTTTTTATGCTGTTTTCTTTAAACAAGAAAACTATAAAAAAAATCAATGCAAAAAAAAAAAACTAAAGAAACAAACATCTTTTTAAATATTCATACAATATAAACATTTGCTAGTGATTCACAATTTACAATTCCATGTCCAATTGTTATACCCTCCAAGTAGAGGAAGAGGGGGTATTTAAGTTTGTCATGCAGTTTGCAAGATTTTTGATCGATTTTAGAACAATCTATTAATGTCTGCGCAATACATTGTCTTTCGAAAATCAAGTTGGAGGTTCCACTTAAATATATTTTTAATGTTTTTTCCCTAAATGTTTTTTTTTTTACTTTAAAGTTTTTTTAAAATTTGTAAAATTTTTTTTTAAAAAAATTTTTACTTAAAAAAATTCCTTTTTTGTCCATTGTATAGGGTATTCATAGATTCTGCCAATACCGAATTTAACATTTCTTTTTGTTTGATTTTACTATTATAATGTTTCGTTTTATGGCCGATAGATAAACTTGGTTAATTTATCTTCTTAAGCGTTTTTTTTTTTGAATTTTTTGCTACTTTAAGATTTAGATTTTGTTGTGACAATAATGAGAAATGATTGTGTTGAATGCATGAATGGATGTCTGATGGGTTGGGATGGTGGATAAGATGAGATAAGACAAATAGTTGTGTGTGGTTGTGTGCTATTCACATCAAAAGGTGTTGAAGTTGTTGGATTAGATTTTTATCAACATTTTTTATGCATAAATAAAATGCAAAATGAATTTTTAACATTTGTGGTGTTATTGAAAATACAATATATACATAAAAATGCAATTTAACATAATTTGCATGATTGTATTTATCAAATTTATGGTTTTTTATTGTTTAGTTAATTGATGTCTGAATGTTTTTTTGTTTTATAAATTTTATACATTAAATTGATGTTTTGTATTTTTAAAGTTAAAGTCCGAATTATTATAATATTCCTTTTAAATTTTAAATTTTTTCAAACAAATTTTTAATTTTAAAACTTCTACTAAAGTGTTTAAGAAAAATTGCTTTTATTTTTAAATTTTTAAAATTTCTCAAGTTTGTCGCTTAAGTCTTTTGTATGTCTTAAACAGAAAATTATACTGCACAACAAACTTAAGGTGACTCAGTAAATTTTTACAAATCTTCTAATCTTTGCGGAATCTAAAACATTTTAACACAAAAAATTAATCAAAATTTGTTTTCTTTTTTTAAAATATCTACATAGAACTGGAAAACTTTTCTAAACAAAATTTATGGGGAATTTGAGAACTGTTCCTTATAAAATATCTCAGAATCTGATAATTTTTCAATTTTATAAATGGCTCAGAGATTTTTATAGATTAAAACAAAGTTGTTTGAGACTTTCTTTACAAAAAATTTTGTCGAATCTTAGAATTTTTATATAAAACAAGTAGAAAAGTTAAATTCGACTTGGCCGAATCTATGAATACCCTCCACAATGCCATTTTTAAGTGGTAGTAAATTTTCTAACGTGAAAAAATTAACATTTTTGATTACCCGAGTAAAAATTTTTATATGATGCAATATATAATGATATATGACACAATATATATTAATACGCAATTTGATCTGAATAATGGTGGATGTTTTTGCATTAAAAAAGATCTACTTGTAAAAAATATGATTTGATTTCATCCGAGTTTTGACCAGACATTGCCTTATATTGGTGGATCTAATTAGATCTAATTGCACAAAAACATATAAAATCCTGGTGTTTTTTGGTTTGGGTTGAGATACACCACAGGCCAACGATACATTCACCAAACATATAATTTTCAAAAACAAAAAAAATGTTTGGGTACGCTTCGAACCAGATAGGTGATATACATAACCCTAACAAGAAATGTTTAGAAACATTTTAAAAAGTTTCTTATACTTTGCCTAAAAAACTTAGAAAATTTTTGGTTAATTGTAAACATATATAGGTTTATATGGAACAGCATAAGCTATATATAATTTTATGTTAAATTATACAGAAAAATAAATTTTGTATTGACCCTCCTATAATTTTATATAATTATATCAACCGTACACCTTTTAATCCGAATCATGATTAAATTATATATAACTGCATATGATTGCATTTAAAAAATTTAGAAAATATCCTACGGGATATATAATTATATATGATATATTATGTTTGTATCAAATTATATATTGTTATATATGTTTATTTTTACTCGGGTAGAAATATTTTATTTTGTGTAAAAAAACTTTTTTTTTAAGAAATTTTTGAAAAAAAAATAAATAATTTACTAATTTTTTTTGAGTGTATTTTTTTTTGTTAGTTTAAAAATATTCTTGAGTGACAAAAATACGTTGTTAAATATTTTTATGACTTCCCTAGTAAAAAAAGAAAAAAAGTTCATGACTAATTATATCCCAAATATGGCGGATACAATTACTTTAAAAATTATCTACGGGTATATTTTTTGATCTATCGGGATAACCTTATATATAATGTGATACGTGAATTGGGTCTATATAATTATATCAGTTGGAGAAAACTGATACGATTAAATATAATTTAAACCCATTATAACTCATCATATATTGCTCCTTATAACGTCATATAAGTTGGATAACATTGTATATAATCATATGCACTTTATGTAATGTTATATACAAAAATATGTTCTTTATGTATAGCAATATCTAACCATATATATTTATGTCTTATAGTCTCAATTTATTTTATATTGTATCAGTCCGGATCAAACTGATAAAACCAGATAGACCCATTTTACGTATCATATTATATATAAGACTATCTGTTCAGATCTTGTAGGATAACCGAGGATAATATTTGAAACAATTGTGTCCACCATATTTGGGATCTAATTTGTCACGGCTATATATAACTCTTTTTTACTCGGGTTACCAATGTTTTTAAAACATGTTTAACGGATTTTCAACACGTGAATTTAAGGTGAAACTAATCTGAAATTCACGGTTTTGCTAATAACTTTTGAACCACTAGACCGATTTGGCTGAAATTTAATACGAGCTAGACTAGAGAAACGATAAATATATACACCAAGCTTTAGCATCCTCAAAATTGCCTTACGAAAGTTAGCGTGTTTTTTATCTCGTAAATTTACGAAAAACCCTTGCCGAAATTTTGTCTTTTGCTCATAACTTTTGAACCACTGGACCGATTTCGCTAAATTGCATAACCAACCTGACCAGGTAAATAGCAAACATATATGCCAAACTTCAAGAGCCTCCGTAAAGTCTTCCAAAAGTAAGCGTGTTTTTAACAGACAGACAGACGGACGGACGGAAGGAAATCGTTAGATCGACTTACAATCGATCGAGGATCATTAATATATATACTTTGTGGGGTTCTAGACCAATATTTCGAGGTATTACACACGGAATGACAAACTTATATATATCCTCAATCACTAGAGTGGAGGGTATACAAACGTGTCAGAATCTGAGAATTTTCTTAACGAAAATGTCTCAGAATCCGAAAATTTTTATACACAAAATTTAAAAGAATCTGAAAATTTTTCTTTACGAATCTAAGACATTTTTCTTGTAGAAAAAATTTTCTATACCAAAAATGCTAAATTTTCTCTTCGAAAAATATCTCAGAAGCTGAGAAGTTTTCTTTACGAAAAATGTCTCTGAATCTGAAAATTTTTTTACGAAAACTGTCTCAGAATCTGAGAATTTTTCTTTAGGAAAAATGTCTCAGAATCTAAGAATTTTTCTATACGAAAAATTACTTAGACTCTGTTTTTTTTTTATAAAAAGTGCCTAAGAATCTGATAATTTTTTTTAAGAAAAATGTTTTAGAATCTGAGAATTTTTTTATACGAAAAATGTCACAGAATCAGATTCTAAAGCATTTTCGTGAAGAAAAAAAGTTCTTAGATTCTATGACACCTTTCGTATAGAAAAATTCTTTTTACGAATAGAACATTTTCTAATATGAGAGTTTTTCTATGAGAGATTTTCTATACAAAATAGCTCAAAATCAGAGAATTTTTTTATAAGAAAACTGTCTTAGAATCTGTCAATTAATGTAACAAATGTTTCAGAATCTGAGGATTTTTCTATACGAAAAATGTCTTTGAACCTTAAAAATTTCTCAAAATCTGAGAGTTTTTCTATTCGAAAAATGTCTCAGACTCTTAGAGTTTTTCAATACGAAAAATAATTCAGAATCTGCAAAATTTTTCTATACGAAAAATGTTCCAGAATCTAAGAATTTTTTCTAATAAAAAATGTCGTAGAATTTTTCTAAACGAAAACTGTCTCAAAATCTGAGAATTTTTCTATACAAAAAATGTCTCAGAATCTGAATACTCTCGATACGAATCTGAGACATTTTTGTTATAGAAAAACTTTTCGATACGTAAAAACTTCTAAAGGAAAAATGTCTCAAAATCAGAGAAATGTTCTATACGAAAGTTTTCTTAGAATCTGGGAGTTTTACTATACGAAACATGTCTCAGAATCTGAGAATTTTTCTTCATGAAAAATGTCTCAGAATCTGAGAAATATTCTATACGAAAAAATGGGTCAGAAACTGAGAGTTTTTCTATACGAAAAATGTCTCAGAATCTGAGAAGTTTTCTTTACGAAAAATGTCTCAGAATCTGAGAAGTTTTCTTTACGAAAAATGTCTCAGAATCTGAGAAGTTTTCTTTACGAAAAATTTCTCAGAATCTGAGAGTTTTTCTACAAAAAATGTCTCAGAATTTTTCTATACGAAAAATGTCTCAGAGTCTGAGAGTTTTTCTGTACTAAAAATGCCTCAGAATCTGAGAATTTTTCTACACGAAAAATGACTGAGAATCTGAGAGTTTTTCTATACATAAATGTCTCAGAATCTGAGAATTGTTCTATACAAAAAATGGCTCAGAATCCGACATTTATTTTTATTCGAAAAATATCTCAGAATCTGAGACTTTTTCTAACAAAAAATTTCTAAAAATTGTTTTATAGGAATGTTGCAGAATTTGAGATATTTTCAACGCAAAAAAATTCTAAGAATCTGAGAATTATTCTAACGAAAAATATCACAGAATCGAATAATTTTCTATATGAAAAATGTCTCAGAATCTAAGAAATTTTCCATATGAAAAATGTTTTAGAATTTGAGCATTTTTCTACACGAAAAATGTCTCAGAATCTGAGAATTTTTCTTTACGAAAAATGTCTCAGAATCATAATGTTTTTCTAAACAAAATTTTTCTATACGAAAAATGTCTTATTATCTGAGAATTTAACAGAATCTGAGAATTTTCTATAAAAAAATGTCTCAGAATAGGAGAATTTTTCTATAATAAAAATTTTTCATAATCTGAAAAATTGTTTATGCAAAAAGAAATATTAGAATCTGAGAATTTTTTATAAGAAAAATGTTTTATTATTCTATTCTGTTTAATTATTCTATATGAATAACACTGTGCAGCGAACTTGGGGTCTTCGAGTGGATGGGACAAAAAAAAATTAAAGTATACCAATAGAAAACCAAAAGCCCCAAAGGGGTTTGAAAACTTAGCTCGAGTGTATATTTTATGGCCCACTGAAATTTTGAAATTTTTTTAAAGGCGTTAGGAATAAGTAAAAAAAAGATATTAAATCTAAAATTTTCTTACAACATATTAACCCTCTATATCCCATTTTTAGATGTCGTTTTGGTCCTATTTTTTCAAAATATGTTAACCCCTTAAAGGCACGTTTTAGTGGTCTTCTATGAGGATATTTAAAAAAAAGTACAAAAATGACCCCTAAAAATAGGAGATAGAGGGTTAACATTTTCTAAGAAAAGAACCACCATCAAATTTCACTGAAGACATCTACTATCGTAATTTAGCTCAGAAGCAGATTTATAACATTTTTGTTGACTTATTTAACACGACCTAAGTCGTGAAACAATTTTAAGTGGTAATTAGCAATTTTTCTATTTTAACTATTTTGCACTTTTCGCACGAACTTTTGGCATTTGACAAGCCCTAGTGAAAATTGATGCAAAAAAAATTTTGTGGAACATATAACCCTCTAAACGCACGGTTTATTGGTGTTAAATGAGGATATTTGAAATAAGGACCAAATGACACCTAATAATGGGAGATAGAGGGTTAATATATTCTTAGAAAAGAACCGGCATTAAATTTCACTGAAGACATCTGTTAACAATATTTACGTCAGATTTGGATTTAATACTTTTTTTTTGACTTATTCAAAACACCTTTGAAAAAAATATGAAAATTTCAGTGGGCCATAAAAAAAGAACTCGAGCAAAGTTTTCCAAACCCTTAGGGGGTTTTGGTCTACTGTAGGTATACATTCATTTTTTTCCAAGATACAAAAACGTGTCGCACAGTGTAATGTTTAAGAATCTGAGAATTTTTCTATACGAAAAAGGTTTCAGAATTTATCAATTCGAAAAAACTCTAAAAATCTGAGAATTTTTTAATACAAAAAATTTCTCAGAATCTGAGAATTTTTTATACCATCTAACTACAGTATGGGGATATACTCACGTTGTTATTCCGTGTGTAACGCATCGAAATATCAGTCGGGGCCCCATAAAGTATATCGTCGAACTATATTCAATAAATGCCAACTCGAAAAAGCTTACTGTTCAGGAGAGCTAAAAAACTAGTTATTTCGCATATTATTGCAAAAATAAACAATGTACCTTCCATAAGATGGTTTAAATATTCTAAACAATTTTTACCTATGCAAAAATTTTCATATTTTGCACTTGTTTGCGTATTTTTCAGAGATGGCATTTATTACTATATCAAAAAACAAATATTTTTTTAGAGTTGGCATATTTTGTCGGAAAATAAAAATAATTTTTTTTTGGAAAAATTTTTAATATTTTTTTTTTTTTTGGTTTTTGTTATCCTTAGTACAGTAATTGCAAAAACTGAACAAAAAATTAAAAATCTTTGCATATTTTTAAAAGTTACTAGCTCCGAAAGCCTTTTAATCCTAGGATGGTCAACTTTGGCACTCTGTAGCTCACGCTGTATTGCAATAGGGTCACTCCAAACTACCTATTTTGAAAGATTATATCATTGACTTTATTTGCCCCATTCATAATGTTTCAATCTGATAAATAGTTTGAAAGTTACATATATATAAGCAATTTTTTTTTTTGCAAACACTATTAACCGATATTTTAAAAATGGCAATATCTCGAAAACTAGCCATTAGATATCAAAATCTGTACCAGATTCGTGTTCAGCATGGCAAATGCAATAAGATATGTGGTCTAATTTTTTTTTTTTTAAATTTTGAAAATTTTTTGGAAATTTACAATGGGAGTTGGCATTTATTTTCACCAAAAAAATATGTACTTTGAGTTAGCAGAATAACAAAAATGGATGTAAAACGACAACAAATTACTTTTTTGCTCTCAAATTTTTATGGCAGATAGGTATTACATAGGGGAGCTATTTGCCATCGGAAACTCATTTCCGTCAAATTTGAGTTGGCATATTTTGAATATAGGTTCACGATATATATTATTGATAAGTGATCGATTTTAAGACATTCTAGCGATGCCGGTCCGTCCGTCTGTTTGTCCGTCTATAGTTAACACTATACAGTTCAAAATAAAAGAGCTAGACTCCTCAAGTTTGGCACCAATACGTCTTATGGTCCAACCATTGAAAAACGTTCAATTCGTCTTTCTAATTCCCATTGTGGATAGAGGCGAATATGTATTAATATTTTAGTTTGTGCACAAACGATTTGTCATTAGACTCGTTTGCTACTTTGTGGTAAATCTTTTCTATTTTTGCTAAATAATCTTGACAATGGAATCTGACAAATTCCGAAACACGTGTCGATTAAGTCTTGCAAAAATAACCAACATAAATAAATTTAAAACAAAAAAATAATTTTCTTGAAAATTATGCTATGAGAATATCATGGTTTTAATTAATAAAGAAAATAATGACCTCGAGCCAGAATAAACATTCTCAAAATGATTACTTTTTTGAATTTTTGTCTAACAAATAAAACAATTTTATATCAGAAGAAGCAAAATCCTGCACTTGTACCCAGGGTATTAAAAAAATGTTGTTTTTTTGGCCCGCCCCTTTTGTGGGCGTAAATATTTAACATTTATTTAAATAATGATAGAAAAGCCACCAAAAAAAATTTCATATATTTTATTTTTTTTTTAATTTTTTACGTGTTTAAGGATATAACAGATTCGGCACAGCCAAATTAACCCATTTTGGACCAAGATTCAATTTTATTTTTCTTTTTTGTAAAAAGGTACTTTTTTTGGGTAATTAGCACCCGCTGATCTCAAAAATCTTGTCAAAAAAAATTTTCAATGTGCCGTTATCCCAGAAAAGTCTGCATTTCAACTTTTTATGCAATTTTAATATTTGGATTTATTTGCTATTTTATTAATTTATTTCATTATTTTTAAAATAAATAGCTTCAAAATACTTCAAATTAGCGGAATTTGATAATAAGTTAAATCTAAAACAAGTAAGAAAATTATAGTCGGTCAGGACCGACCATATAATACCCTACATCAGAGTTTCCCGGAAAATGGGTCCCAAGTTCAAACATGGACTGATTAGATCTATATTTTGTCAAATCTTTAATAAGTGTAAAAAGCACTCACTAATCAAACTTGAGTGGAATAGGCTTCTTTTTGTTGACAATAAATCGCTTCAACTGAATATCGGGCGAAATTTCCACATGGGACCTAAGTCCAAAAATGGTCCGATGATAATCAGATTTGATAAGGTTTTTAAAGTACGCGTTTAACATACACAAACAGAATTTTAATTAAATTTTTTCCATTTTCATGAAATTTGAGAGATTTATTTGAAAATCGGGAAGGTGGTTTGTATGGGGGCTACAAGAAGAACTGGTCCGATTTCTTAAAAATGGTGATTTGTGTGGATAAAACATGATTACCTGCCAAATTTCGAAAAGATACCTATTAAAATGCGGCTATTAGAGTCATTTGAGCCAAAACTTAAGAGGACCTTTGTATGGGGGCTAGGTCTAAATATGGACCGATTTTTTCCAATTTTAATAGGCTTCGTCCTTGGGCCAAAAGAGGCTTAAGTTTAAAATTTCAAGTCAATTGATTAAGAATTGCGACCTGTGTCGTGTTTACACCGTTTACATGGACTGACGGACGGACGGACGGACAGACAGAAGGACGGACGGACGGACATCGCTAAATCGACTCAAAAAGTGATACTAAGTCGATCGGTATACTTAAAAGTGGGTCTAGGACCAATATTTCGGGTAGTTACAAACATCAGCACAAACTCATTATACCCTGTACCACAGTGTGGTGTAGGGTATAAAAAATTTAAAATTAATGAAAAAAATTAAAAGCCAAAAATCAAAAAATGCTAAATTTTCGTTTTTGCTTGAAACAATTTCTGTGCTGATTTGCATTGCATTTCATGGACATATAAATTGTGGTGAACAAGCGGGGATATTTTTTTTCAATTGCAGAAAGATGAGACTTAACATTCGTAACCATATGTACCCGAAATTCCACCTTTTTCATATATAAATATTTTTTTTAAAATGGTGTTCTCGACTGTTCGAAAAATCGAACAGAGGATCAAAATGGGTTAAAAGGTCTTATAATCCCATTTAAACAATATTTGAGGGATTTCCTTGTTTTTAATTAAAATATTTTCGATCGAAATTTGAATTTTTTTTGTAATTTTACATTTTTTTTTTTTACTTTTACAAATTTCCAATATAATTTTACAAAAAAAAAAAAATTATTCAATACACGAAAATACCTTGTAAGTTATTTTTGCGCTAAAAAAGTTGTAAATTTTCAATTTTGTTGGTAAAAATTTTGTAAAATTACAAAAAGATCTCATAATTTTTATTAGAAATCTTCGTAAAATAGGAGGTGGCAAAAAATTTAGTAAAGTTACGAGAATTCTTTGTAGGCTTACAATTTTGTTTGTAAAAATCTTGTAAAATTACAAAAAGATCTCATAATTTTTACTAGAAATTCTCGTAAAATAGAAGGTAGCAAAAAATCAAGTAAAGTCGCAAGAATTCTTTGTAAGTTTTATCGAATCGAAAAAGTTGTAAAATTACAATTTTATTAGTAAAAAGCAGGTAAAATTACAAAATTATTGGTAAAAATTATTAGGAATTCTTGTCAAATAGGAGATAGCAAAAAATAAAAAAAAACTTTTCTTGTCATTTTACAAGGTTTTTTTTTTAAGTGCACAAAAACCTTGTTATTGACGTTGCCTTTCATGGGAAATTGTCAGAAACAAAATCGATTCACGTATTACAGAAAACACACAATGCAACTTATTTTTATATTTAGCGCATGAACCGATACACATGCAAAAACAGTAAATACGAAACCTTTCATGGGAAATTTGCAGATGCAAAATCGGCTTTCCCATTACAAACACAATGAAACTTATTTTTATATACATAGATGTTGTGGTTAGAGATGGACGCTTGAGTGATTTTTGACTCACACTCACTCACGCTCTCGACAGGATTTTTCTTATTACACACACACACACGCATACACATACACACTCACACACACACTCTCACGAGCTTGTTTTTTTACTCATACTCACTCACAATCATGTGAATAAATTTAAAACATCTCATGCTCACGAGTACTCACGCAAACTTAACTCACACTCACGTTGACTCACCCTCTCGAAACTTTTATTTATACAAAAAAAAATTAAAAATAAAAAAATCTAACATAATTTTGAACAAAATTTAAAGTTTTCCAAAATTTGTTTGCTTTTTTTCGGGAAAAAATTAAAAATTTAGCTAAATTATTTTTTTTTTGTATATTTTGGAACGAAGGGAAGTATAAAGAGAAAACAATTCACGCAAAAGAATTGACTCACGCACACTCACTCACGCAAAAATCTTACTCACGCACACTAACTCAAGCAATATTTTTTTTAACACTCAAACACACTCACAATCACGAGAGAAAAATTGATTTCAGTCACACTCACACGTGATCATGTGTCCATCTCTAGTTTTGAGTATTGTGGAGGGTATTCATTAATTCATACAAGTCGATTTTAAAATTTTTAGTTGTTTTTTGTTGCACTTTATGAATTTTGTTTTAAAACAGTTAAAAATAATTCAAGTTCGTTTCTTAAGTCTTTTGATTATGTCAGCCAAATAACTAAATACAATTTACTGTAAACATATAAATTAAATTGTAAAACAATATTTTCTTGTTAAAATCAAACCGTTAGTCAATAATTTAAAACCTATAATTTGAAAAAAAAAAATTCTTTGTATTATTATACAAAGTTTTTTTTTTTCTAACGATTTTCAATTTTCGTTGTTGTTATTTCTTTCTACATAATCATCGACAGACAAATGACCTTATGAACTCATAAAAATGTTTTCTAACCAAAAGAACAAATTGGCAGCTGTTGATTTAAACTCATGCTTCACAGTTTTCTGACATTAATTTCTGGTCAAGAATCTACAACAAAACAACAAATTAGACTGCATTAAAAAACAGCAGCAGCAGAGGCAGCAGAAATAGCAAAAGCCTCAGCAAACATGAAAAAAAATTAACTGCAATATGCACTTTTTGGTAGATTTTTTTTCATTTGTGAATTTTGCAGATATTTTTTTTTATGACCAGACATGCTAATAGATTTTTGAGGTCATTGGTTAGAGGCTGTGGTTGCCGTTAAAGCTGCTGGTGGTTGTTAACAAAATTTTTATTCTTTGCTGCTGTGAGGTGAGGTTGTGTGGTGCGTTATGAACAATTGTTTATGTTCAAAAAATTTTCAAAACAATTTTTTTTTGTTTTTTTTTTGGTGGTTTCAAATTTAGCTAGTAGATATTCAAGATGCTACAAAATTTTAAAAACAATTTTTTTTTGTGGCAACTGCTGCTACCGCTTAGAACATCCGCCATGCGTTTTGAAGGAATGAAATTAAAATGAAGTAAATTTTATTAGCTAAAGTATTGAAAAGTTTTTGAACTGTGTGTGTTGTTTTTTTGTAAAATCTTCAAAAATTAATTTTTTTCTGGTTAATTTTTGTTAGATTTTCATTTGTTTTAACATGAGTTTTTTGTTCTTCAATTGTTTTAAAAAAATTTTTTTTGTTCCTCTTCTTCTTCTTGTATGTATCAAAAGGTTTTGTTATTGTTTTTTAATGTTTTTTGGCAGCAGCATGATATTTAACACCTTATGCAGATGTTTAGTATTTTAAAATTCTTTTTTACTTAACATTTTTTTTTCTTTGATTTTGTGTATTTAGGTGTATCAAACAAAATACACACACACACCAAATACAATTGAATGGTTGCTAGTAATTGAAGGTTAACGATTTTGTACTATTTTTAAAGTTACTTAAAGGTTTTTAAACTTAAAAATTTGTTAGAATATATAAAATTTGTAAGAATATTGACAAAAACCATTGGAATATACTTAGAACCAGTTTTGTGTTCTTAGCCTTTTGTTTATTTTTTTTTTTTTTAAAGGAAATAAACTAAAGACTTAAGACACAAACTTGCTAAAGGTGACTTTTTTGCCAAACAATTGTTGAAAATGGTTTTGTTCTTTTTCTTATTTATTGGTTATTAAAAATTCTTAAGACAGATTTTACGGTTGGATTTTGAAAATAATGTGGACAATAAAGAACATAGAAATGTTCATAATATAGCCTTAAATAAATATAGCCTAAGTTTTAAACTTAACAAGTACTAAGTTTTAAACTTAACATTTTTCTTCATAACTCTTGAACCGCTGAACCTATATTGTTCAAATGCAATACCAAACTTCTTGGGAGAACTTCTAATAAATATGTTAAGTTTCTCCGTGTAATATTTTGGCCGTGATCACCATTTCCACAGACAGACAGGCGGATCACTTAAAAGAAGTTCTTTGCTCAAAAAAAAAAATTTCTACACTATTTACAGGTGTAATTCGAAAACATACAATTGTAATTAGAAAAAATCAAAGTATACCAACAGTATAGCAAAACCCCCAAAAGGTTTTGAAAACTAAGCTCGAGCTCTTTTGTATGGCCCACTGAAGCTTTAATTTTTTTTTTAAAGGCGTTTTGAATAAGTCAAAAAAAGTATTAAATCTAGCTTTGAGAAAAATAATGTCGTCAGTGAAATTTGCGGTCGGTTCTTTTCTAAGAATATATTAACCCTCTATCTCCCATTTTTAAGGGGTCAATTTAGGCCTTTTTTAAATATCCTCATAGAACACCAATAAAACGTGCGTTTAATGGGTTGAAATGTTGTACAAAAATTTTCTGCATTAAATTTCATTAGGGGTTGTGAAAGATCAAAAGTTTGTGCCAAAAGCGTAAAATGATCAAAAAAGTAAAATTGTAAATTATCACATACTTTTAAATGACACTGTGCTAGTCGCAAAAATTAACAAGCTGGGCAACCGCTGGTAAAGGTAATTCGGGTACGCTGAATTCAATGGTCCTAGCCGTTTTTCGAAGTTAGTGCTCGTATTCGCGATATTCGAGATTAAAAATTGTAAAGCCTAGGTAATACACAAAAAATAAATTTGTATGCTTTTGGGATAGTTTTTAAATATAAATTTAGAAAATGCATTGTTTTTTTTGGAGAAAAAAAAATTTCTGCGAAAAAAAATCCGCAAAAATTTTTTTTTGTGAAAAATGTTGTGGGTGTAATGCATCGTATTCTACTCATTTTCATAAATTAATAGCAAAATAAAAAAATTTGAAAAAAAAATTTTGCGAAAGAAAAATCGCGAAAAAAAGTTTCCGCGAATAAATTTTTTTTTGTTAATTCAATAGAGTTTAGATGATAAAAATTCAGAAATTGTCTAAATAATATAAAATATTTTTTTTACTTAAAAAAAAAAAAAAAAAAATCGCGAATATCGCTAATACATACGCTAACTATGATAAAACTGATATTACAATGGGATTTAGTGTACACGAACTAGATTTACCAGATGGCTGTCGTATATTCAAATCAAACTAAAAATATTTGAATTGAACCAATTTTTTTACGAAAATAAAGATTTTTCGCGAACAAATACATTTCGAGATTATTATGGTTTGTTATATTAGTTTAACACGTTATTATGGTTTGTTATATTAGTTTAACAGACTTGAAGGTTTTTAAATTTAAAAATTATTGCAAAAGTTTAAAAATATCGTTTTTATTGCACAGAAAAAAATAAAAAAAAATATTTGAGTAAATTTTTAATACTATTGAGTAAAAAATTACTCAATTTTGCACCAGTAAACGATTTAATAGTATCGAGTAAATTTTTAATAAAAATGTATTAAATTTTTTCCAAAAAAATTGAGTAAATTTTTTAATTGACACAATTAAAAATTTACTCAAAATTTATCAATTTATTTTTTTAAAAAGTTTTAAATTTTTTTTACAAAAAAATACAAAAAAACTTGTTTTTTCGAACTATACCAAACATATTTATGTCTCAAAGACATAGGAAAATTTTATAAAGACGATTACAAACTTTCATATATGAGGCATTCCACACCAAATGTCCAGCGAAAAAAAAACACGTGTCGCACGAATTTCTGAATAGGTTGTATGGATAGCTCTATATGGAACTAAGAAAATTGCGTTTTTGGTTTTTCAATTTTTCAAAAACTGGGCTCAGGAGGCGTGGTCAAATATTGGAAAAATTTTCAAATTTGTGTCGAGTTGCCTTGATTAAATATTTATCACATTAAAACGGAATGCCCACAATCCCAAAAATTTACATTCTTATATAGTTTTGTATGGGCTATCGATTAAAATTTTTTTTTTGGAAAATTTTCAGAACCCGTTCTGAAATTTTCCATTTTTTAAAAAAGTCAATTTATCAAAAAAATTTTTTTTTTTTTTTAATTTTTTTTTAAAGTTTAGATGTTTGTACATCCACACAAAAAAATTCAGAAACAAGTTCGTCGTTTTTTTCGAGAAAATCGCATTTGAATATTGAATTTTATGACAATTTTGGAATTTCCTTGTATTTTCTTGTTAAAACATGGCGTATGAGTAACAAATTTTTGCGAAACCAACGAGTTGATCCCATTTTAATTGTTTTTTCATGTGTGGTACAATATAGAGATGGGCGTGAATGCGATTTGACCCACGCAAGAAATATTAAAGTCACTGACGACTCGTTATTATTATACCCTCCAACCACAGTATGGGGGTATACTCACTTTGTCATTCCGTTTATAACGCATAAAAATATCGGTCGGGGACCCCATAAAGTATATATATTATTGATCTATGATCGATTCTAAGTCGTTCTATGAATGTCCGTCCGTCCGTCCGTCTGTATAAAACACGATTCAGTCCAAAATAAAAGAGCTAGACCCCTGAAAATTGGCAAGAATATGTCTTCTGTTCATAGGCCGGTTAAGTTCGGAAATGGGCAAAATCGGGCCAGGGGGAAAAAAGTTCCCCCTTAACGATCTAAAAAAACCTCTTAAAAAACGACGTTTTTACATATTTTTTTGCCATTTTTGTTAAACAAATGAAACCTTTTTATGTCAGAAGGGGTTTAAGCTCCTGCACTTAGACCCAGGGGCTGGAAAATTTAGTTTTTTTCTGCCCGCCCCCTTTTGTCGGCGTGGTTTTAAAAAATCATTAAAATAATGAGAAAATGGTATTACTAAATTGCAAAAAGCATAATAATTAAATTAGTTAACATTTATCGCGATGGGGAAAGTTCTGAAAGTTCTGAAAATTTTCCAAAAAAAAAAAATTTAATCGATAGCCCATGCAAAACTATATAAGAATGTAAATTTTTGAGATTGTGGTGCATTCCGTTTTAATGTGATAAATATTTAATCAAGGCAACTCGACACAAATTTGACCATTTTTCCAATATTTGACCACGCCTCCTCAGCCCAGTTTTTGAAAATTTGAAAAACCAAAAACGCAATTTTCTTAGTTCCATATAGTGCTATCCAAACAACCCATTCAGAAATTTACGGGACACATGTTTTTCTGTAGCGGGACATTTGGTGTGGAATGCCTCATATGTACATATTCAAAAAACTATAAACTAAACGAGAATTCAAAAAACTGTGAGAGTTAAAAAAAAAAATTAAAAAAACTATAAAATTTTTATTAAATTATTTACTTAAATTTTTTTTTAAATATTTGAGTAAATTTTTAATTGCGTCAATTAAAAAATTACTCAATTTTTTTTTTAAATTTAAACAAGTGATTACTCAAATTTGTTTCCTCCATATTTTTTTCTGTATGTACTTGAGCATTAAAATTTTAAATCGCGAATATCGCGAATATCAACGGCTGCCACCATTGAATTCAGCGTACTCGAATTAACTTTTCCAGTAGGGTGGGTGCCCAGCTTGTTAATAAGAGTGTCAAATTCGAGCACAGTGTTATTTTTCATCAAAGTCGTGTTGAGATCTTCAGTAAAATTTGATGACAGTTCTTTTCTTAACACATATTAACCCTCTCTCTACAATTTTTAGGGGTAATTTTTGTGCATTTTTCAAATACCCTCATACACCACTAAAACGTGCCTTTAAGGGGTTAAACTATTCTACAAACATTTTCTGCATAAATTTCGCTAGGGGTTGTCGAAGGTCAAAAGTTCGTGCGAAAACTGCAACATGCTATAAAAAGTATAAAATGTAAAGTATTTTGGTGAAACATAATTTGAAAGGGTCAAAATGACCCTTAAAAATGCGAGTTAGAGGATTAGAATGTTCTAAATGTTCTAAAAGAACCGCTATCAAATTTCACTGATGACATCTATTGTCGTAAATTAGGTCAGAAGCAGATTTATAAAATATTTTCGACTTATTTCACACGACTTTGATGAAAAACATTTTAATACATATGTGATAATTTACAATTTTACTTTTTTAAGCATTTTGCACTTTTCGCACGTACTTTTGATCTTCTACAACCCGTAGTAAAATTTAAAGCAGAAAATTTTTGTTGAACATTTTAACCCTTTAAATGCATGTTTATAGGTGTTCTATGAGGATATTTGAAAAAAGGAACAAAATGACCCCCATCAAAGGGAGATAGAGGGTTAATATGTTCTAAGAAAAGAACTGCCAACAAATTTCACTGAAGACATGTCTAAACATTATTTACCTCAGAATTAGGTTAGGTTAGGTTAGGTTGTAAGTGGCTGCTGACGTTTTACGTCAACACACGTAGACTCTGAGGTCCATTGTGATACCACGGGATCGTAATAGGTTTCCCTACTAGTCCCTGTCGTTAAACCAGTTTGAGCTTCTTATGAAACTCCTTAGATGTTGTATTTTGACATCCGACAAATCAGAAAGATCGTACAGCTCCCTAGATCCCAGTGAAGCAAGTCGCTGACCAGAAAGTGCCGGGCAATGGCAAATAAAGTGTTCGATAGTTTCCAACTCCTCTTCATCCATGCAACTTCGGCAAAAGTCATTCGACGGCACATTTAACCGCTCTGCGTGCTTCCCTATAAGACAGTGTCCGGTAATTATAGAAACCACCGTCGAAATCTCTCCTCTTGGAAGCGATATCAGCTCACTTGTGCGCCCCTGATTAAGAGAAGGCCAAATCAGTCGTGTTGTCTTACACGTCCATCCATTTGCCCATCTTTGATTAGTCTCCGTCGCAGAACAAAGCCGTAGGTTTTGCTTGCAAGTTTCTAGAGGCATACCAACACATTCCAATTCTGTTGGAACCTGTAAGGTAGTTCCTAGTCTTGCAAGCTCATCGGCTTTGCAATTCCCTGGAATGTCTCTGTGCCCTGGGACCCATATGAGTCGTATGTTAAACTGCTTGGCCATCTCATTTAAAGACGTGCGGCAGTTAAGGGCAGATCTTGTTTTCAGAAACATTGAATCCAGGGACTTGACCGCGGCTTGACTGTCAGTATAGATGTTGACTGCGGTTGTAGACAAGACATTGCAGCTCAACCAGTCAGCCACTTCCTTTATTGCCAGCATCTCTGCCTGGTAAACACTGCAATGATCTGGCAATCTACGAGCCAGGCTCAATCCAAGCTCTTCCGAATAGACCCCAAAGCCCACTTGTTCGTGCAGCCTCGATCCATCTGTGTAAAAATTTATGGTAGCTCCACTACCCGGAGTATCCCCCATCCAAGACTCCCTGGATGGTATCATAGTGGTAAAGTGGCGCTCAAAGAGGCTCAAAGAGGGAGCACAGTCCACATTTTGTGGTATTGTTATCTTTTTCAAGATCGCGCTATGGCCACAATCACTGCTCCTCCATTGCAGCGTGCTATTAAGTCGAATTGCCGACGCAGCCGCATACTGCCTACCCAATATGTCCAAGGGTATCAGGTGAAGGAGGATTTCTAATGCAGCCGTAGGTGTAGTACGAAGAGCACCAGTGATGCACATTGACGCCATTCTTTGTACCTTCGTGATAAAGACAAAGTTCGCTTTTGTTTCCAAAGCAGGCCACCAGACAATGATTCCATACAGCAAAATTGGACGCACCACTGATGTATAGATCCAATGAACGACTTGAGGGCTAAAACCCCATCGTTTTCCAATGGCCCTTTTACAGGAATACAAAGCAATCGTTGCTTTTCTCACCCGTTCCTCAATATTACGCCTGAAATTCAGCTTCCTATCTAGAAATACTCCAAGATACTTGGCTCCATCTGAGAAGGTGATTTCAGTACCGTCCAGAGAAATAGGATCAAAAGCAGGAATCTTATTTTTCCTTGTAAACAAAACAAGCTCTGTTTTACTGGGATTAACTCCTAGACCACAGTCTCTTGCCCATTTAGACAGATCTTTCAGAGAACTCTGAAGAATGTCCCGCAATGTTGGCAGATGCTTCCCCTTTACCGCTATCGCGACATCGTCAGCATATGCGATAACATGACAACCACGTGCTTCTAGAGATAGTAGCATTGAATTCAGTGCCAGGTTCCAAAGAAGCGGCGAAAGAACACCTCCTTGTGGTGTGCCCCTATTGACAAATCGAGATATGACGGACGCTCCCAATTCAGACGTTATACGTCTATTGGCAAGTAGGTTTTCCACCATTAAAACGATTTCACGCTTTACTCCCAGACCAGACAATGCCAATATTATCGATTCTGGAATGACATTATTAAAAGCCCCCTCAATATCAAGAAAGGCCACCATAGTGTACTCCTTTACCGAAAGCGATCTCTCGATGGTACCAACGAGCTCATGAAGAGCTGTTTCCGTTGATCGTCCCTTGCTGTATGCATGTTGCTTTGTCGAAAGCAACCTCGGGTCAATCACTCTACGCAAATATGAGTCTATCATTCGTTCCATTGTCTTTAACAAAAAAGAAGACAGACTAATTGGTCTGAAATCCTTCGGAGCTGTGTGGGAACTTTTCCCAGCCTTCGGGATAAATACGACTCTGGTATCCCTCCATTTTAAAGGAATATACGACCAGTTGATGCATGCTGTGTATAGATTATACAGCAACGGGGCTATATAGTCCAACACTTGCTGCAACTCAGCCGGGATTATACCATCAGGTCCCGGGGATTTATAGGGCCTGAAGCTTTTTATCGCCCAGATTAGTGTTGGCATATTTATTATTTCCGAAGCAATTTCAGATGCTTGGGCGTCAGAACGTTCCAAAGCTTGAAACGGCGTCATGGAATTGCCCGGAAAATGCGTGTTTAAAAGGAGATCCAGCGACTCTCCACTGGAGGAAGACCACACCCCATTAGGATCTTTCAGGTATCCTAGGGTGCAAGGAGAAGAAGCCAGAACCTTGCGCAGCCTGGATGCCTCAGAAACGTCTTCTATGTTTCCACAGAAGTTTTTCCAAGAATCACATTTTGCATTTCTGATCATCTTTTTATAACTCTTAAGTTGCAGCCTGTATGCAGACCAGTCCTCGTCCGCTCTTGAAAATTTAGCCTTATTAAAGAGCTTTCTGCAGGAATCTCTGCTCGTCTGCAACTCATTTGACCACCAAGGTGGCTTTTTTTTTCCTCTAGGCTTTGCAGAAGGGCAAGACGCATCCAGGCACCTATTACAAACATTTGTTATATGGTCAACCAGACAGTCAATTTCCGCTAAACTATGCGGTTCAGATAGGGGTACTTCATCCAAAAGCAAAGAAAAAGTCTCCCTATATTTCACCCAGTTTGTTCTTCTCAGATTTCTAGAGACTGTCTCAACCGGGGCACGCTCCCTGAGTAAAAACTCAATGTAGCGATGATCTGAGAAAGAATGCTCTTCCAAAACTCTCCAGTCATCAATTCTGTCAGACAATGTATCTGATACAAGTGTTACGTCAAGAACCTCTTGCCGCGTACTTGTAACGAAAGTTGGTTCACTACCCTTGTTACAAATATACAGGTTAGTGCTTAACAAAAACTCCAAAAGTGATTCGCCTCTATCATTTGTGTCTGTACTACCCCATATCGAATGATGTGCATTAGCATCACAGCACACTAGTAACTGGTGTCCCCTAGATTCAGACTCCCGAATCAGACCGCCAACCTTCTCCGGGGGTATTGGCCCCGGATTAGGAAAATACGCAGAGGCGAGCCAAATAGATTTCCCATGAAGCTCTAAGCTAGCCGCTGTAACATCCATATCACTAAAAGTTGATAAAAAGAATATATTTAAGCCATTTTTCGCCAAGATGCAGGCTCTTGGTGAGCCCTCACCTTTGGCAACCATCAACTTAAACCCAGGGGTCTTCAATCCGCAAACCCTGCCACCCCGCACCCAGGGCTCTTGGATAAAAACCAAGTCAACTGCTCCTGTCGTCAGGCGCAGCAATAGTGCAGCTGAGGCTGCCTTACAGTGATGGAGGTTTATTTGTAGGAACCGCAACATCTTGCTTTTTTTCCACCATCCTTTCCACCACCGTGTTATTGGCTTCATCCTCCGTGTTATCATAGAGGTCGCATTCGTCCCCAGATTCGGTTTCGAATAAGCCAGATATGTGTCCCATCTGTTCTGAATCGGAGGCAACAGAACTCTCCGAATTCCTCACTGCATGGGCCTCGTCCTGAATGTCACCCATAGTGGCATCAGCTTTATCCTCCGTGCCATCACAGAGGTCGCATTCGTTACCAGATTCGGTTTCGAAAATGCCAGATGCATCTCCCATCAGCCTAGAATCGGTCAGCTGAATATCAACCTTTTCCAGATTCTCCTCCCCAGCCGACTCTGCCACTGGCTTGTCTGCTTCCAAAATAGGCTTCTGGTCGCCCTTGTAGACATTGACTCTTATATGAAAAAAGCCAAATCTAATAATGCCGTCAGTCCTGGCTAAAAGCGGAAGCGATTCCTCATTAACCAAGACCACTGCTTGACGACGAGCGCCCTCCATCTCACCCAATCTGGCAATTTGCCAATTCTGAGTTGGAAGGTCAGGATTGCAGACTTTTATCATCTTTAGAATCACCGCAGTGTCACTTGTAGCCATTGGGATCCATGCATGAGCTCTGGGTTGCGAGGGGATATCATGTTTTTCCACAACGTCCAGTCTGGCTCCAGGCCATAACTCTCCCACTTGGCTAATGGCAACCTTAAACACGGCTGCGGATCTTTCGTTTCCAAAAGCAACGAGTTTTACTCGCCCCTGATACCAACCTGCGTTGACAGTAGTAGGGAGAAAATCAGGCATACTCTCAAGAAGCCTATAGTAGATTTCATTTAGTTTAGTTTCAACTAAACTCCACTTGTCCCTTGGAATACTACAATCCCCATTTTGCCTGTTTATCACAGCCCTAACGAAGTTACCTTTCACCACTTCACTAAAAGACTGAGTCCAGACGTTGCCGGTCACCTTAGATCTTTTAGGTAAAGGTTTCTCGTCGGGCGAGCGCAACCTTTTACCAGACTTCGATGACGAGGCCGAAACAGCGCTCTGTTTGTCAGATGCGCGCATTACCGAAAGTTTGTCCTGTTCTTCAATGACTCCTTTCGCCCATGATAGCGACGCACTCTCACGTTCGGAGAGCTTCGTTCCATCGAGTTGGCTTAGTCTGTTAATTATTTTCAAACAAAGCCTTCTCTGGTTGTGCCTGACCTTTGATGGCTTAAGTTTCTTTTTCTTTTTACCACCAATATTAGGCTGAGCACCCCTACCAGAATCAAGGCCGGACTTCAAGGTCGCAACCCTAAGACCAGTGCTAGGACCAGCACCAGTCGGTGAGGCAGAGCCTCGAACTAAATCGGTATCATTTGTGTCCATATTTTCATTTTCCTTGATGTGGTAATGAAAATATCACAAAAATACCTATTACGAACAAACCTATTACGAACAATTTTAGTAATTCAATTTATAGCACGGAGTTAAAATAAAACACGTCCACACTCGTCAACAGTTGAACACTTCAGAATTAGATATAATACTTATTTTTTGACTTATTTAAAACGCCTTTGGAAAATATTTAAAAACTTCAGTTGGCCATAAAAAAAGAACTCGAGCTAAGTTTTCTAAACCCTTCGGGGGGTTTGGTCTTTTAATTTTTTTTTTTGGTGCCGTTAAAGATACACTAAAAGACCCCAAATTTGGTGCACAGTGTAATTATTGTACAAAAAAGTTGTTAAATATAACAGATACACGCGTTGGTAAGAAATTGGTTAAGTCATTTGATTGATATAACTTAAACAAAGTTTGTGTCTTAAGTCTTTTGATTTTAGAAGAAAATCAATGCGTTTTTATTATTAAATGAATTTCCTTCATATCTTTACTACAATAAAGTTAATAAAAATTAACTAAAACTTCAATACATTTATTTATTCATTGTATTTTATTATTCCTTTGTACATTTTTTTAAAAAAATACCCAGCAAAACTTTTCGGAGTCATTCAAAAATAACTAGTTCTAGAAGTCCTTCAAAGGTTGTCACGATAGGTTCTCAAAGAGCATCCTGGAACTAGTGATGTCACAACTACTTCTAGAAGTGATCCAAAAGGGTAATATTGTGATTCCAAAGAGCTTTTTTGGAGTAGTTTGGGAACTAGTGATTTGGAACTAGTCGTACATGACTTCAGCACCACTTCCATGAAGCAAATACTGGTTCTCAAATAACATCTTGGAAGCTGTTTCAAAAACTTATAATTTTTTTCAAAAAAGAAAAAAATATATATTTGATTACGCATTTCTCTGTTGCATCTTCTATTTTGAAAAAGTCAAACTTTTTGAAATATGTACAGAGGGGCTAAAAATATTATTAAGTATGCTCCAGTGGGAGTTAGAGGAACATATATATATATTGCGTAATTTGTTTGGTATTATTAAGTATTGGGGCATTAGTGCAAATAGGTTTTTATAGATCAATTCAATTACCGTATTACAATCTGCAATATACTACTTTATTTTATACAGCTGGATTTTTTTATTACAAAAAGTAAACAAAACTTTCCAATTGAAGCAAAATTAGTAAGCAATTTGAGTAATCCAACTAAGCATATAATCGTATATTTTTTGGTCCCTACAATATTTTTTTTTCTTCAAAAATCGCTTATTTTCCTTCTAGATAATTTCAAATTAATGACTAAAAAAATAATACGGAAACAAAAAATACTACTAAAAGGGCATTTACATTGTTATACTTTGTGTGTTGAAATGTTTTATTCAAACAAAATTTTTGTTTGAATTTTAAATAAACACAATAAAATTGAAAAATATTATTTTTTGAAAAATTTCAAAATATTTTCTGATACGTTATACATTTCAAAAAAAAAAAGTAAATTATACAAAATCCATTATACAAAGTGTGATAATGTAAAACCTGCTCAATTTTGCTCAGTAAAGTGCTGATATTGCGTTATATTTTCAACAAAAAATAATTCAAAATGTTGTTTTTTTGCAAAAAAAAAAATGTACAAATTGTTCCTAGACTGCTTCTCTAGAACTAGTTCTGATGATGACAATTTCAAACAAAAATCATGGGTTAAAGAATAGGATAAAGAATTTGTTCTAGAATGACTTAAAGAACCGTTCCATACATTGGTTCCTAGACTACTTCCCTAGAACCAGTTCTGATGGTGACAATTTCAAACAAAAATCATCACTCTGAGAACGAGATAGAGAACTAGTGACTAAGAAGTAGTCGTACATGACTTCTACACCACTTCTATAAAACAAATACTATAAAACTAAAAAAAAAAAATTGTGCCAAGGACTTGGTAAATTTTATTTTTTTTCTGGACTTATAAGGAGTTCACACTTACGACCTTATACCCTGTTCTCACGTACAGCTAAAACCCGTTTTAAACAACAATATTTTTAGGATTTTCTTTGCCATCTTTAATTTTGAAAAATATGTATTGTTTATTATTAATATGTTACGAGGTATACCCTAAAATTTTACATTTCTCGTCAGTTAGTGGTTATCTTGTTTCTTGATTATACTAATTTGTTTCCGTTTTTTGTGAACTAAACTTTATTTGTTGTTTTTTAGTTTGCTATTTTAAAATTTGAATTAAAACTATTTTAATGAATTTGTTGAGAAAAAAATTAATAATTTTTTAGTATTTAAACTGGTTACACATTTATGCTCGAACTAGTTTTATATAGTAAAATAGAATTAGTGAATACACAACTTCTAGAATGCAATCCTGAAGTACTTCCACATTCATGCCACAATAGCTTCTTGGAAGTAGTTCCTGTCGTGATTATTTCAAAGAAAAATCATGGGTTAAAGAATGGGATAAAGAACTGGTTCTAGAACTAGTTCTGGTGGTGACAATTTCAAACAAAAATCATGGGTTACAGAATGGGATAAACAATTGGTTCTAGAATGACTTATGGAACCGTTCCAGTGAAGGTGTGATTGTTCCTAGACTACTTCCCAAGAACTAGTTCTGAGGGTGACAATTTCAAACAAAAATCATGACTCTGAGAACGAGATAGAGAACTAGTCGAGCTAAAAAGAAGGACTCTAGCACTAGTTCTGGAAGTCCTCCAAGTTTTGCTGGGTAGCAACATTTATTTAAACATTGTATTTTATTATTCCTTTGTAAACACTAAAAGATAATAATGACACAAAAATAGATAAAGATGATTTCGTTGTTATTTATTTCATTCATTCATTCATAAAATTAATTAATCATTTATTTGTTGTTCATTCAATATTCGATTTGGGAAAGGAGATTTTTGATAAAATATTTGCACAATAAGCAATAACAGTCATGCCATCAACATTAGGAAAACATTGACCTAAAAATTCTAATAACATGGGTTGTTTTGTAACAACTGCAGAATAATCATCATAAGAAATGACACCATCTCGATCAATGTCAAATTTTTTAAATAATAATTCAACCATGTCCTGGGAGGTAATTTAAAAAAAAATTTAAATGATTTTTTGTTAAACTTAAAAAAAAAATCTTTACCGATCTTAATTCATTAACTTCATCTTCATCATCACCAGTGAAAAATTTCTCTACCGCCAAAGTAACAATTTCTCGAGTTAATGAAGCAGTGCCACCAACATTGTAAATCTGAAATTTTAAAATTACTTTACTTCAAGTAGATTCAAAGAGAAGTATTTAATCTGCAGAGATGATATCATACCAAAAATGTGCACACTGAGAAAAAACATGTTTAGAACATGATTGCAGCACTCGAAATTATCCATAATGGAGGGGTAATATAGTATGGTTGATCCATTTGATTACATATGTGGTTGTGACAATCATACTATGATCATCAACAATTATAAAATGACAATTTTTTATCATACTGTATATTTTTTTTTTAAATAAATGTGCATTGGGGCATTCCAAAGCAAATAGGACACTTTGAATTTTTTTTTAGATTTTCCCAATTTCTTTGCAGGATAAGGAATGGCACATGCGCCGTGTGCCAGTTATGGACTCATGGAACATTTCAGATGTTTTTGTTTTAATAATTATTAATAACAATTATAATTGTTGTAAGAAATAAAATACTTTTTTATAAAAACATAGAAGGTACTTTTTTTTTTAGAAAAAATAGTACTTTTTTAGAAAAATGGTACTTTCTTAGAAAAAAAATTATTTTGTTAGAATAAATAGCACTTTTTTAGGAAAAATAGAAGAAAGTACTTTTTTAGAAAAATTAAAACTTAAAAGAAAAGTACTACAGTCAAACCCGGTTATAACGAACTCCGAGGGACCAGTAAAAATAGTTTGTTATAAGCGAATTTCGCTATAAGCGGGGTCTATTTTATGTCAGCCTAGTTTTATTTCTAAAAAAAAAGTTCAAAATTAAATTTTATTTCACTTGTTTTTGTAAGTAAACTACTTATTGAGAAGAAAACATTAAAAATATAAATAAATTTTATCAAATTTAATATTAACCAAAAAGTTTCTAACTTTTTGTGAGTTTGGTGAACATAATTGCAGCACATTTCAAAATATTTATGGGAGTTCGTTATAAAAAGGAAAATATACATGAAATTGTGTTCGTGGGACCATAATAAGTAGTTCGTTTTAACCGAGGATTCGCTATAACCGAGTTCGTTATAAAAGTGGTATTTTGTGTGAACATTTTTGCCAAAACGTCGGGACTTTGGAATTAGTTCGTTATAACCGAGAATTCGTTATAACCGAGTTCGTTATAACCGAGTTCGACTGTATAATACCTTTAAGTAAAAAACGTACTTTTTCAGGAAAAAAACGTATATAAAAAAAACTGTACCTTTTTCGTAAAGAGTATTATTTATAATAATATTGTTATTTTTTTTTTTAAAAAAAAAGTACTTTTTTGAAAAAAAGTACTGTTTCTAAAAAGTTACTTTTTTTCTAAAGTACTTTTTGTAGAAAAAGTTATTTTTTCTAAAAAATTTACTTTTTCTAAAAAAAGGTAAAAAGGTACTAAAAAAGTACTTTTATTTAGAAAATGTGCTTTTTTAGAAAAAAGTACTTTATTTCCTAAAAAAGTTTAGAAAATGTGCACTTTTTTAGGAAAAATAGAAGAAAGTCCTTTTTTAGAAAAGTAAAACTTTTTTGGTAAAATAGTACTTCTTAGAAAAGTACTATAGCACCTTTAAGTAAAAAAACGTTCTTTTTCAGGAACAAAGTACTTATTTAGAAAAAAGGTACCTTTTTCTAAAAAAAATTTACTTTTTCTAGAAAAAGTACTTTTTTCTAAAAAATTTACTTTTTCAAAAAAAGTACTTTTTTTTTAGGAAAAAAGTACTTTTTTCTAAAAAAGTACATTTTCCAAAAGTATATTTTTTTAGAAAAAAGCACTATAACATTTTTTTCGACTTATTTCACACGATTTTGATAAAAAAAAAAACAATTTAATAGTATGTGATAATTTACAATTTTACTTTTTTAAGAATTTTTTACTTTTCGTACGAACTTTTGATCTTAGACGATCCCTAGTAAAATTTGATGCAAAAATTGTGCACCTTTTTCTAAAACAAGGTATTTTTTAAAAGTAACTTTTTTAGAAAAAATGGTACCTTTTTCTAAAAAAAGTTACTTTTTTCTAAAAAAATTTACATTTTTCTAAACAAGGTACTTTTTCAAAAAAAATGTACTTTTTTAGGATAAAGTACTTATTTAGGAAATACCGCCATCAAATTTTACTGAAGACATGTTTTAACATTATTTACCTCAGAACTAGATTTAATACCTTTTTTTTGAAGTATTCAAAATGCCTTTTCATTTTTTTTTGGTCCCATCCAAGATACAAAATCGTGTTGCACAGTGTAATCAGAGTAGATAAAAATATGATTGCTGCAATCATGTTATGATAAATTTATCAATCATACTATATTGCCCCTTTGTTATGGTTTTCACAATCATATTTCCTCTATGCGTTTGTATAATAACTCAAAGAATAAAATTTAATCTGCAGACTGAACTATTACATCATTATGAATCTAATTCCCCCCTCCTCACCTGATATGTAAATTTCATTTTCTCTTCCAACTTATTTGTCATAAATACCGAAAATAGCTTAACCCAGGCCACCGGATCAACATCTTTTTTCAAATCTGTTGTTATTAGCATTAAAATTCTTTCAATAATTTGTAAATCGTAGACATTGAAAAGTACCAAAAATAAATTTTTAAATTGTTTTTTGGTCATATATTTGGCCTTGGGACCATTGGCCAACACAAATTTGTGATATAGCAAAAGTATGCTCTGCACTTCCATTTCAGTGAATTGTGTTTGCTTTGACATTTGTTTGATAAGATCATGGTAAATGTTAGTGAAACGCGTATTCTGTACATCATCTAATGTGGCATCAAGTTTATTCATTGTTGTTTAATGATGTTTTTGGTTTTTTGCAATTTATTACTATTTTTTTTTTCTTTTTTTTTAATAATTGAATACACGAATGATCAAATAGATTTTTTTGTTTGGAATATTAATTGATATTTGGTTTATTTCATAGAGAATACTCTATGGTTTATTTCTTGCAAAATAAAACAAAAGTAAAAGGTAGAATATGTAAAAAAATATACAATTTTTTGAAAGGTCTATTTTAGTTTATTTGAAATTGATTAAAAACGTAATATTTCAACAGAGTAATTCATAATTAAAATAATTTTAGAAATTGAATATATATGGTTGATTCTAAGATTATCGACTAATTTGATGTCCGTGTGTTTTCAAATTGAGAAAAAATAAAATATATTCAAATTTATGATTTTATGATTTACAAAAACAGGTTTATAAATATTTTTAAAAATTTGTTCAATGAAAATTTTTTGTAGCCTTATTTTTTATACAACGCTTTATTAAAACAAAATAAAAGAAGTTTAAGAAGAAAATTATAAAAAAAGTTTGCGACATTATATAAATGAACAATTTTTACCCCTATCGTAGAGTTTTTAGAAAATTCTTAAAATAATTTTTATCCCCTTTTATATTCTTATAAAGAAAATCTTCACAGGTAGAACAAAATGTGTATTTGGGAGAGTTATTTTGGAATAAATTTTTATATTTTAAGTTATTTTAGAATTTTATATTAAACTACACTGTGCAACATGCTATTGTATCTTGGATGGTATAAAAAAAATAAAAGTATACCAACAGTAGACCAAAACCCCTACACTCAAAATATTTTGTAGGCAAAAACAAATGAAAAACACATTTAAAACCAGTGAATAAACAATTGAAAACCATCCCAGTAATTATTCATTTGTTTTAACAAACATCAACATTTATTTTTTACTGTTGACAAAATTTTCTAATATAAATAACATTAAACATTAAAAAACTACGTTTTTTCACTCTTTTTTATCAACAAATTCGAAAAAAATAACCAACGAAACAATAAAAATTTTTAAAAAAATATTTCAATAAAAAATTGTAAAAAATTACCTACGAAATCATTAATTTTTATTGTTTTCGTAGGTTATTTTTTTGAAATTTGTTGGTAAAAATAACAGAACTATCATTAATTTTTATTGTTTCGTTGGTTATTTTTTCGAATTTGTTGGTAAAAAAAAAAAATGAAAAAAGGTAATTTTTTAATGTTTAATGTTATTTATTTTAGAAAATTTTGTCAACAGTAAAAAATAAATGTTGATGTTTGTTAAAACAAATGAATAATTACTGGGATGGTTTTCAATTGTTTATTCACTGGTTTTAAGTGTGTTTTTCTTTTGTTTTTGCCTACAAAATATTTTGAGTGCCTTTACACTTAAAAAATTATGTCATTAACTGTTTGTAGTTTATTTTAAAAGTTTTATGTTTAGTCGTTTTTAAAAGAAAAAACATTTGTTTTATGTCCAGTTTTTATTAATGACTACTTCTGTCCTTTGTTTCAAAAATAACATAAAAAATAAAGACTTTCATTAACATTTAATTTTTAAAGTCATTTATTTTTGTTTTGTAAGTAAAAACTACTGATTATTCTTTAAATTTTTAATGATTTCTGTAAGTATTTTTTTTTTAATTGTTGGTATTTTTTAAAAATTTTTAATAAAATTTTTGGGGAATCGATCCCGCAATCAACTACATTCTGGCCAGACACTCTACCCATCGTGCCAAAGTCACTTGATACAAACATGTTTTTATATTTCTATAAATAATTTTTGGATTTTTTTTTTTTTAAATTTTTTTAAAATGTTAATGAAACTCTTTATTTTTTAGTATGTTATTTTTGAAACAAAGGACAGAAGTAGTCATTAATAAAAACTGGACATAAAACAAATGTTTTTTCTTTTAAAAACGACTAAACGTAAAACTTTTAAAATAAACTACAAACAGTTAATGACATAATTTTTTAAGTGTAAAGGGTTTTGAAAACTTAGCTCGAGTTCTTTTTTTATGTCTTCAGTGAAATTTGATGGCAACTCTTTTCTTAGAGCATATTAACCCTCTATCTCCCATTTTTAGGGGTCATTTTGGTCCTTTTTTTCAAATATCCTCATAGAAGACCACTAAACCGTCACTCAAAAAATTATGTAGGTAAATTCCAGTAAATATTCACTTAAAACAAATGAAATTTTATTTAAAAACCATTCCACTATTTTTTCATTTAAAATAAAAACATATTACAGTAAATTTTTAATGTTAATTTAATGACTATCCAAAACATTAAAAAACTAGTGAATATTCACTTATTTTGTATTGAAAAACAGTAAAACTATAGAAGAAATTTTTTACTGTCGAAATTGAATGTAACAGAAATTTCAGTTTTAAGACAGTAAGTTATTTTTTTTTAAACTACAGAAACAGTAGAAAACAAGAAATTCATAATAAATATAATGATTTTTCTTTTAAAATAACTTTACTGATTAATTTTTAAAATAACCTACAAACAGTTAATGACATAATTTTCTTAGTGGTGCATTTAATGTGTTAAAATGTTTCACAAAAATTTTCTGCATCAAATTTCACTACACTCTAAGAAAAAGCTTCATTATATTTATGAAAACTGTCATAAATATAATGAAAATCTTCAATCAGTTTCAGAAATACAATGAAACAGTTTCATAATTGTTCATAGTGTCAATATTTATGAAATTTGGTTTAGGTTAGGTTGTAAGTGGCTGCTGACGTTTTTATGTCAACACATGTAGACTCTGAGGTCCATTGTGATACCACGGGACCGTAATAGGTTTCCCTACTAGTCCCTGTCGTTAAACCAGTTTGAGCTTCTAATGAAACTCCTTAGATGTTGAATTTTGACATCCGACAAATCAGAAAGATCGTACAGCTCCCAGTGAAGCAAGTCTCTGACCAGAAAGTGCCAGGCAATGGCAAATAAAGTGTTCGATAGTTTCCAACTCCTCTTCATCCATGCAACTTCGGCAAAAGTCATTCGACGGCACATTTAACCGCTCTGCGTGCTTCCCTATAAGACAGTGTCCGGTAATTATAGAAAACACCGTCGAAATCTCTCCTCTTGGAAGCGATATCAGCTCACTTGTGCGCCCCTGATTAAGAGAAGGCCAAATCATTCGAGTTGTATCACACGTCCATCCATTTGCCCATCTTTGATTGGTCTCCGTCGCAGAACAAAGCCGTAGGTTTTGCTTGCAAGTTTCTAGAGGCATACCAACACATTCCAATTCTGTTGGAACCTCTAAGGTAGTTCCTAGTCTTGCAAGCTCATAGGCTTTGCAATTCCCTGGAATGTCTCTGTGCCCTAGGACCCATATGAGTCGTATGTTAAACTGCTTGGCCATCTCATTTAAAGACGTGCGGCAGTTAAGGGCAGATCTTTTTTTTTAGAAACATTGAATCCAGGGACTTTACCGCGGCTTTACTGTCAGTATAGATGTTGACTGCGGTTGTAGACAAGACATTGCAGCTCAACCAGTCAGCCCCTTCCTTTATTGCCAGCATCTCTGCCTGGTAAACACTGCAATGATCTGGCAATCTTCGAGCCAGGCTCAATCCAAGCTCTTCCGAATAGAATCCAAAGACCACTTGTTCGTGCAGCCTCGATCCATCTGTGTAAAAATTTATGGTGGCTCTACTACCCGGAATGTCCCCCATCCAAGACTCCCTGGATGGTATCATAGTGGTAAAGTGGCGCTCAAAGAGGCTCAACGAGGGAGCACAGTCCACATTTTATGGTATTGAAAGAGGAGAAGCTACCCAAATTTTTTTATTATATTATTTTTACATATCAAAAAAAAGGAGGTAAGTTACGTCCTTTAAAAACTTTATCCCTCAATATCATTAAAAATGTTCAACAAAATATTTTGATAAAGTTTTCAAATGACTTTATAAACATCTTTTTATTTTGATATGACAAAATAAAAAATGGAAAAATTAGGGGAGATCCTCCTCTTTCATTTGCCAACACCAGTGTCATTGTAGGACAAGTAAAAATATGCACAGAACAAATTTTGTTCATAAATAGAATGAACACAAATCCTTAAAATCAATTCAAACTATTTATTAAAAAATTCATATTATTTATGAACCTACTGTTTTTTTTTTTTTTTCAAAAATAATTCAAACAACAATTGTTTGAAAAAAAAAAATAAAAGTCAAAAAATTTTCTTTTGTTGTGGAAATTATTTATCAAGAAAAATCCGCGTTTTCCACCGTTAAATGGTATGTAAAACCTAGTTACACTTATTCATGTATACTTTCATTTATAAATCTTCTAAATTTCTTTCCAGAAATTCATTCTTTTTGGATATTTAAACAAATGATGTAAGTTATCTTGTTCAACAAAATCGCAACCAATTTCGCTAGAATTTTAAAATTGCTGCTTTGAAATATTGATGGAGAGTGTGTAGCAGGTATGCTGAATCATGATATTTATTTGCAATATACTATTTCATGTAATTATGTACGTATTAAATATAAAAGTTGAAAAATCAAGAAATTATTGTTTCATTCAGAAAACCCTCCAAATTTCCGTGAAAAACCACGAAATTTTATCGAACTACTGTATATATTTGTTTCTGTGAAGAAATAAATCAAAATGTACCAAAATATCATCAATATTTTGTTAATTCTCAGTATGTACAAATTCATAAACTGTATGAACAAGTTCTGGGAAAAAAAAGTCATGTAGAATTCATACAGTTTATGAAGAAAATCATGCCCAGTATGAAAATTTTTTTTCTGTGTGTGGACAAGTAAAAATATTTTACAAAATGTATTCTTAAAAACTTTGAAATCTTATTAAAAGGAAACTGGAGGACAAAATAAAAAACAATAAATGCAGTTTTACTCCATTTGATCTCTTCTTCTTTCAGATGTATATCATCCGGTTCATGTTTAATGGTCGAAAAATTGTACGAAAGCATTTTTTAGAATTCTGTGCACCAAAATGTTTATAATTAAATATTTGTGAAAAATATGAAATAACCTAGAAACACTATTAAATCGAATTGAATTAGAATCATCGGAATCATTGGAATCATTATTAAACCCAATCGAATTAGAATCATCGGGTACCCTACTTATTCGTCTCATCACCAACACCGCTTTTACAAGGTAATTTTAGTATACTTACTACAGGAACTATATCGAATATACATTTCTAAAGGAAGATGACTTACCTAAAAAGAAAGAAATAAAAACAACATTAATTAGTAAAATTATAAATCAATAAAAGTTTTTAATAAAAAAATTATCAGTACTAGGCCACCTAACGAAACTAAACCACCAAAAACAAAAGACTTAAGAAACAAACCTTAATTATTAATTATTTTACAATACACAGAAATTAGGAAAATTTCATAATCTATCAACACCTTATAACAAATTACTATCTAATAATACATTGTCTTCATAACACTTATTTAGCATTAGGTAAATACAATATAAAAAATCTAAGATCCCGGTGAAAAATGTTCATATATGAATCATATGTGGTCCAAATATGGACATGTATGTTCATTAGAGTGTCCCTTATTTTGGAAATGTTGGAAATCTTGAGACGGTACCCGCTCATTTTTTTCCTTTTGACTTAAAAATAACTCAGGAAAAATTTTACGCCCCTAGGACCACGCCTTCCCTACGCGACGGGGCCTTAAAGAGCGGGGCCTAAAAAATCATTTTTCCATACAAACCAAAAAATTTTTTTTTAGATTTTTAATTTTTTTGTTATTATTTATTATATTACTTGGTTTGCTTATTCACAACAAAAAATTTGATTTTGGTGGGATAAGTCTTTCAGCGCTAAAAAATTTTTCGCAAAAAAAAATTTTGAGCCGCCGGGGTCCTACAGTAAAAAATTTTTAAAAAATATTTTTTTTTAGTTTTGACCAGCAACGGTTTTAGCTGCTATGTTGCTTTAAATGATATATATTCATAAAAAAATATTTTTTGTATCTATGACATCTTAATCGTGTTCTAAAAAAGGGTAAAAAATGCATTGATGATTTTTTTCGATACACGATAAAAATGTCACAAATATGAATAATATTTTTTTTGGAATATATATCATTAAAAACAACATAAAAACTAAAACCATTGCTTTTCAAAACTAAAAAAAAATATTTTTTAAAAATTTTTTACCGTAGGATTCCTACGGCTCAAAATTTTTTTTTTCGAAAAAGATAAAGATGTCACAGATATGAATAATTTTTTTTTTGGAATATATATCATTTAAAGCAACATAGCAGCTAAAACCGTTGCTGGTCAAAACTAAAAAAAAATATTTTTTAAAAATTTTTTACTGTAGGACCCCGGCCGCCCAAATTTTTTTTTTGCGAAAAATTTTTTAGCGCTGAAAGACTTATCCCTCCAAAATCAAATTTTTTGTCGTGAATAAGCAAACCAAGTAATATAATAATTAATAACAAAAAAATTAAAAATCAAAAAAAAAATTTTTTGGTTTGTATGGAAAAATGATTTTTTAGGCCCCGCTCTTTAAGGCCCCGTCGCGTAGGGAAGGCGTGGTCCTAGGGGCGTAAAATTTTTCCTGAGTTATTTTTAAGTCAAAAGGAAAAAAATGAGCGGGTACCGTCTCAAGATTTCCAACATTTCCAAAATAAGGGACACTCTAATGTTCATATATGTAAATATATGTTACACATGCGAAAATTGGCGGCATATGTACATATATGGCATGGGTTCATATATGTGCATATGTGTTCATATATGTTTCATATATGTCTGTCCACATGCCGCCAATTTTCGTATATGCTCATATATTAAATATATATGTTCATATATGTAATCATATGTGAAATATATATGATTCACATCTGAACATTTTTCACTGGGATATTCCAATTTTATATTATAATTTATTACGACAATCACTTTTTTTAACATAATAAAAACTAAAAAAAAAAAAAAAAAAAAAACAAAAAACAAAAAACAAAAAAATTTCTCATTACAAAATTTTTATTTTTTTTTGCTAAAATTCCCATCACAAATGTGTGGTAATTCATCAAGATAACATTCAAGTTGTCTCAATTTTTTTTCTACACCCTCTTAAACCAAAAGAAAGCAAATGCTATTACAACAATATACATACAACTGTATTTAAAATAATTAAAAAACCAAAAAAAAAAAATCCAACATAAAAAACTAGTGCATTTATACATGCAAAAAAAAAAAAGATTTTAACATAGTGACACATAAAATTTTGCAGAAAAAAAAATTCAGAAAAGACAACCACACACAGAAAACACAATTACCTCAAGTTGGAATTGCTCACAGGCAGCTTGAGGTGACGGGCTGTAGGCTTTAAGTAACTAATTAATTATACCATGATTATTTAAGCACAAGTGTTTTTTTGATTGTTTAAATAAATAAATTAAAAATAATATTTTTTTTTGTTAATATTTTCATATAAATATTTAAAAAACAACATTAAAATTACATAAAAATTTTAACCATCATTTAATCACACATATATAATAATGTCAGTGTTTTGGGGTAGAGGAAACTATAAACACTTGAGCCTTTTTTTCAGAAAATTTTCAGTTTATTCTGAGATGTCTCAAACTTTTCCTAAAGTAAAATTCTCAGAATCCAAGAAATTTTTACTTAAGATAAATTTAATTTCTTTGTAATTTTACAAAATATTTACCAATAAAATTGTCAATTTACAACTTTTTTGGCGAAATAAAACTTTTAAGGAATTCTCGTAAATTTACTAGATTTTTTTGTAAAAAAACCTTTAAAATTTGTAAAATTACAAGAAAAACTGCAAAATTACAAAAAAAATTTAAATTTCGATCGAAAATTATTTGTTAAAAAACAAGGAAAACTGTCAAATATTTGTAAAATGGGATTACGAGACTTTTTCTAGTAATTTGACAAGTTTTTTTTTAGTAAATTCTTCAACTGATTTTTGTTTCCCCTAATGTTTCTTTTTGTTTTGTTTTTCTTACTTAAATGAATATTTATTATTATTAATTTAATATATCGTCGAACTATATTCAATAAATGCCAACTCGAAAAAGCTTACTGTTCAGGAGAGCTAAAAAACTAGTTATTTCGCGTATTATTGCAAAAATAAACAATGTACCTTCCACAAGGTGGTTTAAATATTCTAAACAATTTTTACCTATGCAAAAATTTTCATATTTTGCACTTGTTTGCATATTTTTGAGAGATGGCATTTATTACTATATCAAAAAACAAATATTTTTTTAGAGTTGGCATATTTTGTCGGAAAATAAAAATACATTTTTTTTGGAAAAATTTTTAAAATTTTTTTTTTTTTTGGTTTTTGTTATCCTTAGTACGGTAATTGCAAAAACTGAACAAAAAATTAAAAATCTTTGCATATTTTTAAAAGTTACTAACTCCGAAAGCCTTTTAATCTCAGGGCGGTCAACTTTGGCACTCTGTAACTCACGCTGTATTGCAAAAGGGTCACTCCAAACCAGCTATATTGAAAGCTTATATCATTGACTTTATTTGCCCCATCCATAATGTTTCAATCTGATAAATAGTTTGAAAGTTACATAAATATAAGCAATTTTTTTTTTTGCAAACACTATTTACCAATATTTTTAAAATGACAATATCTCGAGAACCAGTCATTAGATATCAAAATCTTTACAAGATTCGTGTTTAGCATGGCAAATGCAATAAGATATGTGGTCTAATTTTTTTTAAAAAATTTTTTGAAAAATTTTTGGAAATTTACAATGGGAGTTGGCATTTATTTCCACCAAAAAAATATGTACTTTGAGTTAGCAGAATAACAAAAATGGATGTAAAACGACAACAAATTATTTTTTTGCTCTGAAATTTTTATGACAGATAGGTATTATATAGGGGAGCTATTTGCCATCGGAAACTCATTTCCGTCAAATTTGAGTTGGCATATTTTGAATATAGGTTCACGATATGTAAATTATACATTGGTACTTTGGGGCTTTACAATCAATAAGATATTTTTGTTTGTGGTTGTAATACGTGTTTTATGTCTAAAAACGCATAATAAAATTGAATATCATAATTTGTAAAGATTCTTATAACAAAATTAATAGTAGACATACAAATTGGTTATTAATTGTTAATTGTTGAGCATGAAATAAAAGACTTAAGCAAAAAACATTAAAAACAAAAAATTTAAAGCATTCCACACCAACTGTTTTCTTATAAAAATATTTATGTTTTCAATTTTTTTTTTTTTTCGTTTCGTCAAAAATATTTATTTAAAAATAAAAATAGGGGGCCCCGTAGGCTAGTTGGTAGCGTGCTAGCCTTTCAACGTGGTGGTCGTGGGTTCGATTCCCACCAGCACCCTTGGTTTTTTCGCTACAACGAGACGACGGTCATTGTTACCAGTTCTCGGTTAGGTTGAGTTTATTAAAAAATGAGTTGTAAATAAATAGAAAGAATAAATAAAAATAATTGATCGTGTGATCAAAATTATTATTATAATAAAATTATTTTTGTTAGTCCCCTGGGTCCAAGTGCTGGATTTTGAACGTCTTCTGACAAAAAAACTTTTCATTACAATTACGAAAAATTTACAATCTATTACTAGATTTTGTGCTTTCTCCGATTTCACGAGAATTCCTAGTAAAAATTACAAGCTTTTTTGTAATTTTACAAGCTTTATAATAATACTTACAAGGAAAATAATTTAATTTCAATAGAAAATTTTTTGTGAAAAAAAAAACTGTCAAGTATTAGTAAAATGGGATTGAAAGTCTTTTTATAGTAATTTGACAAGTTTTTTTTTTGGAGTGTACGATCTTGCTCATTTCTGAATTTTGAATGTTATGTATGTTATTCTCTTCATAACAAGTTCCAGTGATAGACAAAGTCTAAATTTTATTATTTTTAATTGACATGCAGCCAAAATTCAATTTTATGCTCCATTTATTTGCGAAATAATGCGTTTTGTTAATTGTCGACGTGGTGAGGCAACAAAGTGAACGCAAAATAGAATTTGGGCTGCATCTAACCCAAAAATATACAAAACTAATAAGATCGAATCATTATCTAACTCGGGAACACGTAAGGTCCAGGAAAACATTCATTTTATACGTTAATTTTCTGTTTTTAAAAATTAGAGAACACCCAGTGACAACTTCACGGACCGTCACTGGATAGAGGGTATATATAAGTTTGTCATTCCGTTTGTAACACGTCGAAATATTGGTCTAGGACCCTATAAAGTATATATATTCATGATCCTCGATCGATTTTAAGTCGATCTAGCTATGTCCTTCCATTAGTCCGTCCGTCTGTCTGTCCGTCCGTAGAAAACACGCTAACTTTTAAAAGACTTTACAGAGGCTACTGAAGTTTGGCATATATTTTGGTCATTTACCTGGTCAGGTTGGTATTGGTCTAGGACCCTATAAAGTATATATATTCATCATCCTCGATCGATTTTAAGTCGATCTAGCGATGTCCTTCCATCAGTCCGTCCGTCTGTCTGTCCGTCCGTAGAAACACGCTAACTTTTGAAAGACTTTACAGAGGCTACTGAAGTTTGGCATATATTTTGGTCATTTACCTGGTCAGGTTGGTATTGCAATCCAGCCAAATCGGTCTAGTGGTTCAAAAGTTATGAGCAAAAGAGTAAATTTCGGCAAGGGGTTTTCGCTAATTTACGAGATAAAAAACACGCTAACTTTCGAAAGACAATAATGAGACTGCTGACGCTTGGCATATATCTTTTCCGTCCCCTAGGTCTATTTGGGATTGAATTTCAGCTGAATCGGTTCAGTGGTTCAAAAGTTATAAGCAAAACCCTGAATTTCAGATTGGTTTCATCTTAAATGCCACGTTTTAAAAGCAATGGTGGTAACTTTTTTAAAAGCAATGGTGGTAACTTAACAATGCTTTTCAAACTTGTTAAGTTATAAGAAATTTTTTTTTTAAACTTGTTTAGTTTTAAAAGCATTGGTAACTTAAAAATTACACCCGAAAAAAATTTACACTCAAAAAAAATTTAGTTTTTCTTTAAAAAAAAATACATTATTTTGTGTACATACGTTAGTGCATTCAACTCAGTAATATTTAAAAAAAAAAACGTTACACTTGAAAAAAGTTTTACACTAAAAAAAAAATTTTTAATTTTTTTTTTAAATGACAAAAAAAGAGTTTCTTACTCAAAATAAAATATTTCTAATCAAAATTGTTAATTTTTTTCACGTTAAAAAAATGTACTATCCTTTAAAAAAGACATTGTGAAGGGTATTCATAGATTCGGTAAAGTCGAATTTAACTTTTCTACTTTTTTATTTTTATTATAATTTAGCTTGATAAGCTTATTAACGACAAAAAGTTTAATTTTGGTCGGTCAAGTATTTCAGTTCCAAAAGTGACCACGAAAATTTTTTTTTTTATGATTAGCGTTTACTTTAAAAATTTTTCAAAAATTTTTTTTTTAGTTTTAATAAGCTTACATAATATGTTTGTAGTTGGTCTTGGTAATACATTCTGTATAAAAAATTTTACTTGTTCCGAAATATCGAAGAAATTGCGAAGAATACCTAAAGGATATTTAAAAAAAAAAAAATACTAATGAAAAAAATTTTTATTTTTTTTTTTTATTATATTTTTTTTTGTATTAAATAAGCTAATCAAGTAAAATTATTATTAAAAATAGTGCCCCCCATTTCCCGGTTCTCGGTATTCCCGGTATTCCCGGTTTGTAAAATTATTTAAAAATCTTGTAACTATTTTTTCTTAAATTAAAAAAATAAAATGGAAATGGTGTTTTTCACATGTTTGGTTTTTTTTTGGTAAAAGCAAAGAAAATATTTTAATTGTACAAAATTTTACAAAATATTCATACTGGTAGTCCCGGGAATACCGTCAGAACCGGAACCGGGAATACCGGTATTCCCGGGAATACCGGAAATGAATTAAGAACCGGGAAACCGGTACCATTTCCCGGTAATACCGAGAACCGGGAATACCGGTATTCCCGGTACTACGGTACTGACCGTAGGCACTAATAAAAAATTAGAAAAAAAAAAAAATTAAAATTTGTTTTATTGTTTTTTTTTGAAAATATCAATTTTTGGTTTTCGCCGCTAGTAAACATTGTTTTAGCAACAAATAAAAAATTTTAAGCGGAATATGTTATCAATACCAACTAAAACCCTATTACGTAAGCTTATCAAAACTAAACATTTTTTTTTTTAATTTTTAGAATAAGACCCCAACCAGCCTAAAATGTTGTTTTCTTGGTCACTTTTGGAACTGAAATATTTGTAGGACCAAAATCAAGCTAAATTATAATAAAAATTAAAAAAAAAAAATGTAAGAGTATAATTTTTTTAGCTCCACATTCTAAATAAAGTAATTTTTTTCTATGGTGCAATTTTTTTTTAGTTTTTATATTTTTCGCAAAAACGCTAGTCGGTCTAGAAAAACTGGGAGACACGGGTATTTTATTTTTAGTCATACTTTCAGAATTTTTGGTCCGCTCCATATTTACAGTCAAATTTGTCGGACGGTATTATGCATAATTATTAGCATTTATAAATTTAATGCAAATCCAAGAACTGGATCGCCGCACCTTAAAGTTATTTGTTTATTATAGGAATTTACAAACAAAACAGAATTAAATTATAAAAAATTAAGCAAAAATTTAAATTTCAATAAAATTTCAAAAATTATACAAAATTACTTATAAATCAAGACAGACATGTTGTCAAATAAAAACAAGCATGTTATCGCAAAAACGTTAGATTTTATTGCAATTTTGCAAAAAAAAAAACAAGCAACAAACATGTTGTCAAACTCATCATATCTATTTTTAAAGACCCAATAATCTTTCAAATCAATTACGAATACAAGAAGATAAAAAAACAGGAATTCTAAAAATTTTAACAAGAATTTACATACAAAATTTTTTGAATTTTCAAATAAATGATACATAAATTAATGATTTTTTAAGCCTAAGAAGTTTTCAAACAAATATAAAATGATATTTTTCATAATAAAAATACACAGCTCAACAAGAAAATGCGTATTGGATTCTGGTTAGTGATTTGGATAGTGTCTGTTGCGCTGATTCCAAATCCGGAGCCCAAATTTGTCCATCACGTCAGGATTTTGAGTAATTCGCGGTTAAAGTGCCGAAAAAGGGCATTTTTGACCCTTTTTAGAAGCTTATAAAATAATATCCTGACATGCAAATGAGTTGGTATCAAGCTCATTTGAAAGCCTGTAATTTTCTCTTAAAGATAAGATAAAATGTTATAAAAATTTAATTTTCTAAAATGATAAAAAAATCATTAGCAAAAAACCTTCCATTTTTTCAATATTTAGTTTATTTACACAGTGTTTTTTAACAAATTTCCATACAAATTCATACGTAAATTTTAGATTTAAAGCACTTGTTTCTAATGATTTTTTTACCATTTTAGAAAATTAAATTCCAAGAAGATTTGATCTTGTCTGACAGAGAAAATTACACACTTTCGAATGAGCTAGACACCAAGTCATTTGCATGTCAGGATCTTATTTTATAGGCATTCAAAAATGGTCAAAATCGGCATTTTTTGACACTTTAACCGCGATTTTCTCAAAATTGTGACGTGATAGAAAAATTTGGATGACCGTTTTGGAATCGGGGCACCAAACCCTATCAACTTTTTTTGGTTTCATCCAAAACGCAGCGACAAACCTCAGATTTGTAGAGCGGTGATATTTAAATGTTATAAAATACAAAAATAAAGTCATTAATCATAAATATTGCTAAATGCAAATTAGTTAGACGAACTGCAAAAACAAATATTACAGAAAAAAAAGCTTTAAAATATTTAAAAAGAAGTATTTAGTATCATCACAGAAGTTTATGTCAATTAAAAAAATAAGGAAAAACATTAAATAAAATAAATGACAACAATAATAATGAAAAATAAAACAAGTTTTTAAAATTTCAATATATATTTTTTTTGTTTGTTTAATTTTTTCTTCAAGCCGGCATTTAAGTCAAAACTCTGAAGAAGAAAAAAAAAATCAAAAACCATCATCATCATCATTGTTATTACCATCATCGTTATTCTACTCATCAGCATCAACAGCGTCATCATTATCATTTTCATAATATAGCAAGCAAACCCAACCATCATTATATTAGACATTAGTAACACACTTATACACTCAAAAATATAAAAACATTCATAAAAAAGACATAGCAAGACACTAAATGCTGTAAGAGCAACATAGAATTAAAATGTGAACATATCAAGTTCGTTGTTTAAGTCTTTTGATTTTTTTTTTCATTTTGTTCATATTTCATTTGAATGTTGGCTGTGTGATTTGATTGTTGCTTGTTTTGTTTGAATGTTGGCTGTTGTTTGGTTCATTACAAGGTGACTCAATACGAAAAATGTCAAAATCTTAATTCTATTTATTTCTTTTTTTCTATATTTGAGCTCTTCTTCTGTTTTTTTTTATATTGTTATTTGCAAAATTTGGATTTGTATTTTTTGATTATTTTTATTATTTTCGTAAACTAATGATGAAGATCAATTGGTAAATGATGGGGTAATTAAGTGTATCTTAAGCCATATAATCAAACAATGTCATTGCTACAAATATATTTATTTAATTTTTTTTTTGGTAAAATCTGTTTCGTTTTTTTTTTAAGAAAAAAGATTTACTAACATAGAATATGAAACAATTAAATAAATAGCGTGCATCTTGGCAAATAATCGTTATTCGAATATTCAATTAAATTGAATTTTGGTAGAGGGGGAAAGGAAAAATTTCCCCTCAGACCAAATTTTAAAAAGAAAAAAAGGGGGTAAAAAAGAATAGAAGGAAAAAAATTCTAAAAAATAAATTAAAGAAGAAAAATTTTTCTAAAAAAAACTTTTCAAAGGAAAAACAAGTAAGAAAGTTATAATCGGTCAAGACCGACCATATGATACCCTACACCAGTCCTTTCCGATAAATGGGTCCCAGGTCCAAACATGGACCGATTGGATCTGTCTTTTGTTAGATATTTATTTAGTGTAGAAAACACACTCAGATCAAATTTTAGTGGAATTTGTTTATTTTTTGTCAATAGACCGATTTAACTGAACATCGGTCGAAATTTTTATATGGGGGACTAGTCCAAAAATGGTCCAATTATATTCCGATTTTATTAGGTTACTAAAGTACACGTTTAACACCTAAAAATAAAATTTTTATCAAATATTTCCATTTTTATGAAATTTGAGGGCGGTTTGTATGGGGACTACCAGAAGGACTGACCCGATTCCGATTGAAATTTGGAATAGTGGTTAGTGCATACAAAATTTGATTACCTACTAAATTTCGAAGCGATATCTACTATAACACGGTTATAAGAGTCATTTAAGCCGAATCCAAAGGGGGCGTTTGTATGGGGACTAGGTCTAAACATGGACCGATTTTCTCCAATTAGGCTTCGTCCTTGGTCCAAAAGATGCTTAAGTTTCAAATTTCAGGTCAATTGATTGAAAATTGCGACCTGTATCGTGCTTAATCCGATAGATGGACGGACGGACGGACATCGCTAAATCGACTCAAAAAGTAATTCTGAGTCGATCGGTATACTTGAAGGTAGGTCTAGGACCAATATTTCGGGTAGTTACAAACATCAGCACAAACTCATAATACTCTGTACCACAGAGTGGTGTAGGGTATAAAAACAAGAAGAAAAGTAAATTTGGCTTGACCGAATCTCTGAATACCCTCAACAATGCCATTTGTAAAGAATGATAAATTTTCCAACGTGAAAAAAATGAACAATTTTGATTAGAAATACTTTATTTTGAGTAAAAAACTTTTTTTTGCCATTTTTGTAAAAAAAAAATTAATAAATTTTTTTTTGAGTGTAAAATTTTTTTCGAGTGTAAATTTTTTTTTTAGTGTAAAATATTTTTGAGTGACAAAAATAAAGTAATTTTGTGGCTTTCCAATGTTTTTAAAACTTGTTTTTTTTTTAGGCTCGGTTTTTTCAGCACGTGCATTTAAGGTGAAATCAATCTGAAATTCACAGGTTTGCTAATAACTTTTGAACTACTCGACCTATTTGGCTGAAACTCAATACCAGGCCAGGCAAACGACAAATATATATGCCAAGCTTCAGCATCCTCAGAATTGTCTTTAGAAAGTTAGCGTGTTTTTTACCTCGTAAATTCGCGAAAAACCCTTGCCGAAATTCAATCTTTTGCTCATGACTTCTGAACCACTGCACAGTGATTCGTTTCATTGGCAAAAATCAAAAAAAGAAGTATGTCTTCAATGTTGATGATTTTTTGTATTTTTACAGTTTAATAGTAAACTAAAAGAAATATGTAATTTTCTTATTTTTAAAAAGTCATATGTTGGCACAAGAGGGCGCTAAAGTATGGAAATTCAACGCTATTGTGTTAAAACCTAAAAATTGATTTTTATAGGTTTACTAAAATAATTATGAAAAATCGAATTTTAAAGAAATCAACGAACTTTTTTTGCAAAAGGTACTTAAATATATAAGCTAAATGTTGTATTTGCATTTTTTTAGAATTAGTCTTAAAATACATTTTTGTATTGCTCTGAAATCTATATTTTTTCTACCGAATTCCCAAAAATTGACAAATTTTGATGGAATGCATAAAAAAAGTTCGTGAGTCAAAAAATTATTTTTTTCGCTTTTTCGATAGCTCGGACTATGGTTTATAAGGCACAACAATAAAAATAACTAAGTTTTTGTCTGAAGTTGGAAAAAAGTTAGGTTTTTTTTGTGTCTGTATTTAATTTTTTTCAAAAGCTATATTATAAATGGAAAAAATATTAGAAAAAAAAATCCAATATTAAGTATTTTTTCTTTACACATTGATATATTACATAGTATTCTGTAAAAATATAATAAAAAATCAGAAAAAAATTATGCAGTACGTGAGCCGTTTTGCTTTAAAAATTATCTATGACTTTTACTAAAATCCCCAAAATCACCAAATTTTAATGGCCTTCATAAAAAAAGTTCGTGAATAAAATTTTTTTGTTTTTTATTTTTTTTGTAGCTTTAACTATGTTTTATAAGATCAAAAAATAAAAATAACTAAGTTTTTTTTTTTAAGTTGAAAAAAAAAATTTTTAAAAAATCGAAAATTGGATTATTTTTTTTTTTTATTTATTTTATGTACTGTAAATAAAATTAAAAAAATACATCAACATTTTCGTGTTTTTTTATATAAAGGGATTTATTGTATTGTATACCATAAATTTATAGTAAAAAATTCGATGAAGTAAGTATACAGTGGGCCATTTTGCTTTAAAACCAGTATTTGATTTTCGTTGGTATCCCAAATCAAAACCAAATTTTTTTTGAGATACATAAAAAAAGTTCGTACTCAAAAATTATTTTTTATTGATTTTTTTAACATCTTGGACTGTTTTCTATACAATCAAATAATAAAAATAACTAAGTTTTTGAAAAAAACGAAAAAAAAAAAAATTTTAGTACCAAAAAAAAAATTTTTTTTTTTAGTTTTTTGTTATTAACGGGTTATATACTTAGAAATAAAGCAAGTATTAAACGAGTTTACTTAAAACTTATTTTGAATAAATTTATTTTCGTAATGCAACAGGAAATAAGTGTTGTGAATGTTTTGTTTTTGCAGTTATTAGGTATTTTTATATTTTTGACTATATTTAAAAAAAGGATATATTAACAGCTTTTTTGTTACAGCAAGTAACTCAACGAAATTTGGCACACTTATTAACGCCATTTGATCTAATCTATATTAAAAATTTGATAGCAATTGAAAGATTTTTAAAATAGTTACAGCGATTTCAAGAAAAAGGATATATGGCAGCCACGCGAGTCCTTGCTCAGATTAAAATACAAATGTTGTACGTCGATGGTTATCTAAATTTCTAAGACAATAACTAAGTTAAGTAATTTTATATCAAGTTTTGTGGCTAAAACTCCACTTTTAAATTTCAGGATATACGACAGGTACAAATGTCCTTCGACCGATTTGCTCAAAATTTTTATTTTTTTTTTATTAACTAATTTTGTGCTTGCGTACCAAATTTGGAAAATCGTTGACAACTCTTTCTATTTTATTTTTGTGATTAAAATATATTAACACTTTATTGCAGTTTTTAAAAAGGATATATAAATAACTTTTGTTTTACAGAACCGATTTCAGCGAAATTTGGCACACACATTGACATCACTTATTCAAATTTTTACAAAATATTTCAAGAGTATCGAGTAATTTTTGAGCGATTTACAATTTTTTTAAGAAAAAGGATATATGGCAGCCACACGAGTCCTTGCTTCAATCTTGAAAAAAATTTACACATAAAATACTGTATCAAAATTGGTAACATTGACAAAATTTGGGAATTTTGTGGCCATTTTTGTAGTTTTAATCACATATTTAAGTTTCAGGATATATGGGGAGTAGGCGTGTCCTTGCTCCGATTTTTCCAAAAACTCGTTTTTTTCTTGACTAGATAATTAAATGCTTGTGTTCCAAATTTCAGAAATCTGCGACCAATATTCTATTTTTGCCCACTCGATATATGGGAACGAATCACTGTGCACTGGACCGATTTCGCTGGATTGCAATACCAACCTGACCAGGTAAATGCCCAACATATGTGCCAAACCTCAGGAGCCTCCGTAAAGTCTTTCAAAAGTTAGCGTGTTTTCAACAGACAGACGGACGGACATCGCTAAATCGTCTTAGAATCGATCGAGGATCATGAATATATATGGGGCATTCCATGTCAAATCAGACACTTTGAATTTTTTTTTTTTAGATCTTCCCAATTTGCTTACACTTTTTAGTACCCTTTGAAAACTTCTTCGTGGTAAATTTTCAGATTTTTTTGATGACCCGTTCAAAAGTTATCGAATTTTTAAAAATTGGTAGTTTGTTCCTTTACTCAAACATAACTTCTTTAATAATGGTCCAAATTTAAAATTTGTTTTTTCAAAATTTTTGGTTTTTTACGTACTTTAAAAAAAAATCCCAAAAAATTCTTAAAAGCGCTCTACTATGCAATTTTTAAGCTTTAAAATTTAAATCTCATTTTTGAAAATGTTTCTACTCTTCGATTTTTTTTTAACTTTTTTGTGTAAAACATCTATCGATTCTACAAATAATTTGCCGAGGCAGATCGTGGAATAACGATTATTACCATTTTTTAAAATTTTTTGAAAAAAATTTATTGTAATTTTCCAATCTGAAAATCATTTCTACTGCTCCAATGGTGCGTCATAGAGAGGTCATTTATAAGACAGACCCCCATTAATTTTTACGTCTTAACATTTCTTTGGAACAAACTAATACCCTATCTCCAATTTCTAAGGGGGCTCCCACACAAAACTACAATTTTTTAAATTTGCTCCAACCGCTCTAACTGCCCTAATAGTGCCCTTAGAGCAACAAAATGTATGACCGACCTACAATATTTTTTAGTCCAAACATTTTCTCTGAACGCACCTACCCTCTGTCTTTAACTGTTAAGGCGGTCCCCATAAATTTTTTTTTTATTTTTTGTAAATTTGTTTTATTTATTCAGCTTTTACCGGTCCAATGGTGCGTCCGAGAGGGGTCATTAGCGAGACCGACCCCCATTTATTTTTACCCTACAACATTTTTCTAAAGCATACCTACGCCCTATCTCGACTCCCTAAGTAGGCTCCCATACAAATAGCAGTTGGAGCAAATTTTATAAAAATGTAATTTTGAATGGAACCCTACTTAAGAGTGGAGATAGGGCGTAGGTATGTTTTAAAAAAATGTTGGAGGGTAAAATAAATGGGGGTCGGTCTCACTAATGACCCCTCTCGGGCGCACCATTGGACCGGTAGAAGCTGATTAAATAAAACAAATTTACAAAAAATAAAAAAAAATTGTATGGGGACCGCCTTAAAATTAGTGATAGAGGGTAGGTTTGTTCAGAGAAAATGTTTGGACTAAAAAAATATTGTGGGTCGGTCATACATTTTGTTGCTCTAAGGGCACTATTAGGGCAGTTAGAGCGGTTGGAGCAAATTTAAAAATGTCTTTTTGTGTGGGAGCCCCCTTAGAAATTGGAGATAGGATATTAGTTTGTTTCAACGAAATGTTAAGACGTAAAAATTAATGGGGGTCGGTCTTATAAATGACCCCTCTATGACGCACCATTGTAGCAGTAGAAATGATTTTAAGATTGGAAAATTACAATTAATTTTTTTTTTCATAAAAAAAATCAGAAAATTTACCACGAAGGAGTTTTCGAAGGGTACTAAAAAATGTAAGCAAATTGGGAAAGTCTAAAAAATTTTTTTGTCAAAGTATCCGATTTGTCTGATTTATGTACTTTAAGGGGTCCTAGACCAATATTTCGAGGTGTTACAAATGGAATGACAAACTTATATACACCCTCTATCATTAGAGTGGAGGGTATAAAAAAATCTTGAAACCCGAAAATTTTTTAAAGAAAAAATCTGAAAATTTTTATAAGGCAATTTTTAAATTTTTTAAAAAAAAATGTGACTAAATTCTGATAAATTTTTATTAAAAAATAAAAATTGTTTTATTAGAACTTTAAAATATTATATTTTGAGTAAGTTTATTCTAGCTCGAGGTTTGCTACTTGTAACATAGGGTTTTTATTTTTGCTAAATAGTCCTGACAAGTCATGCAAAAAATTACCAACATAAATAAATTTAAAACAGAAAAATTATTTTCTTGAAAATTATTCAATGAGAATATCATAGTTTTAATTAGTAAAGGAAATAATGACCTCGAGCTAGAATAAACCAACTCAAAATATGAGACTAAGGCTGGATTACTCAATGCTCCATTATAAAATAACTCTCCGTTAAATTTAACTTGTTCATACAAATTTTGACATAAGGCTCCGTTAAATCGGCAGTTAGCAGCTAACATTTTGTAATCCGCCCAAAATCTTAAAATTTTTTATGAAATAATATGTATTTGTCAAACTGGTAGTTCTTATTATGAAAATAAATTTTCTTGAGGAAAATTGTTGTGAACGTGACAATTTTGCCTCAGAATCTGAGACTTTTTCTATAGGAAAAGTGTCTCAGAATCTGAAAATTTTTCTATAAGAAAAATGTCTCAGAATCTGAGACTTTTTCTATAAGAAAAATGTCTCAGATTCTGAGACTTTTTCTATAAGAAAAATGTCTCAGATTCTGAGACTTTTTCTATAAGAAAAATGTCTCAGATTCTGAGACTTTTTCTATAGAAAAATGTCTCCGAATCTGAGACTTTTTCTATAGAAATAATGTCCCAGAATCTGAGACTTTTTCTATAAGAAAAATGTCTCAGTATCTGAGACTTTTTCTATAAGAAAAATGTCTCAGAATCTGAGACTTTTTCTATAAGAAAAATGTCTCAGAATCTGAGACTTTTTCTATAAGAAAAATGTCTCAGAATCTGAGACTTTTTCTATAAGAAAAATGTCTCAGAATCTGAGACTTTTTCTATAAGAAAAATGTCTCAGAATCTGAGACTTTTTCTATAAGAAAAATGTCTCAGAATCTGAGACTTTTTCTATAAGAAAAATGTCTCAGAATCTGAGACTTTTTCTATAAGAAAAATGTCTCAGAATCTGAGACTTTTTCTATAAGAAAAATGTCTCAGAATCTGAGACTTTTTCTATAAGAAAAATGTCTCAGAATCTGAGACTTTTTCTATAGAAAAAATTTCTCCGAATCTGAGACTTTTTCTATAAGAAAAATGTCTCAGAATCTTAGATTTTTTCTATAAGAAAAATGTCTCAGAATCTGAGACTTTTTCTATAAGAAAAATGTCTCAGAATCTGAGACTTTTTCTATAAGAAAAATGTCTCAGAATCTGAGACTTTTTCTATAAGAAAAATGTCTCAGAATCTGAGACTTTTTCTATAAAAAAAATGTCTACGAATCTGAGAGTTTTTCTATAAGAAAAATGTCTCAGAATCTGAGACTTTTTCTATAAGAAAAATGTCGCAGAATCTGAGACTTTTTCTATAAGAAAAATGTCTCAGAATCTAAAACTTTTTCTATAGGAAAAATGTCTCAGTATCTGAGACATTTTTTATAAAGTTAATTATATTCAAATTATTGTTAAATTAATTATATTCACCCTTTTCTTTAAACCAAAAGCGTTTTGTATAGAAATTTGTTATTTTGTTTTTTTAAATACCATGTAAATGTTCTACTCCACTTAAGTTAAACATATTTGTAGATGGCATCAAATACCTTAAGGGCTTTTATTGCCATACCTTTCATACAATATACTCATCAGACACATACTAAAGTTTAATGCATTCCAAGTGGGGGAAAATTAAATAAAAAATATTAGCATATTAGTTTAGCGTAACATTTTTTGAATTACACCATTTCTGGTCTAAAAATGCATTAGACTTGAACAATAGAATTTACATTTTTCCCAAATTTCAGTAAAATTGAAGTGAAATTGTCCATATATCGATTAATAAATTCTAAGGCGATAATCAGATTAAAAAATGTTGTATGTAGAATTTAAAAAGGATTTCATTACCTTTAGATAAACCCCGACACAAATGAAATCCATCAATTTGTTCTGGAGATATTTTTACTTAAGTAAAATCACTTTTTTAAAAAGTTGAAAATTTTAAAATTTAGCAATATTTTAAAAACTGTTCTACTTTTGAACCTTTGGACTTCGTATTTGAATTCAGCGGAAGATTTTACAACGAAAATAAATGCCAAAATAGTAGCTCAAATTGCATAAATTTCCGAAATGGTGTACTAAAGTTCATAGATAAATTTTTGCATAGCATGCATTGGCATTACACACCAAAAAAAGGGCTTTTTATAAAATATTACCAATGTTGAAGGCAATAACATATAATTAGTTCAGTACATGAACTATTACAAAGTTGCAATGAAATATGCCAGAAAATAAAGGTGTTGAAGTGTAAATAATAAAAATAATGTAAAAAGTAAAAAAACACAAAAAAAAAAAATATAAAAAAATCGAATAATAGCTGCATATGAAGTTTGTTGCTTAAGTCTTTTGTTTGACTTATATTCCAGCAAGTAATAAAACTGCAACTGTAATGTCAGCATAAGACAATCCATTCTCCTTTTTAAAAAAATAATATTTGAAAGTATTTTGTGGAGTTTTAAAAATTGCTTTAGTAGACAATTTCAAATAAAATCATCATTTAATGGAGATCTAAATAATCTTTATTGAAAGAATTGGAATTTGTAAGAGACTCAAAAGCCAAATATTCAAAATCTAGGAGTTTTCCTAAGTAAATATGTCTTAGAACCTGAGACTTTTTCTATAAGAAAAATATTACAGAATCTAAGACTTTTCCTATAAGAAAAATGTTTCAGAATCTGAAACTTATTTTAAAGTAAAAATATTTTAGATCTGCAACTTCTTCTAAAGGAAAAATGTTTCAGAATCTGAGACTTTTCCTATAGAAGAAATTTCTCAGAATCTAAGACTTTTTCTAAAGGAAAGTGTCTTCTTGGAAAAATGTCTAAGAATCTGAGACTTTTTCTATATGAAAAATAATTCAGAATCAGAGACTTTTTCTATTGGAAATATGTCTCAGAATCTGAGATTTCTTCTAAAGGAAAAATATTACAGAATCTAAAACTTTTTCTATAGGAAAAATGTTTCAGAATCTGAAAAATGTTTTAGAAAATGTTTTAGAAATTTCTCAGAATCTAAGACTTCTTCTAAAGGAAACATTTTTCAGAATCTGAGACTTTTTCTCTGATTCTGAAAAATAATTCAGAATCAGAGACTTCTTCTATTGGAAATATGTCTCAGAATCTGAGACTTCTTCTAAAGGAAAAATGTTACAGAATCTAAAACTTTTTCTATAGATAAAATGTTTCAAAATCTGAGACTTTTTCTATAGAAATATATCTCAGAATCTAAGAATTTTTCTAAAGGAAAACTGTCTTCCTCTATAGGAAATTTTTTTCAGACTTTTTCTATAGGAAAAATGTCTCAGAATTTGAGACTTCTTCTTAAGGAAAAATGTCTCAGAATCCGAGACTTTTTCTCATATTCTTAGAATCTTTTTCTAAAGGAAAAATGTTTCAAAATCTAAAACTTTTTCTATAGGAAAAATGTTTCAGAATCTAAAGCTTTTTCTAAATGAAAACTGTCCTCTTCTATAGAAATATTTCTTAGAAATAAATCTGAGACTTTTTCTATTGGAAATATGACTCAGAATCTTAGACTTTTTCTTTAGGAAAGATGTTTCAGAATCTAAGGCTTCTTCTAAAGGAGAAATATTTCAGAATCTGGGACTTTTTCTTAAGAAAAAATGTTTCAGAATCTAAGACTTCTTCTAATAGAAAATGTTTCAGAATCTGAGACTTTCTCTATAGAAAAAATGTCACAGAATCTATGACTTTTTCTAAAGGAAAAGTGTCTTAGAATCTTAGAATTATATAAAAAAATGTCTAGGAATCTTTTTTCTGTAGGAAAAATGTCTCAGAATAAAGTTGAATTCACAATGACGGAGTACTCTGTGCCACAGAGTGGATTTTATTTATTTCTCTTTCGCACTTACACATTTTTTGTATGATGTCTTCTCTATTTTTAGAGATGGTACTCTGTAGTACAGAGTACTCCATCATTGCGTTGGAGTCTTAAGACGTTTTCTAGACAGAAAAAAAAAATATTTGCCAATGAACGAAATTCATAGTGTTTATAAACAAATACATACAAATTATGAACATTTTCATTGCATTTTTGAACTTTTTTTATAGTATTTATTAAAAAGTTTTAAATATTTCTTAAATTCCATAAATTTTGATTTATTTATAAATGGTATGAAAAAGTTTATAAGTATTATGAAAAAGTTCATAAATTTTTATAAATTTGTACATAAATACTATGAAGGTCGTTCATTGGAATTAAAAATATTTACCAATGAACGAAATTCATAGTATTTTTGAACAAATACATAAAAATTATGAACTTTTTCATTACATTTTTGAACTTTTTCATATATTATGATTTATTCATAAATACTATAAAAAAGTTTATAATTATTATGAAAAAGTTCATAAATTTTTATGAATTTGTTCATAAATATTATTAAAGTCGTTCATTACCAATTTGTTTTGTGTTCAGGAAAAATGTCTCAGAATCTACGACTTTTTCTATAAGAAAAATTTCTCATAATCTGCGATTTTTTCTGTACACTCAAAAAAAAAAACTGTAATGTTAGCAAAAAAAGCTTGTAAACCTACAAGAAAATTTGCTGATTTTGAACCCACAATTTTTTTGCTAAGTAAAGTTAGCAAAAATGTGTTGCCAATTATTAGTTAACTAAATATTTTTTTTTGAACTTAGTTTATACACATCTGAGGACCCCATTGAGTTCGGACCCGATAGGTCCAGACCCCGATGGGCCTATACCTAGTTGGGTTCCTTAAAAATCGTCATAGTTTTTGATCCAAAATTTGTGTCCGTTTCGCTCTACCTTGCTTAGTTTTTGAGATACGTGATTATAGGGGACCACTGGGGTCTTGAGAATTAAAAAACTTGATAACTTCAAAAATATTACTCGGAGAGCTTTGCTTTTGACTATTTTGCGGTCTTGTTCTACGTGTTGAGAGCTACAAAAACGCTTTTGGACTTTTTGTTGTGTCGGCAATATTTACCGAGATATGAGCATTTTAAAATTTTCGGGAATGCTAACTTTTTTGGATCCAAAGTTAGGGCCCATTAGGGTCCACACATGTGAAGAGGACCGGCGATACTATGAACCAAAAATGGCCTCCATTTTGCTCTATCTGGCTTAGTTTCCGAGATAGCGCCATTTTAAGTTTTCTGAAAATAAAAATAAATTTACCATTTATTTTGCTAATATTAGCAAAAAATCTTGTAAAAATGTAGTCAACTCAATTTCAAATTTAGCAAAAGAAATAAGTTCAAAGTTTGTTTAAAATTGCTAATGTGCTAAATGAAGTTTACAAGAATTTTTTTCTAACATGCTAATCTCAACTAAAAATTTGCTAAAAGTTAGCTAACTAGCGTTAGCAAAAAAAAATTAGTAAATCTACTAACGTATTTTTTTGAGTGTAGAAAAAATGTCTCAGAAATTGAAACTTTTTCTATTCTAAAAATATCTCGAATCACATAAATTTCAAAAGTTCTATGTTATTAAAGTTTTATAATTTTCACCTTTAAAAATATTTCTGTATACAACCAAAAGCCGTGGTGAAACAAATCTTTAGCTCACAAAAGTCATTGGCTCATTTGTAGCTCTTCATATACCACTGACACAAAAACAAACTATTAAAAAACCTTTTTTTCTTTACTTTTTGAGGGATTAATTTGTAGCTTCATTAGTTTATTACCTCACGCAATAACTAGAAAATGTTGTATTAAAAAACTCAGGGGGGAAAACTACAAACAAAAACAACACACAAAAAACGCATTAATTGTTGTGCTTGAATTGCTTTTTAATTTATATTCCTCAACGGCTTTTTTGTACAGTGCACAGTGGTTTATTTTAAATTTTTATTTTTGAAGTTAATTTGAATAATGGGGGCTGGTCATAAGTTTTACCCCTCTAGGAGGAACCATGTGATAATGAGAAATATGAGCTGATGTCCTAAAAAAACTAAATTTTAAATAAAACAAGTAAAGAAGCTTAATTCTTGCCGAATGTATTGATACCCACCACAATGTAAAAAAAGTTTAGTTGCAAAAAAAAAAAAATTTTTTTTGAAAAAAAAAATTTTTTTTGAAAAAAAAAATTTTTTTGAAAAAAAAATCTAAGAAAAAAATTTTTGGTAAAAAAAAATTCGGCGAACATTTTTTTGTAAAAAAATTGTTTGTACGTGTTTAAATACCATTTCATGTGTCAACCAGCAGCCGAATTAAAGCATTTTGAATTTTAAGGTTATGTTATATAATAAATTCCCGTCGTTCCTATAAGCAGCATAGGGCCATAACATATCTATTCCATTCAATTCTGCCCAACTCTAGTGCCTTAATCTCGTTCCAGCTCTTGTTCATTCTGGCAGCTTCCAATTCAATTTGGATTATTTAAGGTTATGTTGAATGTACCAAAATTTTCGACGTGTCCTAACATTTTCTTTCATAACTATACCAAACGGCTAAGGGGAACAGTAAGTAAATATGCTAAGTCTTAGTCATGTCAGTTTAAAACTAAGGCCGTGATCATCATTTCCACAGACGGACATCGCTAGAATGTCTTAAAATCGATCACTTATCAATCAATAATATATATGGGGCATCCCATGTCAAATCGGACACTTTGAACATATTTTTTTTAGATTTTCCCAATTTGTTTACAGGTTTTAGTACCCTTCGAAAACTCCTTCGTGGTAAATTTTCAGATTTTTTTTAATGACCCGTTCAAAAGACATCGAATTTTTTATAATTGGTAGTTTGTTTCTTTACTCATAACTTCTTCAATAATGATCCAAATTTCAATTTTTTTTTATTCAAAATTTTTGTTTTTTTTTACGCACTTAAAAAAAAATTCTTAAAAGCGCTCTAGTATGCGATTTTTAAGTTTTAAAATTTAAATCTCATTTTTGAAAACGTATGTACTCTTTGATTTTTTTTTGAAATTTTTTTGTGTAAAACTTCTATCGATTCTACAAATTTTTTGCCCAGGAGGGTCGTGCGATAACGGTTATTACTATTTTTTTAAATTTTTTTAAAAAATTTTATTGTAATTTTCCAATCTTAAAATCATTTCTACTGCTCCAATGGTGCGTCATAGAGGGGGCATTTTTAAGACTGACCCCCATCAATTTTTACGTCTTAACATTTATTTGGAACGAACTAATACCCTATCTCCAATTTCTAAAGGGGCTCCCACACAAAACGACATTTTTTTAAAATTTGCTCCAACCGCTTTAACTGCCCTAGTTAAAAAAAATTCGTTTTGTGTGGGAGCCCCCTTAGAAATTGGAGATAGGGTATTAGTTTGTTCCAAAGAAATGTTAACACGTAAAAATTAATGGGGGTCGGTCTTATAAAAGATCCCTTTATGACGCACCATTGGAGCAGTAGAAATGATTTAAAGAGTGGAAAATTACAATAACATTTTTTCAAAAAATTTAAAAAAATACTAATAATCTTTATCCCATGATCCTACTGGGCAAAAAATTTGTAGAGTTGATAGAAGTTTTATACAAACAAATTTCAAAAAAAATCAAAGAGTACAAACATTTACAAAAATGAGGTTTAAATTTTAAAACTTAAAAATCGCATACTAGAACGCTGGTAAGAATTTTTTGGGATTTTTTTTTTTAAAGTACGTAAAAAACCAAAAATTTTGAAAAAAAAAAAATTAATTTTGGACCATTATTAATGTTATGTTTGAGTAAAGGAACAAACTACCAATTTTTAAAAATTCGATAACTTTTGAACGGGTCATCAAAAAAATCTGAAAATTTATCACGAAGAAGTTTTCGAAGGGTTCTAAAAATTGTAAGTAAATTGGAAAAATCTAAAAAAAAAATTTCAAAGTGTCCGATTTGACATGGAATGACCCATATATATTCATGATCCTCGATCGATTCTAAGACGATCTAGCGATGTCCGTCTGTTTGTCTGTTGAAAACACGCTAACTTTTTAACGACTTTACGGAGACCCCTGAAGTTTGGCATATATATTGGACATTTACCTTGTCAGGTTGGTATTGCAATCTAGCGAAATCGGTCCAGTGGTTCAAAAGTTATGAGCAAAAGAGTGAATTTCGGCAAGGGTTTTTCGCAAATTTACGAGGTAAAAAACACGCTAATTTTCCAAAGACAATTCTGAGGATGCAAAAGCTTGGCATATATATTTGTCGTTCTCCTGGCCTAGTTTTGAATTTCATCCAAATCGGTCGAATGGTTCAAAAGTAATTAGCAAAACCGTGAATTTCAGATTGATTTCACCTTATATTCACGTTTACAAAAATGATGAAAAAAAGTTTATTACTCAAAATAAAATATTTCTAATTAAAATTGTTAATTTGTTTCACGTAAGAAAATTTATCATTCTTTAAAAAGACCATTATGGAGGGTATTCATAGATTCGGTCAAGCCAAATTTACTTTTCTTCTTGTTTTTATACCCTACACCACTCCGTGGTACAGGGTATTATGAGTTTGTGCTGATGTTTGTAACTACCCGAAATATTGGTCCTAGACCTACCTGCAAGTATACCGATCGACTCAGAATTACTTTTTGAGTCGATTTAGCGATGTCCGTCCGTCCGTCCATCTATCGGATTAAGCACGATACAGGTCGCAATTTTCAATCAATTAACCTAAAATTTGTAACTTAAGCATCTTTTGGACCAAGGACGAAGCCTAATTGGAGAAAATTGGTCCATGTTTAGACCTAGTCCCCATACAAACGCCCCGTTTGGATTCGGCTTAAATGACTCTTATAACCGTGTTATAGAAGATATCGCTTCGAAATTTAGTAGGTAATCAAATTTTGTATGAACAAACCACTATTCCAAATTTCAAAGGAATCGGGTCAGTCCTTCTGGTAGTCCCCATACAAACCGCCCTCAAATTTCCATAAAAATGGAAATATTTGAAAAAAATTTATTTTTAGGTGTTAAACGTGTACTTTAGTAACCTAATAAAATCGGAATATAATTGGACCATTTTTGGACTAGTCCCCCATATAAAAATTTCGACCGATGTTCAGTTAAATCGGTCTATTGACAAAAAATAAACAAATTCCACAAAAATTTGATCTGAGTGTGTTTTCTACACTAAATAAATATCTAACAAAAGACAGATCCAATCGGTCCATGTTCGGACCTGGGACCCATTTATCGGAATGGACTGGTGTAGGGTATCATATGGTCGGTCTTGACCGATTATAACTTTCTTACTTGTTTTTACTTTGGAAAGTTTTTTTAGAAAAATTTTTGTTCTTTAATTTATTTTTAGAATTTTTTTCCTTCTATTCTTTTTTACCCCCTTTTTTTCTTTTTAAAATTTGGTCTGAGGGGAAATTTTCCCTTTCCCCCTCTACCAAAATTCAATTTAATTGAATATTCGAATAACGATTACACAGCTCAACAAGAAAATGCGTATTGGATTCTGGTTAGTGATTTGGATGGTGTCTGTTGCACTGATTCCAAATCCGGAGCCCAAATTTGTTTATCACATCAGGATTTTGAGTAATTCGCAGTTAAAGGGCCGAAAAAGGGCATTTTTGACCCTTTTTAAAAGCTTATAAAATAATATCCTGACATGCAAATGACTTGGTATCAAGCTCATTCGAAAGCCTGTAATTTTCTCTTAAAGATAAGATAAAATGTTCTAAAAATTTAATTTTCTAAATTGGTAAAAAAATCATTAGCAAAAAACCTTCCATTTTTTGAATATTTAGTTAATTTACACAGTGTTTTTTAACAAATTTCCATACAAATTCATACGTAAATTTTAGATTTATAGCACTTGTGGCTAATGATTTTTTTACCATTTTAGAAAATTAAATTCCAAGAAGATTTGATCTTGTCTAAAAGAGAAAATTATACACTTTCGAATGAGCTATATACCAAGTCATTTGCATGTCAGGATCTTATTTTATAGGCGTTCAAAAATGGTCAAAATGGGAATTTTTTGACACTTTAACCGCGATTTTCTCAAAATTGTGACGTGATAGAAAACTTTTTTTGGTTTCATCCAAAACGCAGCGACAAACCTCAGATTTGTATTTAATTGTTTCATATTCTATGTTAGTAACTCTTTTTTAGGTGTGTTCAGAAAAAATGTTTGGACTAAAAAAATATTGTGGGTCGGTCATACATTATGTTGGTATTAGGGCACTATTAGGGCAGTTAGAGCGGTTGGAGCAAATTTTAAAAAATGTCGTTTTGTGTGGGAGCACCCTTAGAAATTGGAGATAGGATATTAGTTTGTTCCAAAGAAATGTTAAGACGTAAAAATTAATGGGGGTCGGTCTTATAAATGACCCCTCTATTACTCACCATTTTAAGATTGGAAAATTGCAATAAAATTTTTTAAACAAATTTAAAAAAATAGTAATAATCGTTATCCCACGATCCTCCTGGGAAAAAAATTTGTAGAATCGATAGAAGTTTTACACAAAAAAATTTCAAAAAAATCGAAGAGTCCAAACATTTTTAAAAATGATATTTAAATTTTAAAACTTAAAAATCGCTTACTAGAGCGCTTTAAAGAATTTTTTTAAAAAGTAGGTAAGAAACAAAAATTAAAAAAAAAAATTTAAATTTGGACTATTATTGAAGAAGTTATGAGGAAAAGAAGTTTGAGTAAAGGAACAAACTACCAATTTTTAAAAATTCGATATCTTTTGAACAGGTCATCAAAAAAATCTGAAAATTTACCACGAAGGAGTTTTTGAAGGGTACTAAACACTGTAAACAAATTGGGAAAATATAAAAAAAAAAAATTTCAAAGTGTCCGATTTGGCATGGAATGCCCCATATACACTATGGGGTCCTAGACCGATATTTCGATGAGTTACAAACGGAATAACAAACTTATATATACCCTCTTTCATTAATTGTAAGTGCAGAGTATAAAAAATAACGACTAATTCAAGAATTCTTTTTTTTTAAATTTACTAGCATCCCAGCAAAACTTTGGTAATGGGTAGTGATTAAATAACACATTACCAGGTAATGTATATACCTTATTTGTAGCATTATTTTAGGATGTCTTACCAAACATTTGTTCCACAACGTATTATTTTCAAGTGAAAAATAATGCATTACTAATAATTTGCTACGTAATGCATGATTATTGGAAAAAATGTATTTCATATTTATTATTTCTAAACATTAAATCATGGATGACTTATATTTGGTTACATTATGTATTATTTGAAAGTTTGAAATAATGCATTATTTATAATTGAATGCATAATGCATTACAATAACATAAAAAATAATTATTTTATTAAAAAATGCATAAGTTAAAACTAGAGATGGGCTCACGACAGGAAATTTCTAACGACACACACTCACGAGCATATTTTATCAACTTACACTCACTTACAATCACGTGAGTAAATTTAATACACCGAAAAAATTCCCCAGTTGCATAGTTACGAAAATTCTTAGTTGAAATTAAAAAATTTGAAAATAACTGGAATAATTATGACTATTTGAAATTTATTGTCAAAACAATTAATTAAATAATTTTATATTACTTCATTTTATTACAAAATTAAAAAAAAGGATCATTAAAACTTGTTTTTTCCATGGTAAGTTTTTTGCGAATTCGGATCATTAAAAGATAAAAACAGATTATTATTTTTTAGACCAAGTATTGAAAAATTTGTAAACTAATTATGTGAGGCAGTTGGAAGATGTGAAGGAGGTGGGAGAAATGTCTATGAATCAAATAGTCAAAACAAGGCAGCTGAAATCATTTATTGTAATACTTTCCTTAAATAAAACGTAAATCTTAATCATGTAAAGATCTCTTATTCATCAAAAAAAAAGGTGTAAAATTTTAAATCCATATTGACAGTTTTTATTTTTAAACCAGTTATTTTCAACAATTTTCCAGAATTTTAGAGAATTAATTATCAGTTTGTTACCAGTAACTGGCCATTCAGTTAAATTTTAAATTTTATAAAAACTTAGTTACTGTCAACCGAGTGAAATCAACTGGGGCTCAGTTAGGGGTATGTTAACTGGGACTTAGTTAAAAATTTAGTAGCCAGTAACTGGGAAATTTTTTGGGTGTACAAAATTACTTTTTCACTACTCGTAACACCTTATATATTTTCTTCTGGTATGCTGTATTATTTCATTTCTCGTAACCTATAAAATATCATATATTTTACACCTTACTCGTATTCTTCGTTATAAATTTATGACTTATTTTATACCTTACTGGTATTCTTTGTGATAATGTTGATGCATTACTTTAAGTCTCATCGCCTGTTAAAATCATCAATGCTGCAATGTATAAAATAAGAGATCCTATACCATATTTTATACCTTATTTGGTAATCTAAGTTTTGCTGGGATGTGCTAAAATTCCAAATTTCATAAAAATCGTATAATAACAACAAGGGAAGCACTTAAAACTTTTTTATGCAAAAGATGTCCTACTTAAGGGGCTCCGGAAGGTGCCCATATTAAACATGTGGGGCCCAGCGCTCAAACTTAAGCTCGAAATTATGTAGGCTATAACCGGTATAAATTTCACTGTAATCGGTCCAGAATGGCCGAATTATTTCCAAAAAAAATATAAAAATAAATCACTGTGCATTATTGTCGGTTATATATTTTTTTTAACCATATTATTATTTCATTTAAAAACTAAATTTCTCAGGTGTTTAAAGCATTAAAATTGTTTTTTGTATTTCGTTTAATGAAGAGAGTTTAATTTTCTTTTATGGCCACATTTATACAAAAATTTTATGGTGTTAAAGTGGGATTAGGTTAAAAAAAGCTATAACAAATTTGCAAAAAATTAACCTAATGTTTTTTAGAAAAAAAAACAACAAATGCTAGAAAATTACTATCATTTGGTGTAATAAAAAAAAGAAACAACAATATAATGACGACATGGATCTGTAGGAGAAAACCATGAAATGAACTTTTTCACCAAACACGTTGGAAATAAAAAAAATAATAATAATGAAACACCTACACTTTAAGTGAAAAATAAATTAAATTTAAAAATAGTATTTAAGGGGAGTTTAACAAAAAACGTGTATGTTTTATTTTGGTTTTTTTTTTTAATAGAGATGAGAAAATTTTTAATGCTTTTTGACCACACACTTATTTTTAAAATAACAATTGTCGTCAGGAAAATAAAAATGTATTTAATAAACCGATGTCTTCATCATTTTACAACTTAAAAACAAGTTATTTGAATTTAAAAAATTATAAAAAAAAATTTAATATTGCTAACATAGCTTTTGAGAAAGATATATTTATAGTTTTATATGTAATCTAAGCATAAAAAAATTGTTAATTAATTTGCTGCAAATTAACGAAACCCTAAACAAAAGACTTAAGAGAGATGCGTTAAATATCATAATTATTTTGTGATAGATTATTCTAGCTTGAGGTCATATATTTTTTAATAACCATCACGATAATATTGTCAAATAAACAATTTTAAAGAAATTAGCATTATTTTTTTTCTTTATTTGGTGTTAAATTTTTGTTGCTAAAAACTATTTGACAATAATCTCTGTTTGAGACATATGTCGGCTTAGTCTTGCAAAAATACCAATGCTATTTTAAAACAAATAAATTAATAACTTTTTGATAATTATTACTTTGACAATATCATCATACTGATTAATAAAAAAATATTGCCTCGAGCTAGATTAATATTTGTAAAAATCTTGTAAATTAAATTTAACAAATAACAGAAATGTGAAGTATTATGCCTCTAAAGTTACTAAAAACAAATGAGAGTGTTATACACGGCTGTGTCGAATCTTTTATACCCTCCAACTTGTAACCAAACTTCACCGTTTACAGATGTAATTCGAAAAAGATCAATTGAAGGGCTTATTGTACAAACTTGACAAGCAACATTTCATGTTATGGTGGTTTTTGCCATAAAACTATTGAAATAATGACCAAATAATGACTCAAGATACTTGTACGAAGGGTTTAACCAAAACTTCTGCCAAAAATCTGTCAATGGAACAACAGTATAAGGCGAAAAACACCAAAAAATAAAATGTTGCTTATCAAGTTTTTGCAATAAGCCCTTCAATTGTATTTGGAAAATTCTATTTGTAATTCGAAAACATCATTTATCAAGAAATTCAAAATTAGTTTTTTTATTTGACCCTTTCAAAGAGCTTGCGACAAACTTCCATTTAAAATTACATTGAAATAAATCCGATCCCTTTTATAAAAGTTTGGGTTTTTTTTTAGAAAATCTTCACCAAAAACTCTAAACTTTGATCAAAAAGCGCCATGGCTTAAAATGGTTTGATTTGGCTCAGATTAAGTTTACATGAAAGTCTATCTCAAGATCATTGAAATAGTAAAATTTTGATATATTTTTTTAAAAAAGTGTAATTTAACTATTTTTTTTGTAATTTTACAAATTTCCAAGGTTTTTTAACAAAAAAAAAAAAAAATAAGTAAATTCACGAGAATTCCTTGACAGTTTTATGGCGTCCAAAAAGTTGTAAATTTACAATTGGTAAAAAGTTTGTAAAATTACAAAAAATCTCGTAATTTTTACTAAGAATTTTCGTAAAATAGGGGGTAGCAAAAAATCTAGTATTAACGAAACCTCCTTGTAAGTTTTATCACGTCAAAAAAATTATAAATTTACATCTTTATTGGTAAAAAACTTGTAAAATTACAAAATTATTGGTAAAAAGCTTGTAAAATTATTGTCAAATAGGACGTAGCAAAAAAAAACTTTTCTTGTAATTTTACAAGGTTTTTTTTAAGTGTAAAATATAAAAAAAAATATCTTGAGGTACATAATTTTTATTATTTTTGACATTCAGTATACGAATACAAAACAATTTCTGAAATCGGTCTAGCGGTTTTCCAGATATCGCCATTTAAAATTTGACAAGAAATGTCCTTAAACGGCGGGTTTTTCCAACGTTCAAACAAAATTTCAAAATTTCAATAAGTTAACGGTTAGGTAAGCTCGAGGCCTTTTATTTTTTATTTTTTTTATTAATCAGTATTTTGTCATCATTTGGATGTCATCTTCAGGATAAAAATGCTAAACTTCTCTTTTAAATGAGTAACAATTGATACACACTAATCGACTGCCCGCTAATCCGATTTTTATTGCGCTCAGATTAGCGATGGTTCCACAGTTACATATTATTGAGTTAATGCCAAAAACTTGTGGTAGATTTTATATTAAATGCCATAGGTTTTATTGTTTTTGTGTTATTCGTGTTTAAAAATGTATTAGATTTCGTACCACACAAAATATTTTTTTGACTGCCAATTTTCATTTTTTAATTCTTATATTATTGTAAATTTTCGAAATTTCTTGATGTCTATTTATCGCAAGATAATTATTTTTCTCCAGGGGGCCCCTGTGGTTAGTTGGTAGCGTGCTAGCCTTTGAAACTGGGGGTCGTGGGTTCGATTCCCACCAGAACCCTTTGTTTTATCGCTACAACGAGACGACGGTCATTGTAACCAGTCCATGTTTATGTTGAAATTATTAAAAATGTGTTGTAAATAAATGTAAAAAAATAAAATAAAAATAATTGATCATGTGATCAAAATTATTAGTATTATTGTTATTTATTATTTTTCTATTTTTCTAATTTTTCAAAAATCCAAAATTTTAGCGGAAATTTTCCAAAAACCCAAAATTTTGTTCGACGGCGCCACGGGTTAAAATGATCTGTAACGCAATTCACTAACTTTTTATAGACAAAAATCGGTAGTTATATTGTTAAAAATCGTTAGTTATCGACAATTGTCTTTAAAATCGATTCTATAACATTTTTCTACCGAATTTTGTCGTTATTGAAAATCGTTAACTTATCAACAAAAAATTTTTTGAAGTTAAAGTTAACGACATTTTTCGGTTCCCAATACAATTTCAAAATAAACAAGTTTCAAATTAACTATTTTTGTCGTTAATTCTTGTCGTTAATTGAAAAATTTATAGAATCACATATTCGCTAAATCAACCAACAATTCTCGTTAGTTAACGATATCGATAATTTCGTTAAAAAAGTTACTGAATCGCACTACTGATTAAGTTTTAATGAAAGATTGCCTAAAGCTCTAAGAAAGGGTCAAGGGAAAGAGATTTTGAGATTATTTTTTAAATAATTCTTGAACGTAGAAATTTCGTGTTCAGCGCATCAAAATCAATAAATATGATTATTTTTGGAGTTATCGCTTTTTGAAATTTTCCAAAATGTCGGCTATTCCTACGTTGAAGAAATTGTAAACAAAAATTGCAGCGATATAAATACCGGTTTACACTTAAGTCTGCCCAGCAGAAAATAATCAAAACTGTAGAAGCAGTTCATAATTTTTCTGGCATACACAAGCGCTTCGTCTTCAGCACATAGATATTTCTGCCTTACAGTAGTGCATCTAGTATGCATCTAGTATGCATTACTGTAAGGCAGAGATAGAAATATAAATTTTTCGATAAATTACGAATATAAACAGACATTTTTAAATACATTCGCTTACAGTAGTGCATCTAGTATGCACTACCGTAAAGCAGAGAGAAAAAACTATAAATTATACGACGACTTACGAGCGTCAAACAGCAAAACGAAAATTTGGATGACGCTATAAAAAAAATATATTTTCAATTTAGTTGATATTCTGTATTTTTGTGAACGGGCGTGTACGCATGTGCAAAAGGGAAAACAAAAGTTTTGACTACACGCTATTCAGACATTAAAACTGTAGAATTATTTGTGTGCTTAGGAGGAGCACTTCCTTCATACAAACTTTATAGGCATGCAGACTTTAGTGATAGTAGTACATTACAAAAATGCACCTAGTAAGCTTCTAAGAAGGTATGATTTCATTACATTTTTATTGCGCTGAAATAAGCGCTTGGATGAAATGCTCTAAAGTGGGACATTGCGATCAAATATCATGCCATATGTAAGCAGGTTTGTTAGGGAATGTTGAGTTGACATTCTCTTACAAACCTGCTTACGGCAAAGCAGTATTTTTGGTGGGTAGTCACTGGTTCCCACATGTCCAATAAGTGCACCACCAGGGGCCCCTAAAGTAGGACATGTTTACAACCCAAAAACTTTAAATGCTTTAAAATCACAAACTTTAAATGCGTATAAAAAAATCTTGCGCTGAACTAAAAAAAAGCCTTGAGGGTTTTGTTATGTAAAATTTCTTTTGGTTTCATCCCATTTCGATTCGAAAAGTTCTATTCAGGGTTGGCAACCGATACCCACCTAGAATAACGGTATTTGGTTATTGTTCCGCGACCAATAAAGATATGGACATTTTCAAAATCAATTATGGAAGCTAATAAAATTTCTAGTATTTTAAGTGTGTCACTTCGTGTTTCTACCGGTTCGTTTTAGTTATATAGGCCAATACCGTTATAATACCGTTTCAAACGGTTTTATAAAGGTATTGACCTATATTTCGAAAACGAACCGGTAGAAACACAAAGTAAAACCTTCAAAATACTGGAAATTTCATCAGCTTCCATAATTGCTTTTGAAAATGTTCATATCTTTATTGGTTGCGGTGCAATAGCCAAATACCGTTATTCTAGGTGGGTATCGGTTGCCAACCCTGGTTCTATTTTTTATCACTGTGTTTTTAGCAAGTTGCATTAAAATTTAAATTATACTGTGGCTGAGCTCAGCGAATTTTTAACCGATTCTTTATATTTTTTTTTGTATAAGAGTTAAAACTCGGATTATTCAAACAAAACCAAATAATTAAAAATCCATTGCACAACCACAAAGTTTTAGTTTAAATTTTAGAATATCGGGTTTTTAAAACATTTTCTCTTTAAAAAAGCTCTAAACGAAATAGTCAAGAAAAACTATGAGTATTTCCGAACTCTATGGACTACGACAAACCTGCCTTTACTTATGAGAACCCCTGTATTTTTTTTTTGTGTAGAACAGTGATATTTATTCAAAAAATATTTCCAAGAACAACAAATGTTCAAAAAAACATGTTGACATAAATAAATGAATTTATATGAAACAAGAAAAGCAATTTAAGTCAATATGTTTTTAATATAACATTTTGAATTAGTTTTTTTTTTTAAGTCATATTCTAACACAAAAAATATTAAATACAAATATGAGACATTCCACACCAAATGTCCAGCGAAAAAAAACATGTGACCCATGAATTTCAAAATAGGTTGTATTGATAGCCCTTTATGTAACAAAGAAAATGTCGTTTGTGGTTATTAAATTTTTCAAAACCTGGGCTTAGGAGGCATGGCTAAGTGTTGAAAAAATTGTAAAATTTGTGTCAAGTAGCCTTGGTAAAATATTTATCAAATTTAAACCGGTTCTGAAATTTTTAATTTTTTTAAAAAGTAAATTTATTAAAAATCCGGCCACTTAAAAAAAAAATTAAAAGTTTAGATGTTTTTCTATCCCCACAAAAAAAATTCAGACGTGTGTTTTTCGTTTTTTTCGAGAAAATCGCATTTGAATATTAAATTTCATAACAATTTAGTAATTTTCTTGAATTTTTTTGTTTCAACATAGCGTATGAGTAACATTTATGTAAATATTTAATACTTTTTGTTTTTTGTTAATAATAAAAATGTCTGGACATCTAAACTTGTAAAAAAAGTGGCCGGATTTTTACTAAATTTACCTTTTTTCAAAATGGAAAATTTCACAACCGGTTCTGAAAATTTTTCAAAAAATAATCGATAGTTCATACAAAACTATACAAGAATCTAAAATTTGAGATTGTAGTACATTTTATTTGATAAATATTTAATCAAGGCAACTCGACACAAATTTTATCATTTTTCCAATATTTGACCAGGCCTCCGAAGCCCAGTTTTCCATCAATACAACCTATTCACAAATTCACGGGGCACATGTTATTCTGTAGCGGGATATTTGGTATATAATATATAAATTTATAAAAAAAAATATAAGGAAAAATTAAACAGAATTTGTATATTTTTAATGCATTTTTTTTTGGATTCTAGATACAAGATGATGATGTTCTTTCTATCAATGTCTGTGTGTCTGACATTAAAATCAACAGACGGAACCAAAAAAAAAATCCATAAAAAACACAAACGACTAGAATAAAATTTATGAAACAATGTCTAAGGTAAATAAATAAACAGCAAATGCTTTTTTGCACGTCGTTGGAAATAAAAAAAAACTATTTAAAAAAATGAGGAAAAAACATATATTGAATACTCTTGGTAAATGAATTGTAAAAAAAAAATTGTGTTATTAAAAACGATGAACTTGTACGTTAACATTTAATGAAATATGAAAAAATATTATTAGAAAAAAAAAAATAATTGAGTAATTTATTTAAATAACAAAAAAAAAAATAAATCATGAGTTGTAACAAAAAAGTAATTTTCAAGTAATTTTTCATATATTTTATTTTTTTCCTAATTTTTCTACAATAATATTGAACTTTAAGCATGTGTGGATTTAGAAAATTATTTAAAAAGGAATCATTTCGGTTAACTACATAGAGCAACAACCAAGATCGGAATGGGATGAAACCAAAAGCAAATAAAAGTTGACATATTCCACAACAAAACCCTCAAAGAATTTTTTTTAGTTCAGCTCTAGATTTGTTTTACATGCATTTGAAGTTGGTGAACTTTAATTATAATTATAATAATAGTCGCTTGAAAACTGTATAAGGCGTATGATTAATTATACCCTACACCACACTGTGGTACAGGGTATAATGAGTTTGTGCTGATGTTTGTAACTACCCGAAATATTGGTCCTAGACCCACTTTTAAGTATACCGATCGACTTAGAATCACTTTTTGAGTCGATTTAGCGATGTCCGTCCGTCCGTCCGTCCGTCCGTCCGTCTGTCTGTCCATGTAAACGGTGTAAACACGATACAGGTCGCAATTCTTAATCAATTGACTTGAAATTTGAAACTTAAGCATCTTTTGGCCCAAGGACGAAGCCTATTGAAATTGGAAAAAATCGGTCCATATTTAGACCTAGCCCCCATACAAAGGTCCTCTTTTGTGTTGGCTCAAATGACTCTAATAGCCGCATTTTAATAGGTATCTTTTCGAAATTTGCCAGGTAATCATGTTTTATCCACACAAATCAACATTCCGAATTTTAAGGAAATCGGACCAGTTCTTCTTGTAGCCCCCATACAAACCACCTTCCCGATTTTCACAGAAATCTCTCAAATTTCATGAAAATAGAAAATATTTAATTAAAATTATGTTTGTGTATGTTAAACGCGTTCTTTAATAACCTTATCAAATCTGATTATCATCGGACCATTTTTGGACTTAGGTCCCATGTGGAAATTTCCCCCGATATTCAGTTGAAGCGATTTATTGTCAACAGAAAGAAGCCTATTCCACTCAAATTTGATTAGTGAGGGCTTTTTACAATTATTAAAGATTTGACAAAATATAGATCTAATCAGTCCATGTTTGAACTTGGGACCCATTTTCCGGGAAACTCTGGTGTAGGGTATTATATGGTCGGTCTTGACCGACTATAATTTTCTTACTTGTTTTTTAATTGCCTTTAAATAACAATCATACGCAACGGTGCACAGTGGATAATTTTTATTAATTTGGCTATTCAGTAAGTAGCTAACGTAATTTCGAGCTTAAGTTTGGACTCTGAGCTCCACATGTCCAATAAGTGCACTACCAGGGGCCCTTAAAATAGGGCATGTTTAGTACACAAAAACTTTAAATGCTTTGGAATCACCAACTTTAAATGCGTGTAAAAAATAAACTAGCGCTAAACTAAAAAAACGCCTTGAGGCTTGTGTTATGTAAGATGTCTACTTTCATTTGCTTTTGGTTTCATCCCATTCCGATTTGGAAAGTTCGATTTTGTAGGACTATGCTACAAGTACAATCATCAATTGAGCTGTTCGGAAGCCAGTCTGACCAAATCCTGTTTTTATTTTTTTTTATTTTATCGTTTTAAAATATGTAATTTAACATTAACAAGGGAGGTCTTTTACAGGGCACCCACCGATTGTCCTAAAACTTGTATATTAGGGTGGAGCAAATTTAGCATTTTTCGAATTCGAAAACATCGGGAAAGTTGCCTTTTAGGTTCGATTTTAACACACAAAAATATTGGACTTGAAGGACAATAGCCTTGGGTTCCTTTTATTGATTTGATTTTTTTTTCGAAAACTTTTCGTGGCAAATTTTCAGATTTTTTTGATGACCCGTTCAAAAGATATCGAGTTTTTAAAAATTGGTAGTTTGTTCCCTTACTCAAATTTCTTTTACTCATAAATTCTTCAATTCTTATCCAAATTCCAATTTTTTTACACCCTGTTTTTTAACAAAACATTTTCGATCGAAATTAACAGTATTTTATTTTGTAATTTTACAAATTTAGTTTGCCATTTTACAAATATCCAAGGTTTTTTTACAAAAAAAAATCTAGTAAATTTATGATAATTCCTTGTAAATTTTATTGCGCCAAAAAAGTCCCCATACAAAATTACTTTTGTTAAAAAATATGCTCCAACCGCTCTAACTGCCTTAAGAATGCCCCTAGAGCATTCAAATGTATGAGTGACCCACAATATTTTTTTAGTCGAAATATCTATCGATTCTACAATTTTTTTTGCCCAGTAGTATCGTGACGATCATACGATTGTTACTATTTTTAATTTTCCAATCTTAAAATCATTTCTACTGCTACAATGCTATATCGTAGAGGGGTCAATGGCAAGGCCGACCCCCATTCATTTTTACGCGTTAATATTTTTCAGAACAAACTAATACTCTATCTTCAATTTATAAGGGGCTCCCATACAAAATGACTTTTTTTAAAATATGCTCCAACCGCTCTAACTGCCCTAAGAATGCCCCTACAGCAGTCAAATGTATAAGCGACCCACAATATTTTTTAGTCCAAATTTTTCTACAAATTTCTTGCCCAGTAAGATCGTGAGGATCCTACGATTGTTACTATTTTTATTTTCTTTTTTGTAACTTTCCAATCTTATAATCATTTCTGCTGCTCCAATGGTGTGTTGTAGAGGGGTCAATTGCAAGACCGACCTTCATTAATTTTTATGCGTTAACATTTTTTCAAAACAAACTTATACTCTATCTTCAATTTCTAAGGGGGCTCCCATACAAAATGACATTTTTAAAATTGGCTCTAACAGCTTTAACTGCCCTTAGAGTGCCCCTAGATCAGTCAAATGTATGAGCGACTCACAATATTTATTTAGTTCAAATTTCAATCGATTCTACAATTTTTTTGCCCAGTAGGATCTTGACGATCCTACGATTGTTACTATTTTTAAAATTTTGTTTTTTGTAGTGTTCCAATCTAAAATCACTGCTCCAATGGTGTGTTGTAGAGGGGTCAATTGCAAGACCGACCCCCATTAATTTTTGTGCGTTAACTTTTTTTCAAAACAAACTAATGCTCTATCTTCAATTTCTAAGGGGGCTCCCATACAAAATGACATTATTTAAAATTTGCTCCAACAGCTTTAACTGCCCTAAGAGTGCCCCCAAAGCAGTGAAATAAATGTATGACCAACCCACAATCTTTTTTTAATCCAAACATTTGCTCTGAAACTTTAACTCTTAGGACGGTCACCATACACTTTTTTATTTTTGATAAATTTGTTTTTTTTTAACGGTGCGTCCTAGAGGGGTCATTATTGAAACCGACCCCATTTATTTTTTATCTTCCAAAATTTATTCAACACATAACTACGCCCTATCTCCACTACGTAAGTGGGCTTACATTCAAAGTTTAATTTTTATAAAATTTGCTCCAACTGTAATTTGTATGGGAGCGCACTTAGGAAGTGAAGATAGGGCGTAGGAAAGTTTTGAAAAATATTGAAGGGTGAAAATAAATGGGGGTCGGCCTTACTTATGACCCCTCTAAGACGCACCATTAGACCGGTAGAAGCTGATTAAATAAAACAAATTTATAAAAATTAAAAAAAAAAATTACCCTACCCTTCAGATAAAGGGTAGGTGTGTTCAGAGAAAATGTTTGGATTAAAAAAATATTGTTGGTCGCTCATACATTTGTCTGATCTAGGGGCACTCTTAGGGCAGTTAGAGCCGTTGGAGCAAAATTTAAAATGTCATTTTGTATAAGAGCCCCCTTAGAAATTGAAGATAGAGTATTAGTTTGTTCCAAAAAAATGTTAACGCGTAAAAATTAATGGGGGTCGGCCCTGCCATAGAACCCTCTAGGTCACCCCATTGAAGAAGTATAAATGATTTTAAGATTGGAAAATTACAAAAAAAAATTAAAAAACAGTAACAAAGGTTATCTCACTATCCTAATGGGCAAAAATTGCATGAATCGAATCAAATTTGGACTAAAAAAATAGTGTAGGTCGCTCATATATTTGACACCTTTAAGGTATGAGCAGAACAAGCCCGGCACGACTTTTTCCATACGATTTGACAGTTAAAAACCGTGACCGGCACGACAAAAAATTAAAACTTATTTTATTTTATCTCCGGGTTCTCTCAATCTCTCTCCCTCTCACACTCCAGGGTTGCCGCATTTTCACAACAATTTTTAATTTTTTCATTCACAATGGTGTAACAAACGTACAGTAGTGCCAACTTAATCACATTGACTATGTGCCAAGCGATTTTTTCCCGTAAAATTACTCTAATTTTATTAAAAGTTGGCACCACTGAACAAACAAATGACATTTTTTGCCGTCGCCGTCCCCCGTCATTGTTTTGGGCCTATATTCTCCGGCAACGGCAACCGTCCCCCGTGCCGTGCTTGTTCTGTTTCTACCTTTAGGGGGCACTCTTAGGGCAGTTAGAGTGGTTGAAAATAGAGTACTATTGAGGATGGAGTTCTGACAAAATGTTCAGGCGTAAAAAAAGTTGGGGTCGGTCTTGTCATTGACCCCTCTGCGACACACCATTTTAGTAGTAGAAATGATTTTAAGATTGGAAAATTACAATAACATTTTTTTTAGAAAGTTTCAAAAATTTGTTATAACGGTCTCACTTATGACCCCTCTAAGGCGCACCATTGCACAGTGCCACATTTGGCCAATCTAGGACGACAAAAATCCAATTTTAATTATATTGACTTGAAATTCGGTATAAATGTTCGTTTTGACTTCGAAAATAACATTATGAAAAATGAGGGAGGCCAATTAAGGGCCACGCCCACTTTTTTCAAAATTTGTAATTTTGGTTATAATTTCTTTAAATTTGGTATGTATACTCTCAATGACTGTAGAAATAATATAACAAAAAACGGGGGCGGTCAGACAACTGCCACGCCCACTTTTTTAAAATATGTTTAAAAAGTATATAAAAACAAGGTTTACATATCGCCCCACTGTAGTCGGCGTCGCAGACGGTCGCAAAAGTTAGCCGTTGAAATAAGTACTATGGATATTGGTCAATATATCTGAAAAAGTCCGGCGACCAATACGGACCAAACACAAAAGTTCTATTCCATCAAAAAAAATAAATATATAATTTTCTTTTAAAAAATTTTTATTTTGTTAAAAATTTAATAAAAAATAGAAAAATTTGTTTAAAAAAAAAAGAAAATATATGACTTAAAGCATTTAAATATCCTTTAAAATTATCAAAAAAGAGTGGATAAATATCTCTTTTTGTTCAAAAGTTACATCAGCTTAAACTCGACTTAATTTATGCGAAATAATGTACACTAGTTACAGGATTTTACAAGATGCAACTTTATGCACCCACCTGTTAGTAACGAACAGAATTATCGATCTTATATGATTATTTCCGTGCTATTAGGAATGTTCTATAATACATACAAACATATCATGAAAATCGGGGAACTTTTTTTTTTGAATTTTGTCGTGCTAGATTGGCCAAATGTGGCACTGTGCATTGTACTGGTAGAAGCTGATAAAATAAAACAAATTTATATAAAATAAAAAAATTGTAAGGGGACCACCATAAGAAATAAATATAGAGGGTAGGTAGGTGTTATTTATAAACATTGTGTGCAGGATTTGACCACATTGGCTACCGAAAAGCTCAATTTTTAAAGTTTTTATATATTTTTTTTCGTCCATTAAAATTTTGCAATCAATAAAACTTAATAATTATTAACTAAATAAAAAAAAAAAAAAATAATAAAAAAAAACAAAAACAAATATACATTTATTGGTAGGCTCATTATTTACACTTCATTAATCATCAACAGCTTAACAAATTACAAGGCGGCGCTTAATATTAACACCATTAACACGTATTACAACAGCAACAATGAATGAAGACCCTTTTAATGAAAAAAAAAAAAAAAAACAACAACAAAAACAACAACAACTACAACAAATATAAACAATACCAGCATCTAATAAGGGAAGTATCTCAACCCTTATGAACCGATTTGCCTGAAACTTAAAATATATATTAAAGAGACGATTTTAAGGTTGGGGTGTCTCGGCTTATCGGCCATATCGGTGTTTAAAAATTTCGTTGTCCCCTTATGAAACCATGTGGACCTTCGGGAAAATTTTTATAACTTCCGAACTAACAGGAATATCATCTAGGGCAAAAATACTGGTCGACTTAAATTTAATAAAGATTATTTCTTATCCATATGGAAATCGTAGGTCTATGTCTTCACATAAGTACCCCCAAAAATTTACACATTTTCCTGAAAAAAATATTTAAATAAGCCGAATTTTTACAAGGTTATGCCATCATTGGATAGGCATTAAAAAAACCTTTCTTCTCATATGAAAACATCATGTAGTTTCTTAAAAAGAAATGGCTGAAAAATCCAAAAAACGATTTTTTCGCCATTTTTTGACCCATGTTTTGAACCCCTAAATCCCCGATATGGCCGATAAGCTGAGACACCCCAACCTTAGAATTGTCTCTTTGATATATATTTTAAGTTTCAGACAAATCGGTTCATAAGGGTTGAGATACTTCCCTTGTAAGTTCAAAACAACAATATAATTTCTATAAAACAAAAATCAAATCATACTGATCAAAACAAAAAAAAAGCATCATCATCAGAGCATCATGGTGCCATTAAAATAGCAAGTAATGAAGACTCTTTTGATAAATTTTTAAACACAAAAAATATTATAAAATCAGGTATTAACTGAAACTAAAGTGAAGTGTAGACATATTGTATATAGTTATTACACAATAATATCTGTATACACTACCGTTTAGCTATTTCGAACAAACCAGACAAAAATTTAGGAAATTTTTTCCTTGATATAAATTTTTAATGAATAGTTGCCTTTTAGGGTTAATGTTCTTTTAAAATGATAGTAAATTTTCTAACGTAAAAAAATATCGACCCTAAAAGGCAACTTTTTCCGACCACGACAATTTCTAAATTCGAAAAAAGCTAAATTTGCTCCACCCTACTGAATATTTTAATAATATTTAACTTAATCAATTTGATTTTATAAAAAAATATATATTTTTAAGCTCCTGTCTTGAATTATATTAGGCACATGCAGTAAATTAATCGTTTTAGCGATATTTTACTGTATGTAATTGACAAACATTTTCAAAAAATGTTATAAAAATAAATGTTAAATTAATAGAAAATAGCTAATTTGTGTATTGAATAAAAGCATATTGTCATTTTTAACCTTAAAAAATGTGTTTGTTTAATTATACAATTAATTTTTGTTTATATGATGATCAAGTTTGTGTCTTAAGTCTTTTGATTAAAAAAAATTAAAACGTTTTTTTGTTGATATGTGAAAGGCTAGACAAACTTTTTCTTGTATGACAAAAAAAAAACATTTCTTCCAATTTTGAACGCCCTGGAAAAATTTTATTTTCCTACACTCAAAAAATTTTTTTTGTAAAATTGTCACAAAAAGCCTCGTAAAATAATTTTTTGCTACCTCTTACTTTACGAGAGTCCTAGAAAAAATTTGGAGGTAGCAAATAGGAGGTAGCAAAAAATAAGAATAATAAGTTGTTCTTGTAATTTTACAAGTTTTTTTTGAGTGTATCATTTATACTTACAGCGACCACCATTTACATAAATGTAGAATCTAACTTACCTAAAAAAAAAGAAAATAAATACAAATTAGAAAATTTATTAAATAAAAAGAAATTGATTTTTAAGATTATTTTAATATACATTCTAAAAAATGTGTGCTAAATCATTACCATAATGTTGATAAACTTGATGTCAAGCACAGCGCAAAAAAAATAAATTTCGATACGAAAAATGTCTCAGAATCTGAAAATATTTATATACAAAAAATATCTCAGAATCACTAAGTGTTAATGTTATGGTTATATTTGTCCTTTTCAAAGTGTCTGCCGGTAGTTTTAGTGTTAAAACTAATTCATCCCATAAGACAACATAATATTACCATAAAAATCTTTAAACTAGATAACTATAATTAGTAAAATGCAAGTAATTTTCACACGATTATTTAAATAAATAAACAAATAAAAATTTTGGAAAAATAAACAAACAAAAAAAAAAAGTTACAACTACAGGTTTGTTGCTTAAGTCTTTTGTTTTTTGAAGATGGAGCCAAGCAGAAAAACGAAATAATGTTTAAAAAATAATGTAATTATAAACAAAATAACTGTATTAATCTAAAATTACATAATTTAAAATTAACAATTACAGGTTTGTTGCTTAAGTCTTTTGTTTTTGTATAAATATCTCAAGAGAGGGTTTGTTTTCTTGTTTAAATGCTAAATAATATCACAGTTTAACCTTCATTTTTCTTATTCTTAAACTAATAAATAAATAATATTCTAATAAGCATTTTATAAAGATGCTAAAAATTTGTTAACATTTTAAATAAAAACTATTAAAATATCACTTGTTAAGTAGGATAACTTGTCTGTCTTAACATTGAGTATTAACTCTAAATTATTATTAATATCCGTTTATTTTTATCGCTAAAATCTAAATATTTCTATTGTTTATATTTTTTTGTTTTGTTTATTATTATGACATGTTTTATGTTAATTAATTTAATGATAAAAGAAATTATCAAATAATTTTTTTTTTTATAAAAAAAAAAATTATAAAATCGTTAATAAACAAATTAATACCAATAACTTGTTCTAGTGTTATAAAAAAAAGTTGTTAAAAAAATTAAAAACAAATTTGCAAATTAAATTTGGGTATTTTTTTCTTTGTTTTGTTTAAAGGCTGTCTTATGCCATCATTCTAGGGTTTAAGATATTAAGAAGATGGGTTTGAATTATAATTCTATATTCAGTCATTGTTTATTTTAAACAGGCTGACATCAGTAAGACAGCCTTATTTTGTTGTTTTTAATTTTGTTTTAGCAAATTTCTAAAGAATTTCAAATACATTTTTTGTTGTTTTTTTTAAAGAAAGGTTTTTTATTTCTTAAGAATCTTTCACAGAAAGGTTTATTTATAGCATCGTAAAAAAATAATTTATGTTGTTAATGTCAAAACTTCAAAAAATCTCTTTGTCTTATTTCTACACAATATTTAAATATGATCTCATAAATTTTTTTCCAAAAAATATTTCACAAAACCAAAGAGACTTTGAAAATTTTGTAATAATATGAATATTTTTTTTTTAAACTAAAAGAAAAAATAAAAATTGTTGACTATCAAGAGCTTTAATTGATTTTCTATTGTTTAATTTCTTTTAAAAAAAAAAATGGAAAAACAAACTGCTTTTGCGAATTCATAAATAAACTGCAGAATGTAAAATATTGATTGCAGCAACCGTCTTTCTAGGGAGAGAGGGTGCATTTAAAAAGTTTTTACAAAATTTTAGCTAAAATCAATAGTGAAATCATTCTGAGTTTTTAGTTTATTGTAAATTCATTGAAATCAAAATAATTTTAACATTAGTAACTGTGCTAGTCGCAAAAATTAACAAGCTGGGCACCCTGCTGTAAAAGCTAATTCGGGTACGCTGAATTCAGTTGTGCTAGCCGTTTTGCGAAGTTAGAACTCGTATTCGCGAGTTAAAATGTTAAAGGATATATATGGGGCATTCCATCTCAAATCGGACACTTTAACATTTTTTTTTTTTAGATTTACCTAATTTGTTTACAGTTTTTACTACCCTTCGAAAACTCCTTCGTGGTAAATTTTCAGATTTTTTGATGACCCGTTCAAAAGATATCGAATTTTTAAAAATTGGTAGTTTGTTCCTTTACTCAAACTTCTTTTACTCATAACTTCTTCAATAAAGGTCCAAATTTCAATTTTTTTTTCTCAAAATTTTTGTTTTTTTACGTACTTTAAAAAAAAAACAAGTAAGAAAGCTATATTCGGCTGTGCCGAATCTTTAAATACCCTCCACCAATGTAATGATTTAAAAAACAAAAAAGTTTGTTTTATTTATACCTCAAGAAATAAAAAAGTACCAAAAAGTGTACTTCCGGTACTTTTAATAAAAGGTACTTTTTATAAAAGGTACCTTTAATTAAAGGTACTTTTTATAAAAGGTACTTTTTATAAAGGGTACTTTTTATAAAAGGTACTTTTTATAAAAGGTACTATTTTGTAAAAGGTACTTTTTTCAAAGGGTACTTTTTGTGAGAGGTACTTTTTATAAAAGGTACTTTTTATAAAAGGTACTTTTTATAAAAGGTACTTTTTATAAAAGGTACTTTTTATAAAAGGTACTTTTTATAAAAGGTACTTTTTATAAAAGGTACTTTTTATAAAAGGTACTTTTTATAAAAGGTACTTTTTATAAAAGGTACTTTTTATAAAAGGTACTTTTAATAAAAGGTACTTTTTAAAAAAAATTTACTTTTTATAAAAGGTACTTTTTATAAAAGGTACTATTTTATAAAAGGTACTTTTTTCAAAAGGTACTTTTTGTGAGAGGTACTTTTTATAAAAGGTACTTTTTATAAAGGGTAGTTTTTATAAAAGGTACTTTTGTAATTGGTACTTTTTATAAAAAGTTATTTTATAAAAGGTACTTTTTATAAAAGGTATTTTTTATAAAAGGTACTTTTTATAAAAGGAACTTTTTATAAAGGAACCTTTTATAAAAGGTACTTTTTATAAAAGGTACTTTTTGAAAACGCTACAGAATTTTCGGAAAGAACTTGTTCTAGAATGTTTTATTTTATCCTTTATCTTACATTCAAAATTTTAAGTTTGAATAACTATTATTTCAGTAAATAAAAAAAAAATACCAAAAGTACTTTTTTACCCATTAGTGAATCTTTTTTCCGGAAGGTGAACCGACATTGCAAATTTCAATTTTCTAGTACCATTATTTAAGGAAATATAAAATGTAACAAAAGTACATATTTTTACCCTACTTACCCTATTAGAAACATCATTCGCAAAAACCAAGTCTTAGGTGATCTATATTCCGGGAGGTGAATTTACAGTCCAAATTTCAAGTCTATGTGACAATTTTTTAAGGAAATATAAAAGGTACCAAAAGTACAGATTTTTCCCTTTTTACCCCCTTAGAATCAACATTGGAAATAATCCAGCCATACTGGATCTACATATGGGGCATTCCATGTCAAATCGGACACTTTGAATTTTTTTTTTTTTAGATTTACCCAATTTGTTTACAGTTTTTAGTACCCTTCGAAAACTCCTTCGTGGTAAATTTTCAGATTTTTTGATGACCCGTTCAAAAGATATTGAATTTTTAAAAATTGGTAGTTTGTTCCTTTACTCAAACTTCTTTTACTCATAACTTCTACAATAAAGGTCAAAAATTTCAATTTTTTTTTTCCAAATTTTTGTGTTTTTACGTACTTTAAAAAAAAAATCCCAAAAAATTCTTAAAAGCGCTTTAGTATGCGATTTTTAAGTTTTAAAATTTAAATCTCATTTTTAAAAATGTTCGTACTCTTCGATTTTTTTTTATTTTTTTACTATTTTACTATTTTTTAAAATTATTTGAAAAAAATTTATTCTAATTTGCCAATCTTAAAATCATTTCTACTGCTCCAATAGAGGGGTCATTTATAAGACCGACCCCCATTAATTTTTATGTCTTAACATTTCTTTGGAACAAACTAATAACCTATCTCCAATTTCTAAAGGGGCTCCCACACAAAACGACATTTTTTAAAATGTGCTCCAACCGCTCTAACTGCCCTAATAGTGCAATTAGAGCAACAAAATGTATGACCGACCTACAATATTTTTTTAGTCCAAACATTTTCTCTAAACACACTTACCCTCTATCTCTAAGTGTTAAGGCGGTCCCCATACTTTTTTTTTATTTTTTGTAAATTTGTTTTATTTAATCAGCTTATACCGGTCCAATGGTACGTCCGAGAGGGGTCATTAGTGAGACCGACCCGCATTTATTTTTACCATGCGCGGGTACAAGGGGGGGGAAAAAGGGGAAATTTCCCCCCCCAGACCAAATTTCAAAAAGAAAAAAAAAGAAGAAAAAAAAAAAAGAAAAAAAAAGAAAAAGAAAGGAAAAAGAAAGGAAAAGAAAGAAAAAGAAGAAAGAAGGAAGTTTTCTAAAAAAATTTTCGGAAGGAAAAAAATCTCGAAATCCAAAAATTTTTAATAGCAAAAAATCTGAAAATTTTTAAAGGAAAAATGTGACTTAATCTGAAAATTTTCTGTGAAAAAATTTCTTGCAATCTTATTATGAATTTTAGTATAAAAAATTACTTAGAATATGTTTTTTTTTGTCTAGAAAAATGTAACAGGACTTAGTTTACATAAAAAATGTTTGTCTACTGCATAGGAATAGGAAAAATATTTTAAAATCTTAAAAATATTGGTAGTCTAACGTTTGAAAAACTATTTTGGAAAACTTTTTTAGAATGTCTTAGAATCGGTCACAAAATCTGCGACTTTTTTCATAGAAAAAGGTACAAAAAACTCTAAGATTTTTCGCATCCTCAAACATTTTATTTTTAGGATTTTTGCAGAAGAATTCCCGAATTCTAAAAGTCTCAGAATCTGAGACTTTTTCTACGGAAGAAAGGTATGAAAACTTGAGACTTATTTATAGGAAAAAAGGTCGCAGAATCTGAGACTTTTTCGAACGGAAAAAGGTTTAAAAATCCGAGACTTTTCTATAGGAAGAATCTCTGAATTTGAGACTTATTTGAGGGGAAAAGGTCTCAAAATCTGAATCTTTTTTAAAAAGAAAAAGTTCTCAAAGTCTGAGACTTTTTATTTTTGAAAAAAAGTCTCAGAAGTTGAAACTTTCTCAATTGGAAGAAGGTCGCAGAATCTGTGACTTTTTCTATAGGAAAAAGGTGTTAGAATCTAAGACTTTTTCTATAGGGAAAACTTCTCAGAATCTGTGACTTTTTCTTTTGGAAAGAGTCTTAAAATCTCAGACTTTTTCTATATAGGTCTTTGAATCAGAATGTTAAACTTTTTCTGAAGGAAAAAGTTCTTACAATCTGAGGAAACATTTTTCAGAATCTTTTTCTTTAGGGGAAAAAGTGCCAGAATTTTAGATTTTTTTTTATTAAAGAAAAAGCTCTCAGAATCTGAGACATTTTCTATGGCAAAAAGGCCTGAAAGTCTGAGAATTTTTCTTTAGGAATAAGGTCTCAGAATCTAAAACTTTTTCTTCACAAAAAAGTCTGAGAATATGAGATTTTTTCTATATGAAAAAGGTCTCAGACTTTCTCTATAGAAAAAAGAATCTGAAATTTTTTTAGTACGAACAAATCTAATAATCTTAGACCTTTTCTATAGGAAAAATATCTCAAAAATGCTTTAAAATATGACACTTTCTCTATCGTAAAATTTCTCAGAATCTGAGACCTTTTCTGTGGAAAAAAGTTCTTAGAATCCAAAAATTTTTCTATACGAAAAAACTCTCAGATTCTGAGACATTTTGCGTTAAGAAAAAGTCTTAGATTCCGAGACATTTGCCCTATAAAAAAAATAATTTTTTCATCATCTGTAGGAAGAATTTCTTCTATTGAAAAGTTCTCAGATTTAGTTATAGCAAAAAAAAAAATTATCTAAACAAAATACATATGATTATCAAAAACAAACCCCTTTCGGCAAAAACTAATAAATTTTATGATATTATAGCTTTCCCATATTTTTTTTGCAATTGAAACGTATCCCTGTTTTTGCTCGTCCGAAAAGCATTATGTTTTTTTTCTTTGAAGTAAAATAAAATTTCCCCCCCCAAAGCCAAAAGCTGTACCCGCCACTGTTTTTACCCTACAACATTTTTTCAAAACATACCTACGCCCTATCTCCGCTGCCTAAGTAGGCTCCCATACAAATAATAGTTGGAGCAAATTTTATAAAAATGTAACTTTGAATGGAAGTCTACTTAGGGAGTGGAGATAGGGCGTAGGTATGTTTTAAAAAGATGTTGTAGGGTAAAAATAAATGGGGGTCGGTCTCACTAATAACCCCTCTCGGACGCACCATTTGACCGGTAGAAGCTGATTAAATAAAACAAATTTACAAAAAATAAAAAAAAATTGTATTTGGATCGCCTTAATAGTAAAAGATAGGGTAGGTGTGTTTAGAGAAAATGTTTGGACTAAAAAAATATTGTGGGTCGGTCATACATTTTGTTGCTCTAAGGGCACTATTAGGGCAGTTAGAGCGGTTGGGGCAAATTTAAAAAAAAATATCATTTTGTGTGGGAGCCCCCTTAGAAATTTGAGATAGGGTTATGGTTTGTTCCGAAGAAATGTTAAGACGTTAAAATTATTGGGGTCGGTCTTGTAAAAGACCCCTCTACGACGCACCATTGCAGCAGTAGAAATGATTTTAAGATTGGAAAATTACAATAACATTTTTTCAAAAAAATTTAAAAAAATAGTAATAATCATTATCCCACAATCCTACTAGGCAAAAAATTTGTAGAATCGATAGAAGTTTTACACAAAAAAATCAAAGAGTACATACATTTTCAAAAATGAGATTTAAATTTTATAACTTAAAAATCGCATACTAGAGCACTTTTAAGGATTTTTCTGGATTTTTTTTTTAAAAAGCACGTAAAAAAACAAAAATTTTGAAAAAAAAAAATTGCAAATTGGATCATTATTGAAGAAGTTATGAGTAAAAGAAGTTTGAGTAAAGGAACAAACTACCAATTTTGAAAAATTCGATATCTTTTGAACGGATCATCAAAAATATCTGAAAATTTACTACGAAGGAGTTTTCGAAGGGTACTAAAAACTGTAAACAAATTGGGAAAATCTAAAAAAAAAAATTTTCGAAGAGTCCGATTTGAAATGGAATGCCCCATATATATATATGGTCCTCTAACTCCTATTGGAGCATAGTGCGCCAATAACAGCTGATCGCCAGCTGATTAAAGGATAGGTTCTATAAAAATTAAATTAAATTTTTATGCTTTTGGGATAGTTTTTAAAAAAAAATTTAGAAAATGCATTATTTTTTTTTTAAGCGAAAAAACTTTTCCGCGAAAATTTTTTTTTTTTCGGAAAATTTTGTGTCTGTAATGTATCGTATTCTGCCAATTTTCATAAATTAATAGCAAAATAAAAAAAAAATTAAAAAAAAAAATTCGCGAAAAAAAAATTCCGCGAATATTTTTTTTTGTATATTCAATAGAGTTTTGATGATAAAAATTCAGCAATTGTCTAAATATTATAAATTTTTTTAATTAAATTAAAAAAAAAAAAAAAAATCGCGAATATCGCTAATACATACGCTAACTTTGAAAAAAAAAAACTGATATTAGGTTAGGTTAGGTTGGATGGGCGCTCGCCATTTGGCGAGTTCACTCGGAGGCCATAAGGCCCATTGTGATTCCCCTAATCATATTTCCCCTCTCTCTCCCTGATACAAAGTTCTACCTTTTAAACCACCCCGTTTCCCTGAGGTATTCCGCTAGAGACGTCAATGAGACACCGCTTAGGCAGTCTAGGACATCGAAAAATCTTTGCCCTAAATGCTTAAGCCGGCTCCTCATCAGACCCGGACAATCGCATAGCAAGTGCTTCACTGACTCCTCTTCCTCCACTTCCCCACAGCTCCTACAATAGTCCCTATCAGAAATTCCCATACGCACGGCCATTTGGCCAATCATACAGTGTCCTGTAAGTACTCCAACTAATAGGCTAACCGTCCGTTTGCCAAAAGTAAGAAGACTTTTTGTCCTCTTAGGATTCGGCAGTGGCCACAGAGTTCTAGATATCCTGCACGTAGTCAGTGATGTCCACCTATCCTTCATACTATTTTCAGATATTCTATCAATTTCGTTCATCAATTCTACTATAGGAACCGAGATGTCAGGTTCTACACGTTCCCCCACCGATTCAGAGCCCTTCCTCGCACACTCATCAGCCAATTCGTTCCCAGCGACCCCACTGTGGCCTGGGACCCAGATTAGCTTGATTGTGTGCTAACCGATTCGACGAATCGATTGTATACAATTCAAAACTATTCCCGATTTTACAGTATTTGACTCTAAGGCCTTCAGAGCTGCGAGACTATCCACGAAAATGTTAATGACGCATGGACGAAGATCCCTTGTCATAATTAACTGCGCGGCTTTGTCAATTGCAAGCACCTCAGCCTGGAAAACACTACACTTATCCGGAAGCCTCAATGAGACCCCGATTTCGAGGCATTCAGAGTAGACTCCCGAACCCGTACCCATCTCCATTTTCGATCCGTCCGTAAGGATTGAGATCGCATTCTCTGTAATAACAGAGTTTTCCGCCCAGTCTTCTCTAGTCGGTATTTGGACTTCGAAGGTTCTGTCAAAGTTCGTCTGTGGTGAGATATAGTCGGTTCTCTGTTCCAGTTCCGTCCCGCCCACCGTACTTAATATAGTCGAGTGTCCCCAAGAGCGTTGCTTAAGCATTTGCGACTCTCTTAACCTGAGAGCCGATTTTGCTGCTGTGCTCTTGACGTAAATATCCACGGGCTGAATGTTTAGTATCACTTCCAAACCGGCCTGGGGGGCTGATCTAATAGCACCAGTAATACCCACACACGCCAGTCGTTGTACCTTCTGTAGATTGCAGAGATATGATTTCTTATCCACTGCTTTCCACCACACAAGGGCACCATAGGTAAGTATTGGTCTAATTATCGCACCATACATCCAGTGTATAATATACGGTTTTAAACCCCACATTCTCCCGAAAGTTCTTCTGCAGGTGTAAAAAGCACATAACGACTTTTTCATCTTTTCCTCTGTGTTTCTTTTCCAAGAAAGCTTTGAGTCCAGGATCACACCAGTGAATCAAGCCGACCGGCTCAAAATCGGCGGCGCGCCGCCGCCGGACAATTTTTAACTTTTTTTTGCGCCGCCGCCGTTCAAAAAACAAATTTTACAACAAAACTAGAACAAAAAAGTTCAGCCGACACTGAGCCGCCGCCGAGCAAAATTGGTCGAGCCGCCGCCGCCGAAAATTTTGGGTCGGCTTGATTGACTGGATCACACCCAGGTATTTCGTCCTCTTCGTGAACAAGACGAGTTCGGTTTTGGCGGGATTGACTCCCAGACCGTTGTCCCTTGCCCACTTTGAGAGTATCTTAAGCGCTGATTCCATGAGTTCACTAATCGTTGGTAAAAACTTACCTCCGAAACTGATATTACAATGGGATTTAGTGTACACGAACTAGCTTTACCAGATGGCTGTCGTAAATTCAAATCAAACTAAAAATATTTGTATTGAACCAATTTTTTTTCACGAAAATAAAGATTTTTCGCGAACAAAAATGTTTTTCGTGAAAAAAATTCAGGGTATTATGGTTTGTTATGTTAGTTTAACATACTTGAATGGTTTTAAATTTAAAAATTATCGCAAAAGTCTAAAAACATCGTTTTTATTGTCCTTGAGCAGCAAAATTTTATATTGAGCAGCAAAATTTTATATCGCGAATACGAGCGCTAACTTCAAGAAACGGATAGCACGATTGAATTCAGCGTACCAGTAGATTGTCCAGCTTGTTAAAAAAAAAAGTGTTAAATTCGAGCACAGTGTAATTATACAACCACTAAATTTGAGTTGTATTGATAGAGTTTCAATAAATTGTTTACCCCAAGTGTGTGCTTCTTTATGCCACTTAAGTTTTTTGTTAGCATGTGATTGGTTTTTTTTTGCACAATATTGTTGATCTTTTTTTTTTGCTGTCGTTGTTATTTTTAAATAAATTATTATTTATGACAGCAAACTTTTGCCACTACTTCAACTACTTATTGCTAAATAAGTTAGGAGAGTACAAAAATATTTGTGTTATTTATCATATGCATAAATATTGTCGCTTGCATCTGCATGAAAAGTCACTTGAAAATCATCGTAAAAGAAAAAACAAGTTAAATATTTTGATGGGTCAATTGTTTTGTTCAATAATGGAAAACTGTGATGAAACAACTTACAATTAACTGTCCAGAAAAGTTAAATGGTGATAAATCTTAATAGAACAATAAAAAATATAGTTGTGGTGAAAAATTGATTGTTAAGATAAAAAATTTCAAATTTCTTAACTGGTGACACTTTTACCTATTATGTAGCTTACTTTGCATTTAAGAGATTTTTAAAAGATCTTTCAAGAATTTACAGTGGAAAAATACTTTTGATGTGACATAAGTAGTATAGGTTGCACAGTGGAAGAAATGTGATACATAAGTTTGTCATTACGTTTGTAACACCTCGAAATATTGGTCTAGGACTCCATAAAGTATATATATTCATGATTTTCGATCGATTTTAAGACGATCAAACGATGTCCGTTCGTTCGTCCGTCTGTCTGTCTGTAGAAAACACGCTAACTTTAAAAAGACTTTACAGAGACTTCTAAAGTTTAGCATATATGTTTGTTATTTATCTGTTCAGGTTGGTATTGCAATCCAGCAAAATCGGTCCAGTGGTTCAAAAGTTATGAGCAAAAGAGTAAATTTCGGCAAGGGTTTTTTGTGTATTTACAAAATAAAAAACACGCTGACTTTCAAAAAGCAATTCTGATGCTGCTGAAGCTTGGCATGTATATTTACCGTTGCTCTGGTCTAATTGGTATTAAATTTCAGCAAAATCGGTCCAGTGGTTCAAAAGTAACACATTGCAACACCCAAAATCGTAATGGGATGAAACCAAATGCAAATGAAAGATGACGTTTTCCATAACAAACCCCTCATGGCTTTTTTCTAGTTCAGAGCTAGATTTTTTTACACGCATTTGAAGTTAGTGAACTTTTATTATAATTATAATAATAAATGCTTGAAAACTGTATTAGTGGCGTATGATTAATAGTGTAATTGCCTTTAAATAACAATCATACGCAACGGTGTACAGTGCACTCAAAAAATTATGTAGGTAAATTCCAGTGAATAATCACTTAAAACAAATGAAATTTTATTTAAAAACCATTCCACTGTTTTTTCATTTAAAATAAAAACATATTACAGTCAATTTTAAATGTTAATTTAATGACTAACCAAAACATTAAAAAACTAGTGAATATTCAGTTATTTTGTATTGAAAAACAGTAAAACTATAGAAGAAATTTTTTACTGCCGAAATTAAATGTAACAGAAAATTCGTTTTTAATACAGTAAATTATTTTTTTTAAACTACAGAAACAGTAGAAAGTAAGAAGTCCTTTATAAAATTAATGATTTTTCTTTTAAAATAACTTTACTGATTACTTTTTAAAATAACCTACAAACAGTTAATGACAAAATTTACTTAGTGTATGCTTTTTGCACTAAAGTTATGCAATTTTATCATAATTTAAACTATTTTTTTATATCCACGCCCTAAAAGAGGGGGGTGGGCGGTGCAAAAAACAAAATTTTTTAGTCCCCCCCGGTCCTAGTGTAGTACTCTGATTTTTTTCTTGCATAAACATGTATCATTTGTTTAACAAAAATATAAAAAATACGTTAAAAAGATCGTGTTTTTCAGAGGTTGGTTTAGTTCCTTAAGGGGAAACATTTTTCCCCCCAGTCCTATTTTGCCCATTCACGAAGTTAACCTGCCTAGGACCATAAAACATATTTGTGTAAAATTTTAGGAGGGTAGCTCCTTTAATGTGGACTGCATCGTGCCATCTACAGACAGATGGACGGACGGACGGACATTTACAGAATGTCTTAGAATCGATCATGGACCAATAATATATATGGGGCACTCCATGTGAAATCGGACACTTTGAAAAACTTTTTTTTTAGATTTTCCCAATTTTTTTACAGTTTTTAGTACCTTTCGAAAACTCCTTCGTGGTAAATTTTCAGATTTTTTTGATGACCCGTTCAAAAGAAATCGAATTTTTAAAAATTGGTAGTTTGTTCCTTTACTCAAACTTCTTTTAATCATAACTTCTTCAATAATGGTCCAAATTTCAATTTTTTTTTTCAAAATTTTTGTTTTTTTACGTACTTTCTAAAAAAAAATCCCAAAAAATTCTTAAAAGCGCTCTAGTATGCGATTTTTAAGTTTTATAATTTAAATCTCATTTTTGAAAATGTTTGTACTCTTCGATTTTTTTGAAATTTTTTTGTGTTAAACTTCTATCAATTCTACAAATTTTTTGCCCAGGAAGATCGTGGGATAACGATTATTACTATTTTTTAAAATTTTTTGAAACAATTTTATTGTAATTTTCCAATCTTAAAATCACTTCTACTGCTCCAATGGTGCGTCATAGAGGGGTCCTTTATAAGACCGACCCCCATTAATTTTTACGTCTTAACATTTCTTTGGAACAAACTAATACCCTATCTCCAATTTCTAAGGGTGCTCCCACACAATACGACATTTTTTAAAATTTGTTCCAACCGCTCTAACTGCCCAAATATTGCCCTTAGAGCAACAAAATGTATGACCGACCCACAATATTTTTTTAGTCCAAACATTTTCTCTGAACACAGCTACCCTCTATCTTTAACTTTTAAGGCGGTCCCCATACAATTTTTTTTATTTTTTGTAAATTTGTTTTATTTAATCAGCTTCTACCGGTCCAATGGTGCGTCCGAGAGGGGTCATTATTGACGTAAAAATTAATGGGGGTCGGTCTTATAAAGGACCCATCTATGACGCACCATTGGAGCAGTAGAAATGATTTTAAGATTGGAAAATTGCAATAAAATTTTTTCAAAAAATTTTAAAAAATAGTAATAATCGTTATCCCACGATCTTCCTGGGCAAAAAATTTGTAGAATTGATAGAAGTTTTACACAAAAAAATTTAAAAAAAATCAAAGAGTACAAACATTTTCAAAAATTAGATTTAAATTTTAAAACTTAAAAATCGCATACTAGAGCGCTTTTAAGAATTTTTTGGGATTTTTTTTAGAAAGTATTTAAAAAAACAAAAATTTTGAAAAAAAAAAAATTTGAAATTTGGACCATTATTGAAGAAGTTATGATTAAAAGAAGTTTGAGTAAAGAAACAATCTGCCAATTTTTAAAAATTCGATATCTTTTGAACGGGCCATCGAAAAAATCTGAAAATTTACAACGAAGGAGTTTTCGAAGGGTACTAAAAACTGTAAACATATTGGGAAAATCTAAAAAAAAGTTTTTCAAAGTGTCCGATTTCACATGGAATGCCCCATATACTTTATGGGGTCCCCGACCGATATTTCTATGCGTTACAAACGGAATGACAACGTAATTATACCCCCATACTGTGGTTGGAGGGTATAAAAATCTGGAAGAGGAGACCAAAAAAAATATAAGTGTGTACACTAGGGGGGCTCGTTTTTGGGCTTTTCTCTCTGATCAAATTCTAATACCTGCCAAAAGTGGGACCGACACTAAGATTAACTCACATGCAAAATATCACTCCGATCGGAGTTTATCTTCTGTCTCCACTTTGAGCCTCAAAATTGGTATTTTTGCAAAAAAGGACTTTTCAAAAAAAAAAAAAAATTAAAGTTTTTTTTACTAAAATAATTAAAAATAAGTAAGAAAATTGTAGTCGGACAAGACCGACCATATAATACCCTACACCATTGTTTCCCAGAAAATGGGTACCAAGTCCAAACATGGACCGATTGGGTCTATCTTTTGTCAAATCTTTTATAAGTGTAGAAAACATTAACAAACCAAATTTTAGTGAAATTGGCTTCTATTTGTTGCCAACAAACCGCTTTTAGTACTACACTAAGAAAATTATGTCATTAACTGTTTGTAGGTTATTTAAAAAAGTAATCAGTAAAGTTATTTTAAAAGAAAAATCATTAATTTTATTATGGACTTCTTATTTTCTACTGTTTCTGTAGTTTAAAAAAATAATTTACTGTATTAAAAACGAATTTTCTGTTACATTTAATTTCGGCAGTAAAAAATTTCTTCTATAGTTTTACTGTTTTTCAATACAAAATAACTGAATATTCACTAGTTTTTAAATGTTTTGGTTAGTCATTAAATTAAAATTTAAAATTGACTGTATTGTGTTTTTATTTTAAAAGAAAAAACACTGGAATGGTTTTTAAATAAAAGTTCATTTGTTTTAAGTGAATATTCATTGGAATTTACCTACATAATTCTTTGAGTGTATAGGGCGAAATTTTTATATGGGCCCTAAGTCCAAAAATAGTCCGATTATAATCAGATTTTTGGGTTATTAAAGTATGCGTTAAACACACAAAAACAAAATTTTAATAAAATATTTTCTATTTTCAAGAAATTTTTGAGATTTATGTTGATGTCGGGAGGGTGGTTTGTATGGGGGCTACAAGAAGAAATAATCCGATTCCTTTGAAATTCGGAAAATATGGTTGTACACTCAAAAAAATAAACTGGTAAAACGTCTGGTAAAATGCCGTGTAATCCCGTTCTACCAATATTTAACAATTTTCCTTGTTTTTTAACAAAAAATCTTGTACTTTGCTCAAACGAGAACTACAGTTTTATTGGTAATTTTACAAGTTTATTTTCGTAATTGTATTCTACCATTTTAAAAGGTTATTTTACAAAAAAAAAACTGTAATTTTACAACAAAGTTTTTATTACGAAGATTCTAGTTGATTAACAAAAAAAACTGTTATTTTACAAAAATTACGTTATACGAGGATTTATGTTGTTTAACAAAAAATTTTTTTTTTTTTGTATTTTTTTTTTATTGAAAAATATTTAAAAAAAAAGTTGACAAAATTTTTAAAAATTTATTTCGAGGATTAATTTAAGGAGAAGTAGTTAATTTACAAAAAAAAAAAAAACAGTTATTTTACAAAAAAATTATTTTATTATGAGGATTTATGTTGTTAACAAATTTTTTTTTTGTAAATTTACCATTTTGGTTTGCAAATTTACCATTTTTTTAAACATATTTACCATTTTTTCTTGTAAGTTTACCATTTTTTTTGTATTTTTCCGGTTTTAAAACAATATTTTTACCAATAAAATTGGTTATTTTACCAATTTTTGGTGCATTCAAAATTACGAGGAAATCCTCGTAATTTTACGAGAATTTTACCTACGTCATATTTTACGAGAATGGCCTCGTAAAATCACGAGATTTATTGGTAAGTTTTTTTTTTTGAGTGTAAGGGTCAATTGACCCAAACACTCAAAAAATTATGTAGGTAAATTCCAGTGAATATTCACTTAAAACACAGTTTTTTCATTTAAAATAAAAACTAATTTAATTACTAACCAAAACATTAAAAAACTAGTGAATATTCACTTATTTTGTATTGAAAAACAGTAAAACTATAGAAGAAATTTTTTACTGCCGAAATTAAATGTAACAGAAAATTCGTTTTAAAGACAGTAAATTATTTCTTTTAAACTACAGAAACAGTAAAAAATAAGAAGTCCTTAATTAAATTAATGATTTTTCTTTTAAAATAACTTTACTGATTAATTTTTAAAATAACCTACAAACAGTTAATGACATAATTTTCTAAGTGAATTTAAAGGGGACGTTTGTATGGGGGCTAGGTCAACACATGGACCGATTTTTCCAATTTCAATAGGCTTCGTCCTTGGGCCAAAAGAGGCTTAAATTTCAAGTCAATTGATTAAAAATTGCGACCTGTATCGTGTTTACACCGTTTACATGGACAGACAGACGGACGGACGGACATCGCTAAATCGGCTCAAAAACTGATTCTGAGTCGATCGGTATAATTAAAAGTGGGTCTAGGACAAATATTTCAGGTAGTCACAAACATCAGCACAAACTCATTTTACCCTGTACCACAGTATGGTATAGGGTATACAAATTTAGGAGAGTACACTCAGAAAATTATGAAAGTTACTGAATGTTAGTTGTTTGTATATTTTACAGTAGTTAGTTGTTTTCAACTACAAAGTTAGTTATTTTTGTATGAAAAATATCAAAAAACTATTTCTGTTAGTTATTTTAAGTCGTTTTTTTAATAACTAACAAAAAAGTACTGTAATGTAGTAACAGTTATTTAAAGTAGTTAATTTAATTTGTTTAACTCTGAAAAATTTTTAAAGTTTTTTTCAAAAAAAAAAAAACAATATACATTTTCGTTTTTTCATTTTCCACAACTTTTTGTTTAAAAAAAAAAAAAACTTGGAAAAAATTTGGTCTTAAATTTTTTTTTCTGAAAAACCAGAAAAGTTAGATTTTAAAATAAAAGATATTTTTTTATATAAAAAAATCTAATTTTCTGGATTTTGAAATGCTTCCATGGACCAAAACTGATCAGCAAAAATGTTTTTCTTAATATGCTTTATTTTAAAAAAATTTTAAAATATTTTTTTTCCAAAAACCGCGAACTAAAACCGCTTGTAGAGGACTAAAAGTACCCTCCTAAATTTTTTTTATAATTTTTCCCGTTATCACCTCAAAAATGCGCACCAACTTTTTGCTATTAGTTAACGAGATTCGCAAATATTCATTTTATCGACCCACCCAAATGCACATATAAATTGTGGTGGTCAAGATATTTTTTTGTTAATTGCAGAACGATGAGAATTAACATTCGTAAAAAAATTTACCTGAAATTTCACCTTTTTTATACATAAATATTTTTTTGAAAAAAAGACATCTCTACTGTTCGAAAAATCGAACAGTGGTACGAAATGGGTTAAGTGTAGGGTATACAAAATAAAATGGGGGGATATTTTTTTTTTAAATTGCAAAAAGCTGATACTAAACATTTATAAAAAAATTAACCTGAAATGCCACCTTTTTTATACATAAATATTTTTTTGAAAAAGTACATCTCTACTGTTCGAAAAATCAAACAGTGGGCCCAAAATATGTTAAGTGTAGGGTATACAAAATAATAAAACAATGTGAACCTGCCTTAAAAAACTGATTTTGGAATACAATTTGATTTTGTTAATTTAATTAAGTGGAACATCCATTCAAAGTAAAATTATCACCCAAATTCACGTTATAGATAACCGGATGGTTGAATCGCTATTTTTTTTTTTTTTTAATTTTTTAAAAATTTTAATAATTTAATTTATTTAATTTTAATACGAAAATAATACCTGTCAATATTTTTATTCATCTTATTTACTAAGAAAACCTCAAATCATCATTATTAAATAGGGCCTTTTTAAAAAAAAAATGCCAAAAAGTAACCTCCTCAAATGTAATAGATTTTGACAAGTTTTTGATAAAGCCGATTAAAAACAAATTATGCAAAAATTTTTTTAAAACAAACTAAACAAAAATTTTACAACTCATTTAATCAATTAATCATTTAATTTAACCTTTATGATAAACGTTAACTTTTTGGGTAACTTCAAACAAAATATACAGTGGTTGTCAACTAATTAGAAATGTTTCTATAGTATAGTACACAACGAGTATAATTTAAAAAAAAACAAATTATGTAGGTAATTTATAAAGCTTGAATTTAAGCTTGAACTTAAGCTTGATAACGTCTAGATTGAGTAAATAATAAATGTGCTACGAGGGACGATTTGGAAAATGAAATTATTTAAAGATATTTTTCAGAATTTTTTTTAAAAATATTTCTAGCTCGATTTATTCTAAGTTGAAACATTAAAAATTTAAAAAATTGTGCAATAGTTTTTATTCAGTTATCAACTAATTTTTCCAACAACCCAAACACAAAATTAAATTTTTTAAATAGTAGAAAAAATTTGCATTTTTTGACCTAAAATTCATTTGACCACAAATTTTTTGTAAACAAAGAAAATATGTTATTGTTTATTAATATTAGTACACTTAAGTGTATGGTAATGAGTAGGGATGAGATTTTAATGCACTAAAAAATCGAAAATATGCGCTTAAAACTTCAAAATATGCACTAAAAACCTAAAAATATGCAAAAATCCTATTTTCATAGAAAAAAACTTCTTTACAAGCAAAAAAAAAAACGCAGTGTTTAAATAGTAACGTTTAAAACTTTATAGAAGCAATATTTTTTAGAAATTAAGAATATCTATAAAAAAATTAAAAAAAAAAAAAATCTTTTTTTTAAAATTAATTTTTAAAATTTAAAATAGTTTTTGAAAAGAATAAAATTCAATTTGTGTTTTTGCTAATTTATACCAAAATATGCACTTAAAAGTTGGAAATATGCACAAAATATACTTTTAAAAACAAAGTATGCAAAATATGCATTTTCACCAAAATATGCGAAAATATGCAAAAACAAATCGATGCCATTTTAGCGCAAATTTCTTGATTCGGAAGGATAAATGATCGATATCGTTTCAGACTATCGACAAAAATCATGCATTTGCATGAAAATCTCATTCCTAGTAATGAGCAAGGAGAGGACTTTCATGCAAATGCATGTTTTTTCTCTTTGGTCATAGAACAGCATAAACAAAATATCTTTGTGAATCAAAGAATTTGCATCGATTTGTTAAATGCGTATTTTTGCATATTTTGTTTAAAATGCATATTTTTGGATATTTTACTATTATTTCGCTATGTAGGCCATATTTCGTATAAAATTTTAGTTTTAGCTTATTTTTTCCATTTTTTATAAATTTTTTGTAAACATCATTAACTTGGCTGTTACGAAGGCTTCACAAATTTTTTTTCGAGGTCAAATGCTTGTCTGTCCAAAATGATTTTTATACCCTCTAACTACAGTATGGGGGTATACTCACTTTGTCATTCCGTGTGTAACGCATCATAATACCGGTCTAGGACCCCATAAAGTATATGGGGCATTCCATGTGAAATCGGACACTTTGAAAAACTTTTTTTTTAGATTTTCCAAATTTTTTTACAGTTTTTAGTACCCTTCGAAAACTCCTTCGTGGTAAATTTTCAGATTTTTTTGATGACCCGTTCAAAAGATATTGAATTTTTAAAAATTGGTAGTTTGTTCCTTTACTCAAACTTCTTTTAATCATAACTTCTTCAATAATGGTCCAAATTTCAAATTTTTTTTTTTCAAAATTTTTGTTTTTTTACGTACTTTCTAAAAAAAAATCCCAAAAAATTCTTAAAAGAGCTCTAGTATGCGATTTTTAAGTTTTTAAAATTTAAATCTCATTTTTGAAAATGTTTGTACTCTTCGATTTTTTTGAAATTTTTTAGTGTAAAACTTCTATCAATTCTACAAATTTTTTGCCCAGGAAGATCGTGGGATAACGATAATTACTATTTTTTAAATTTTTTGAAAAAATTTTATTGTAATTTTCCAATCTTAAAATCATTTCTACTGCTCCAATGGTGCTTCATAGAGGGGTCCTTTATAAAACCGACCCCCATTATTTTTACGTCTTAACATTTCTTTGGAACAAATTAATACCCTATCTCCAATTTCTAAGGGGGTTCCCACACAAAACGACATTTTTTAAAATTTGTTCTAACCGCTCTAACTGCCCTAATAGTGCCCTTAGAGCAACAAAATGTATGACCGACCCACAATATTTTTTTAATCCAAACATTTTCTCTGAACGCACCTACCCTCTATCTTTAACTGTTAAGGCGGTCCCCATACAACTTTTTTATTTTTTGTAAATTTGTTTTATTTAATCAGCTTCTACCGGTCCAATGGTGCGTCCGAGAGGGGTCATTACTGAGACCGACCCCCATTTATTTTTACCCTACAACATTTTTTTAAAACATATGTACCTACGCCCTATCTCCACTCCCTAAGTAGGCTCCCATACAAATAACAGTTGGAGCAAATCTTATAAAAATGTAATTTTGTATGGGAGCCTACTTAGGGAGTGGAGATAGGGCGTAGGTATGTTTTGAAAAAATGTTGTGGGGTAAAAATAAATGGGGGTCGGTCTCAGTAATGACCCCTCTCGGACGCACCATTAGACCGGTAGAAGCTGATTAAATAAAACAGATTTAGAAAAAATAAAAAAAATTGTATGGGGACCGCCCTAACAGTTAAAGATAGAAGGTAGGTGTCTTTAGAGATGTTTGGTTAAAAAAAATATTGTTGGTCGGTCATACATTTTGTTGCTCTAAGGGCACTATTAGGGCAGTTAGAGCGGTTGGAACAAATTTAAAAAAATGTCGTTTTGTGTGGGAGCCCCCTTAGAAATTGGAGATAGGGTATTAGTTTGTTCCAAAGAAATGTTAAGACGTAAAAATTAATGGGGGTCGGTTTTATAAAGGACCCCTCTATGACGCACCATTGGAGCAGTAGAAATGATTTTAAGATTGGAAAATTACAATAAAATTTTTTGAAAAAATTTTAAAAAATAGTAATAATCGTTATCCCACGATCCTCCTGGGCAAAAAGTTTGTAGAATCGATAGAAGTTTTTCACAAAAAAAATTTCAAAAAATCAAAGAGTACAAACATTTTCAAAAATGAGATTTAAATTTTAAAACTTAAAAATCGCGTACTAGATCGCTTTTAAGAATTTTTTGGGATTTTTTTTTAAAAGTACGTAAAAAAACAAAAATTAAAAAAAAAACAAGTAAAAAAGTTAATTTCGGCCTTGCCGAATGTAGTGATACCCTCCACAATTTCAAAAAGATTATTGCAAACAACTTTATTTAAAAGGAAATTACTTTTGAAAAAAAAAAAATTTGAAAAAAGTTTCGCGAAAAAAAATTTTGGTAAAAAAAAAAATCCGCGATTTTTTTCTTTTTTTGTCAAAAAATATGTTCGTACTTGTTTAAATACCATTTGGTGTTCAATTATGTTCACATATGTCAACCAGAAGCCGAATTAAAGCATTTTGTATTTTTAGGTTATGTTGAATGTACTGAAATTTTTGAGGTGTGCTTACATTTTCGTTCATAACTTTTGAACCGCTGAACTGATATCGCTCAAATGCAATACCAAACTTCTCGGGAGAACTTTCAACATATATGTTAAGTTTCAGTCATCTCTGTGCAATATTTTGTCGGCGAGAGCATTTTCCACAGACAGACAGACGGACAGACGGACAGACGGACATCGCTAGAATGTCATAAAATCGATCGGGCATCATGAATATATATACTTTATGGGGTCCCAGACCAATATTTCGATGAGTTACAAACGGAATGACAAACTTATATATACCCTCTATCACTAAGTGGAGGGTATAAAAAAAATTAAATTTGGACCATTATTGAAGAAGTTATGAGTAAAAGAAGTTTGAGTAAAGGAACAAACTACCAATTTTAAAAATTCGATATCTTTTGAACGGGTCATCAAAAAAATCTGAAAATTTACCACGAAGGAGTTTTCGAAAGGTACTAAAAACTGTTAACAAATTGGGAAAATCTAAAAAAAAAAATTTTCAAAGTGTCCGATTTGGCATGGAATGCCCCATATATACTTTATGGGGTCCCCGACCATATTTCTATGCCTTACACATGGAATGCAAAAGTGAGTATACCCCCACACTGTTGTTGGAGGGTATAAAAAAAAAATATTTTTTTTTTTTTTCAAAAATGCACATTTTTATAATTTTTAGCGCATAGTTATGTAGTTTTTGGTGCATAATTTTGTAGTTTTTAGTGCATATAGTGCATAAGCGCCTAAAACAAAGTTTTTTAGGGAATAAAGGTCCTGGTAATGAGATATTAAAATAATACAATTTTTTCTTTGTTTACATAAAATTGGTGGTCAAAAGAATTGGAGGTCAAAAAATGCGGATTTCTTCTACTGTATTTAAAAAATTAAATTTTTTGTTTGGGTTGTTGGAAAAAAAAATTAGTTGATAACTGAATAAAAACTATTTGATCATTTTTTAAATTCTTAATGTTTAAACTTAGAAAAAATCGACTTAGAAATATTTAAAAAAAAATTTTCTGAAATATGTATAAAAATAATTTAATTTTCCAAATCAACCCTCGTAGCACATTTATTATTAACTCAATCTAGACGCTATCAAGCTTAAATTCAAGCTTTCTAATTAGTTGACAACCACTGTATATAAAATTGAATAAATAAAATAATTCCAATAGCAACAATATGTATATAAAAATAAAAATAAAAGAAAACCATAAAATACACAACACACTCACTTTTTTTATTTACTATGGACATGACATTTATAAACCTAATAACAAGACAGAAAAACAAGATTTTTTTTTTTTAAATAAAAAAATTTAAAAAAAAAACTCTATTCAAACACACACAATATAGATGTGAAAGGTTAAAAAAAGAAGCATCATCTTACAATGTTAAACTGGAGTTGAAATAAAAATTAAAAAAAATCTGCAAAAAAAAATCTACAAAAAAAAAAATCTGAAAAAAATATATTTTTAACATTCAAACACGAGAAATAACACAAAATGACCATATAAAAAAATAAAAAAAAATTTCAGCTGAAATAAACATTAACACGATTGCACTTCTCTTTTATGTTTAAATGTTGTACGCATTCAGTTCATTTATAAAAAAATATTAAAAAATTATAATAAAAACTAGCAAAACACGCATTATACAAGGCTAGATTAAGATTCTTTGAAATTCATAAAATAAAAAAAAAAATCCATGATACATTAACTAAACCTCTAGATGGAAACGTGAATAATTTGGATTTTTAAAAACTGCAAAAATTTCGCACGCTTATTATCAAAGAATACACAGAATTATAATAAATTGTTGGTAATATTTGGATGAAAAAAATATATTAAAAATTCTTAAATGTATTTAGTTCTTTCAAGTCTTCAAAAACTACGCAGCATCTTATACTATGAAGATTTTTGGAAATGATATTTATGTTAGAAGGATGCGAGAATAATAATTTTTTAGCTGCTCTATCAAGATATTGAAATCAATGTTTTTTTTTTTTTTTAAAGCTTCACACTCAAAGATAAATGTACTTCATATTGATGAAAAGCTTCATCAATATGATGAAATGTTGCTTAAATTTTCGTTCAATGAAACGTGTCATCACTATTTAGAAGCCGATGTCATCAATATCATGCATCGCGTCATCAATAACAAGAATTTATTTAAAAAATAAGAAAAAAAATTATTCAAATTTGTTTTGATTTATTATTTAATTATTTTTTATTTAATTTATTTTTATTTACTTCCAAATTCTTGCTATTTTCTACTTATTTTCAAAAATTAACATCTTTTTTATCTTATCCCCATCAAGATTTGAACACCGGACCTCTCGTTTGCTAGGCTTAGTTTCTAGCCACTTACTTAAAGCATATCAACAAATATAATATATAATATAACATTCAAAGTTTGTATGTCACCATGGACGTATACAGGGGGTGGGCACAGGGGGCACGTGCCCCCCTTTTCGATTTGAACATTTTTAAATTTTATACACAAAAATACATAATACAAAAAAGTTTCTAAATATTTTGATTTTAAAAGAATAATTTTATTTTTTTTATAAAAACTCTAGAATTTGAAATAATTTCGTTTCTAAAAAGTAATTTTTACCGAAAAATCAGTAAAATATGATGAAAACACACATAATCGTGTCTGTCATGACTTCAGAACGTTTTCAATTAGAGCGAAAATTTTCGAATCACATAAAAAAAGATTTGGTGTTTCCAAATCACATATTTCTTAATTATATGTTCGAAAAATTTTACTAAGATATGCTAGATGCGAAACACGGGCTTTTGTTTAAAAATAAATAAAATTAAATAAAATAAATAAATAAGAAAGTTTTGCACAATTTTTAAACAAAAATATATATTTAACACCAATTTATCATTGAATTTCTCATTAAAATATATATATTTACGAATATGAGTTGAATAAATTACTCTTATGTACCTTAAACTCAACAATGTTTCGCATCTTGATAATTCTATGAACATATGGTAATAAACCCCAGTTGTAAAATGTAGTACTTTTCAATAGTAATAATAACTGGCAACACCGTGGATTGGCATCACCATTTATCGAAAATTTTTCGAAGATAAACAACGCCATGTTGAATTTTGTAAAATTTTATAATTAATTTATTTTTACAATTTTTAAGTATTTTAAGTGAGTTAAACTAAAAGTGTTGTGCATTAAAAAATATAAAATTTTGTGCTCTTTCTTTTGAAAGTATTTCTCAGCCGGGAAAACGTGTAGTTATTGAAATATGTGATTTTTTTAATTTGTATACTTTTGTTGTTGTTTTTGCACAACTTCCGAACAAAATTTCGATAAATTATGGAGTGTTTTTAAAATAATTTTTACATATATTTAGTCTTAACAAAATGTTGATTTTTTAATGAAAATGAAAAGAATATATATCAAATTATAAATTAAACATGGGTTTTTTATTTTTAAGTTAATATTTATAGGGGAAAAAGTTCATTCTAATTACTTTCAGTTAGCTTTTTGCACACGAAAGTAAAACGAAAAAAAAATTCGGAAGTGAAACCCAGGACACCAAAATATTCGGAAGTGTTTCACTTTCACGTGGATGTGAAAGTCATGACAGACACGAATATTAGTTTTATCTAATAAAAATAATCATGAAAATTAATTTCTACAAAACAATTTTCAAACATTTCCCGATTTCCATGAAACTTAAAAGACGATTTTAAACGTCAAAAAAGCCAAATTTTTACAAGGTGGTGTCCCTGTTGGATAGGCATTAAAAACATTTATTCTCATATGGAAATATCATATAGCTTCTTAGAAAGAAATGGCTGAAAAATCAAAAAAAAAAAATCGCTATGTTTTACTCATTTTTTTAACCCCAAAATCCCCGACGTGGCCGATGAAAATCGGCAAATCTATTATTTAGTAAATCTATTATTTAAAAAAAAAAAAAAAATGATCGCCATGTTGGATCCGACATTTTGAATTTTAAAAATCCAACTACAAATTCTTCTTAAGAAACTCCAAGAACGCGTGCATGAAGAATTTTAAGCAAATCTGTAATATTTTTAAAAAATTGGGCGCCATATTGGATCCGATATATTGAAATTCAAAACCGCCACTCGGTATTCAAAACCAAATATTTTTAAGTAATTTCGAAATTTTTTAAAAAAAATTTTAAACTCATACCAATTTTGTAGAGAAGGGTGGCCCGGTTGACGAAGAAACCCTCATATATATTTTAAGTTTCATGCAAATCGGTTCATAAGGGTTGAGATAATTCCATTGTAAGAAACATTTTCTGTATTAAAATCTGAGATACTTTTTGTTTATTAAAATTCTCAGATTCTGAAAAGTTTTTTCTATAGAAACATTAGTATCCGAGAATTTGTCAGACAATAATAATTTGTCATGAAAATAATTTTTCATAAAAAACGTATAATTTTTTAAAAGAAAATTTTTAGATTATAAACATTTTGCCTTTACAAAGATTTCGAGATTTTTTAAAAATATCTGATATTCCAAGACATTTTTTATATAAATAAATACGAAATCGTGTTTGGGGGGGGGGGGGGGGGGGTAAAAATAAATATCAATAATTGAAAATAAAAATTAATAGGCAATGACGAAAAAAATTTTGGGAATTGTGCCCCCCCGTTTTCAAATTCCTGGATACGTCGCTGTATGTCACTATACTCTACCAAAAGTTCTGAGCGAGAAAGAGAAGGATATAAAACTATCAAAGTAAGAACATTTGGAAAAGTTAAGTTCGACTTACAAGGGAGGTCTCCCTGGTGTCACCCTCCGATTTTTATGAAATTTGGATATGTTGTTAAGAACGAAAATTAATTCGACACGTATTTTTTTTAGCGGCCCAAACCATTTTTTAGGGGGGTAGATTTGTATAGGGGGAAATTGACCTTTTTCAGTTTTTTACGATTTACGCCCATTTAAACAAAATTAATATAGGCATGTGTGGTATCAATTTAAAGGTACTAAAAATACCTATCTCGTGGTGCTAACAACGGGCCAAAGAAGGTAATATTTTTTTACTTATTAACAAAAATGTCCTAAAACTTTGGTATTTACTCAATATGACGAAAAGTTGTGCATGTTTGGACACGTTCTTAGCACACGTAGATAGGTTTTCCAAAGACCTTTCATTTGGTGTGTAACATGACTAGGTTTCTTTGCATAATATAGGAGATAAACGAAAAAAACTGAAAACTGGCCTTGTCTTCCCCCCTCTTTTTTACCCCCTAAATATGAATTTGGGCCGCTAAAAAAAAATACGTGTCCCTTTATTTTTTCTGATCTACAAAATAAAACCAATTCCATAAAGATCCGCGGGTGACACTAGGGAGCCTTCCGTTGTTATCCGAATCTATGAATGCCCTTTTTAAGTAAATTTTCTAACGTAAAAAAAACACATTTGTGAGTAGAAATATTTTATTTTGTGTAAAACACCCTTTTTTAGTAATTTTTGAAAAAAAAAAACGAGTAGAAAAGTTAAATTCGACTTTGCCGAATCTATAAATACCCTCCACAATGGATAGAACACTTTTTGACGTAAAAAAATAACAATTTTGATTAGAAATATTTTATTTTGAGTAAAAAACTCTTTTTTTGCCATAAAAAAAAATAAAAATTATTAATTTTTTTTGAGTGTAAAATTTTTTTCGAGAGTTATGTTTTTTTTTACTGTAAAAATATTTCAGAGTGAATGCACGTACGTATGTACACAAATTAGTGTAATTTTTGTAAAAAAAAAAACAATTTTTTTTTTGAGCGTAATTTTTTTTTGAGTGTAAAATTTTTTTGAGTGTAAAATTTTTTTCGAGTGTAATTTTTAAATGCTTTTAAAACTAAACAAGTTTAAAAAGCATTAGACCTGGGGAACGTCAAAGATATATGACAAGCTTCAGCAGTCTCATAATTGTCTTTCGAAAGTTAGCGTGTTTTTTAACTCGTAAATTCGCGAAAAGCCCTTGCTGAAATTACACTTTTGCTCATAACTTTTGAACCACTGGACCGATTTCGCTGGGTTGCAATACCAACCTGACCAGGTAAATGACCAAAATATATGCCAAACTTCAGGAGCCTCCGTAAAGTCTTTCAAAAGTTAACGTGTTTTCAACAGACAGACGGACGGAAATCGCCAGATCATCTTAAAATCGATCGAGGATCATGAATATATATGGAGCATTCCATGTCAAATCGGACACTTTGAAAATTTTTTTTTAGATTTTCCCAATTTGTTAACAGTTTTTAGTATCCTTCGAAAACTTCTTTGTGGTAAATTTTCAGATTTTTTGGATGACCCGTTCAAAAGATATCGAATTTTTAAAAATTGGTTTTTTGTTCCTTTACTCAAACTTCTTTTACTCATTACTTCTTCAATAATGGTCTAAATTGCAATTTTTTTTTTTTTAATTTTTGTTGTTTTATGTACTTAAAAAAAAAAAAAATCCAGAAAAATTCTTAACAGTGCTCTAGTATGCGATTTCTAAGGTTTAAAATTTAAATCTCATTTTTGAAAATGTATGTACTCTTTGATTTTTTTTTAAATTTTTTTTTGTGTAAAACTTCTAACGATTCTACAAATTTTTTTTTTTTTTTATTTTTATTTTTGAAAATTTTGAAAAAAATTTATTGTAATTTTCCAATCTTAAAATCATTTCTACTGCTCCAATGGTGCGTCTTAGAGGGGTCATTTAAAAGACCGTCCCCCTTTAGTTTTTACGTCTTAACATTTCTTTGGAACAAACTGATACCCTATCTCCAATTTCTAAGGGGGCTCCCACACAAAACGACATTTTTTAAAATTTGCTCCAACCGCTCTAACTGCCCTAATAGTGCCCTTAGAGCATCAAAATGTATGACCGACCCACAATATTTTTTTAAGTCTAAAAATTTTCTCTGAACACACCAACCCTCTATCTTTAATCCTTAAGGCGTTCCCGATACATTTTTTTTATTTTTTGTAAATTTGTTTTATTTAATCAGCTTTTACCGGTCCTATGGTGCATCCGAGAGGGGTCTTTAGTGAGATCGACCCCCATTTATTTTCACCCTTCAACATTTTTTTAAAACATACCTACCCCCTATCTCCACTTCCTAAGTAGGCTTCCATTCAAAATTACATTTTCATAAAATTTGCTTCAACTGTAATTTGTATGGGAGCCTAGTTAGGGAGTGGAGATAAGGCGTAGGTATGTTTTAAAAAAATGTTGAAGGGTACAAATAAATGGGGGTCGGTCTCACTAATGACCCCTCTCGGACCGGTAGAAGCTGATTAAATAAAACAAATTTACAAAAAATAAAAAAAAATTTTATGGGGACCGCCTTAAGAATTAAAGATAGAAAATGTTAAGACTAAAAAAATATTTTGGGTCGGTCATACATTTGATTGCTCTAAGGGCACTCTTAGGGCAGTTAGAGCGGTTGCAGAAAATTTAAAAAAAATGTCGTTTTGTGTGGGAGCCCCCTTAGCAATTGGAGATAGGGTATTAGTTTGTTCCGAAGAAATGTTAAGACGTAAAAGTTAATGGGGTCGGTCTTGAAAATGACCCCTATATGACGCACCATTGGAGCAGTAGGAATGGTTTTAAGATTGAAAAATTTAAAGAACATTTTATAAAAAAATTTTTAAAAAATAGTAATAATCGTTATCCCACCATCCTACTAGGCAAAAAATTTGTAGAATCGATAGAACTTTTACACCAAAAAACTTCAAAAAAAATCAAAGTGTACAAACATTTTCAAAACTGAGATGGAAATATTAAAACTTAAAATTCGCTTACTAGAGCGCTTTTAAGAATTTTTTTGGTTATTTTTTTTAAAAGTACGCAAAAAAACAAAAATTTTGAAACCAAAAAAATTTGCAATTTTGACCATTATTGAAAAAGTTATGAGTAAAAGAAGTTTGTGTAAAGAAACAAACTACCAATTTTTAAAAATTCGATATCATTTGAACGGGTCATCAAAAAAATCTGAAAATTTACCACGAAGGAGTATTCAAAGGGTACTCAAAACTGTCAACAAATTGGAAAAATCAAAAAAAAAAATATTTAAAGTGTCCGATTTGACATGGAATGCCCCATTTACTTTATGGGGCCCTAGACCAATTTTGCGAGGTGGTACAAACGGAATGACTAAGTCTTAAGTCATTTTTTCATATCTCTCAGCGTTTTCGAGATAAGCTTAAAATGTCAATTTTCTTCACGTTTGACCGTGATTTATTTAATAACGGCTCTGGTGAAGATTTTAATTTTCGTCGAAATATTGTAGTGGTGCACCCCAGAGTCATAATCAAGGGAGATATTTACAATGTTCGCAACTTGAGGCTAAAGTTGTTTCGGCCGAGCCGTGAACAATCTTTAAAAAATTAAAAGAAAAAGAAAACAAGTAAGAAAGTTATAGTCGGTCAAGACTGACCATATGATACCCTACACCAGTGTTTTCCGGAAAATGGGTTCCGAGGCCAAACATGGACCGATTGGATCTGTCTTTTGTTAGATCTTTATTTGGTGTAGAAAACACACACACAGATAAAATTTTAGTCGATTTAACTGAATATCGGTCGAAATTTTTATATAGGGGACTAAGTCCAAAAATGGTACAATTAAATTCCGATTTGATTAGGTTACTAAAGTACACGTTTAACACCTAAAAATAAAATTTTTATTAAATATTTCCATTTTCATGAATTTTGAGGGATTTATGTGAATATCGGGAGGGTGGTTTGTATGGGGACTACCAGAAGGACTGACCCGATTCCTTTGAAACTTTAAAACAAAATTTGATTACCTGCTAAATTTCAAAGCGATATCTATGTATTATAATACGGTTATTAGAGTCAGTTAAGCCGAATTCTAAGGGGCGTTTGTATGGGGGATAGGTCTTAACATTTACCGATTTTCTCCAATTTCAATAGGCTTCGTCCTTCGGTCAAAAGATGCTTAAGTTTCAAATTTCATGTCAATTGATTGAAAATTGTGACCTGTATCGTGCTTAAACCGATAGATGGACAGACGGACGGAAATCGCTACATCGACTCTAAAAGTCATTCTGAGTCGATCGGTATGCTTGATGGTAGGTCTAGGACCAATATTTCGGGTAGTTACAAACATCAGCACAAACTTATTTTACCCTGTACCACAGAGTGGTGTAGGGTATAATGATTTTTCTTAATTTCAAAACAAAGTGCTCGATTCGGGAGTACTCTTTCACCATTCACCTAATTTTTTAAAAATTTGATATTCTTTCGATGCCATTTTATGCAAATTTTCTAATTTGGAAAGATAATTGGACAAAAAGCAGGCATTTGCATGGAAATCATATCTTAATGTTAAATATTCGCTAAATGCATTAAATTCAGAAAATTCCATTATTACATCAATTAAAATTTAGGATTTAGATAAAATCATCAACTTAATTACTGACTATCGGCAAATCATGTCATTGAGATATAAATAAAAAATAATCAAACATAATTAATAATAACTAATGATTTACTTAATTTAAAAATTGATGTCATTTGTCCATCGCCACTTTAAATTTAATTTGATTAGTTTTTTTAATTTTAATTTATTTTTTTTTGTTGAAACTATAATTTTAAATCATAAAAACTTAAAAGATTTTGTAATAAATAAAAATTATATAGATACAAAATTTGTTTGTTTGTCTTACAAGGGAAGTTTTCCTGGTGACACCCTCCGATCTTCATGAAATTTAGATATGTTGTTCAGAACAAAAATTATGTCGAAATATATTTTTTTTTAGCGGTCCAAACTCAAATTTGTACGGGGGGAAATTGATATTTTTAAGTTTTTTTACGATTTACGCCTATTTAATCAGAATTGACAAAGGCATTTTTGGTAACTATACGCTAACAACGTGCTAAAAAATAAATATTTTTTGACTTATTAACAAAAATGTCGTAAAATTTGCTATTTTACTATTTTATTTTGCTATTTTACTCAATGTGACGAAAAGTTGTGCATGTTTGCACACGTTCTTTACACACTTAGATAGGTTTTCCAAAGGCCTTTCAGTTGGTATAAAACATGATTAGGTTTCTTTGCTTAATGTAGGAGATAAACAGAAAAAAACTGAAAAATGACCATTTTTTCCCCCCTCATTTGCACCCCACAGTGGATTATATAAGGTGAATGAATCTCATAATTGATTTTTGAAAATGTTTGAAATTAACCATAAAACAAGATCTATCGTAAAGCTAAGATGTCAAGCAATAATTATTTTCAGAAATTGTAGTTATTATGTCAATAGAACTATTCGAAAATGGCGACCGAAAACACTACTTTCGACTTTGAAGATTTGGGGAGATAAAATTATACCATATTCAAGTGCGTATTTTTAATATTTCTAATTATGTTTTTTAGGATTGTAATACCATGTTGGAAAGGGTAACTTGTCCAGATTCTATTTTTGTTATGAGCTTTGTATATGTTGTTAGCAGGTTTGAAATTTATTTATTTGAAGTATATAATATTTTTTTAGTAACCTACGCAATTTTGAATAGGATTTTAACTGTAAGCGCCGTTTTCCTCCAATCTAGTTATATCATAGAATTAAAGTTTAACTTATTACCTAAAAGATATATCTAAAACCAGCTGCCTTTTCGTGCCTTTAAACAAATGACATGCAAAAATGTTGACGAACTCACAAATTAATAATAAATAAAAATTTAATTATTCATTTATTTCGCTCATCATGCCCTACTGAATTTGCTATTCCGTGTGTAACGCAACGAAATATCGGTCTAGGACCACATAAAATACATAAAACATTGATCCATGATCAATTTTAAGATATTCTAGCGATGTCCGTCCGTCTCTCTGTGAAAAGCACGATGTAGTCCAAACCAAAAGAGCTAGACCCCGGAAGTTTGACAAAAAAAATTACTCATAACTGGCTTAGTTTGTAAATGGGCAAAATCGGACCTCGGGGGAAACAATTTCCCCTTAAAAAAAAAACAACCCAAAAAAAACATTTTTTTAATATTTTTTAGCATATTTGTTCAACAATTAAACAATAGCCCTATTGTTTGCAGACAGATTAAGATTTGGATTAACTTTATTTAGTTAAAAAATGGGTCAAATCAAGTCCAGAATTTTTTTTTTATAATTTTTTTCTGAAATTACATACAATTAGTAAATGTAAACAGAAAAACAAATTAAGCTTTGTCCAAAATGCAAAGAATGAAAAATGAATTTAGTTAAATCCTAGGATTAACTCAAATTTATTTATACCGTTTTACATTTTGGACAACGCTTAATTTTTTTCCTGTTTATATTAATTAATTGGATGTAAATTCAGAAAAAAAATATAAAAAAAATGTCTGGACTTGATTTGATCCATTTTTTAACTAAATAGAGGTAATCCTAATCTTTATCCGGTCTGCAAAAAACAGGGCTAATATGTTGATTAATATAAAAATTAAAAAACCTGCGCTTGTCAAAGAGACTGAGAAACGTAATTTTTTCGGTCCGCCCCCGTTTGGAGGCGTGGTTATATCAATATATGCTAAAAGTGTGTTATTTATGCGTATTATAATTAATGAGTTTGTAGACAATTATCGCAAAAAGGTAGAGGTAGTCCCCCGTCGACCCCCCCCCCCTTACTCCATTTCCCAAAAAAAGTCACTTTATTGATTTTTTCACTTTTTGGAGTGTTTTGGAAAGATTTGGCAACAGCCGAATTTAACACCCACTATTTTTTTTTGTCTTGGCATCTTACATAGGATTTTTTTATTATAACTTCCATATTTTTGTCGTATTACAATAAAATATCAGTTAAATTTTATATTTGACACCAATGAAAATCTATATGAATTCGGTAATTTTTTAAAAAATTGCAACATTTGGCCCTTAAAATCTATGGGGCTCATTGACCTTTTCTGAAAAATGTTTCTAAAAAATTACTTATTATAAATATCTGTTAAAAAATTCAATTGAAAATAATTAAAAAATATAAAAAAATACCTATTTAACTTGTCTTAACATTTTACTTTTATACTAAAATTCAACAAAAATATCGAAAATGTATTTTTAACCCTTCACAACTTTAGTTCTCGTCAGTCGATTTTTATGATTAAAAGCACAAATTAAAGCCTAAAGTGTCACCTATTCAACAAAAAAGACGGCATATAAAAATATTGATCCAATCAAAAGTTACAGATTTTTGATCCGGAAATGACCAAAATTTTCCACTGTGCACCCCCTAAATATGAATTTTGGCCGCTAAAAACATACGTGTCCTTTTATTTTTCCTGCTCTACAAAATAAAACCAATTCCATAAAGATCCTCAGAGGACACTAAGAAGACTTCCCTTGTTAGTTGTTTGAATGGAAAAAATGTAGATACTTACTTTTAAAAAGCCGCATATTGCTCAAGAAAATATTTCAACTGAAAATTGTTTGTGCTTGAGTTTTAGATGTCTTCTAGTTATTTTTATGATGATTTGTAGTATAGAGGTGCTTTTTCAAAGGTTTTACTTTATGCTGTTATAGTAATTTTTTGAACAACAACAAAAAAAAAACTATATTTCGTGATTATTTAAATCTATATTTTTTTGTAATTTTTTTGTTTTTTTTTGTATTTTTCAGTTAGGTTTTTAGATTTTTTTTCAGATGTTGCACCAAGTGAACGTCTTGGTTTTAGTTTAAACCAAAAAAAAAATATTCAAAAAAAAAATGCCACTTTATTATTACGTTGCTACTCTCGTTTCTATTGATTATATTTTTTGAAGAGCTATAAATAATTAAAATTATTATTAAGTTATTTTTTGTGTTTTTAAGATATTTTGATCAAATTTATAGAGTTGTTGGTTTTTTGAAACTTGCGTTAGGTTTAATGTTTTTTTTCTTAATTAATTTAATGATTTTTTTTGTCTTATTAGTTGTTGTTTTTTATTAACAAATTATTTTATTGTCTTTATTTATAGGCATCAAAAGGGTTTAAAAAGTTTTTCATTTAACGGAAATAATTTAGGAAGTTTTGATAAGTCTTTATTGTAATAAATACAAAGTTGTATAAATATTTGTGTATATCTATTTCCTGTCTGCTAAAAATGGCATTTTCCCTTTTCATTAAAGCTGCTGTTCGTTAGAAAACTATATTATTCTAATAAAACACACAAAAAAAAAAACTTTGTCAAATTACAAGAAAAAGTCTCGTAATCCCATTTTACCAATATTTGACAGTTTTCCTTGTTATTTAACAAATAATTTTCGATTGAAATTTATATTTTTCTTTGTAATTTTACAATTTTTTTTTGTAATTTTACAAATTTCCAAGAAAATTTTACAAAAAAAATCTAGTAAATTCCCGCGAATTCCTTGTAATTTTAATTGCGCCAAAAAACTGTAAATTTACAATTTTATTGGTAAAAAGCGTCTAAAATTACAAAATTATTGGTAAAAAGCTTGTAAAATTACTAGGAATTCTCATAAAATAAAAGGTAGCAAAAAATCAAGTAAAGTTACGAAACCTCCTTGTAAATTTTATCGTGTCAAAAATTTTTGTAAATTTACGATTTTATTGGTAAAAACCTTGTAAAATTACAAAATTATTGGCAAAATTACCAATAAACTGTAGCAAAGTACAAGAATTTTGGTTAAAAAACAAGGAAAATTGTTATATATTGGTAGAACGGGATTACAAGGCATTTTACCAGGCGTTTTACCAGTTTTTTTTGTTGAGTGTACACACAAAAAACTTTATCAAATTACTAGAAAAAGTCTTGTTATCCCATTTTACCAATATTTGACACTGTTCCTTGTTTTTTAGCAAAAAAAAATTATATCGAAATTTAAATTTTACTTTGAAATTTTACAATTTTTTTCGTAAATGTCCAAATTTTACAAAAAAAATCTATTCAAGTCACGAGAATTCCTTATTAGTATTATTGCATCAAAAAAGTTGTAAATTTACAATTTTATTGGTAAAAATCTTGTGAAATTACTAAAAACCTCGTAGTTTTTACTAGAAATTCTCTTAAAACAGAAGGTAGCTCAAAATCTGGTAAAGTCACGAGAAGTCCTTGTAATTTTTAACGCGTCAAGAAAGTTGTAAATTTACAATTTTATTGGTAAAAGGCTTGTAAATTGTTTGTTATTTTGCAAGCTTTTTACCAATAAAATTGTAATTTTTACTAGGAACTTTTGTAAAATAGGAGGTTGCACACAATTATTTTACAAGACTTTTTATGGTAATTTTCAAAGATGTGTTTTTTTTGGGTATAGATCTATCTCTTCTTAGACAACTTTCTCTTGACATCTACCTACACAAAAAAAAACCTTGTCAAATTATTAGAAAAAATCTCGAATCCTATTTTACCAATATTTGACAGTTTTCCTTGTTTTTTAAAACAAAAAACTTTCGATCGAAATTTATTTTTTTTTTTGGAAAAAAATCTATTAAATTCACGAGATTTCCTTGTGAGTTCTATTGAGCCAAAAAATTGTAAATTTACAATTTTATTGGTAAAAAACTTGTGAAATTACAAAAAACATCGTAAATTTTACTAGGAATTCTCGTAAAATAGGAGGTAGCAAAAAATCTTCTAAAATCACTTTGTAAATTTACAATTTTATTGGTAAAAAGCTTGTAAAATTTCAAAATGTTAGGTAAAAAGCTTGTAAAGTTACCAGGAATTTTTGTCAAATAAGAGGTAGTAAAAAAGTTACAAACTTTTCTTATCATTTTACAAGGTTTTTTTTTAAGTATATTAGCAAAATATTCTACCTTAATGCTTTTTATAATTTCCTAGATTCTAAGAAATTTTTCGTGAAGAAAAATTTATTAAGACCATTTTTCGTTAGAAAAAATCTAAGATTCTGAAACATTTTCTGAGACATTTTTCCTATAGAAATTTCCCCATAGAAAAAATCTCAGATTCTACACACAAAAAAAAAAAACTTTCTTAAATTACTAGCAAAAGTCTCGTAATCCCATTTTACCAATATTTGACAGTTTTCCTTGTTTTTTAACAAATCGAAATTTACAACATTTTTTGTAATTTTACATTTTTTTTTTGTAATTTTACAAATTTTCAAGATAATTTTACAAAAAAGATCTAGTAAATTCACGAGAATTCCTTGTAATTTATATTGCGCCAAAAAACTGTAAATTTACAATTTTATTGGTAAAAAGCTTGTAAAATTACAAAATTATTGGTAAAAAGCTTGTAAAATTACTAGGAATTCTCGTAAAATAGGAGGCAGCAAAAAATCTAGTAAATTCACGAAACCTCCTTGTTAGTTTTATCGCGTCAAAAATGTGTAAATTTACAATTTTATTGGTAAAAAGCTTGTAAAATTACAAAATTATAGGTAAAAAGCTTGTAAAGTTACCAGGATTTTTGTCAAATAAGAGGTAGTAAAAAAAAGTTACAGACTTTTCTTGTCGTTTTACAAGGTTTTTTTGTGAGTATATTAGCAAAATATTCTACCTTCATGCTTTATAAAATTTCCTAGATTCTGAGAAATTTTTCCTAAAGAAAAATTTTTTGAGACTATTTTTCGTTAGAAAAAATCTAAGATTCTAAAACATTTTCGGAGACATTTTTCCTATAGAAATATACTCAGGTTATGAAACATTTCCCCATAGAAAAATCTCAGGTTCTACACACAAAAAAATCTTTGTCAAATTACTGGAAAAGTCTCGTAATCCCATTTTACCAATATTTGACAGTTTTCCTTGTTTTTGAACAAATCGAAATTTACAACATTTTTTGAAATTTTACAATTTTTTTTTGTAATTTTACAAATTTCCAAGATAATTTTACAAAAAAAATCTAGTAAATTCACGAGAATTCCTTGTAATTTAAATTGCGCCAAAAAACTGTAAATTTACAATTTTATTGGTAAAAAGCTTGTAAAATTACAACTTTATGGGTAAAAAGCTTGGAATTCTTTTAAAATAGGAGGTAGCAAAAAATCTAGTAAAATTACGAAACCTCTTTGTAAATTTTATCGTGTCAAAAAATTTGTAAATTTACAATTTTATTGGTAAAAAACTAGTAAAATTACAAAATTATTGGTAAAAATTTTGTAAAATTACTATGAAATTTTGTCAAATAGGAGGTAGCAAACAAAAAAAGTTACTAGTTTTTCTTGTAATTTTACAAGGTTTTTTTTTAGTGTAAGACATTTTTCCTATAGAAAAAATACAAAATTCTGAGAAATTTTTCCTGCAGAAAAAGTTTCAGATTCCGAGACATTTTGCATAAAGTAAAAGTCTCAGATTTTAAGACATTTTTCCTAGAGAAAAAGTCTCAGATTCTGAGACATTTTTCCTAGAGAAAAGTCTTAGATTCTGAGACATTTTTCCTAGAAAAACAGACTCAGATTTTGAAACATTTTTCCTATAGAAAAAGACTCCGATTCTGAGATATTTTTCCTGTAGAAACAATCACAGATTCAGAGATATTTTTCCTATAGAAAAAGTCTCCGATTCTGAGTTATTTTTCCTATAAAAAAAAAGTTTCAGATTCCAAGTAATATTTCCTAAAAGTCTTAGATTTTGAGGCATTTTTCCTTTAGCCAAAGTCTTAGGCTAAGAAAGAAAAAATTGGAGATTCTGAGACATTTTTCCTTTAGAAAAAGTCTCAGATTCTGATAGTTTTTTTTCTATAGAAAAATTCTCAAATTTTTTATGAAGAAAATTCTCAAATTTTTTCCTACACATAAAAAAAATCTTGTCAAATTACTAGAAAAAGTTTCGTAATCCCATTTTACCGATGTTTGACAGTTTTCCTTGTTTTTTAACAAATATTTTTTTTATCGAAATTTTTTTTGTAAATTTACAAATTTCAATGGTTTTTTTATAAAAAAAAAAATCTAGTAAATTTACGAGAATTCTTATTCTTTGTAAGTTTTATTGCGCCAAAATAGTTGTAATTTTGCAATTTTATTGGTAAAAAGCTTGTAAAATTTCAAAAAATTTCGTAATTTTTACTAGGAATTCTAGTAAAATAGGAGGTAGCAAAAAATCTAGTAAAGTTACGAAACCACCTTGTAAGTTTTATAGCTCCAAAAAATTTGTAAATTTAAAATTTTTTTGGCAAAAATCTTGTAAAATTAAAAAAATTTTTGGCAAAAAGCTTGTAAAATTACAGGGAATTCTTGTCAAATAGAAGGTAAAATTACAGGGAATTCTTGTCAAATAGAAGGTACCAAAAAATAAAAGTTGCAAGTTTTTCTTGTTATTTTACAAGGTTTTTTTGAGTGTATGAAGAAAATTATAAATTTTTTTTCTATGGAAATATTCTTAATTTTTTTTATAGAAATTATTAGATTTCTCCTGTAGAAAAAACTCTTAAGTTACTATAGAAATAATTTAAGGAGAAATATGAATTTCCCGCCCCTCCCCCGCTCCTGACTTCACCATTCCCAGTTGTGTTTCAGAAAGAACAAATGTTGTTTCAAAAATTTACAATTATATTTTTGAATTTTCTAAATATAATTCAAAAATTTTCCAAATATGAGGCATTCCACACCAAATGTCCAGCGAAAAAAAACACCTGTACCGTAAACTTCTGAATAGGTTGTATGGATAGCACTATATGGAACTTAGAAAATTGCGTTTTTGGTTTTTCAATTTTTCAAAAACTGGGCTTAGGAGGCGTCGTCAAATATTGGAAAAATGGTCAAATTTGTGGCGAGTTGCCTTGATTAAATATTTATCACATTAAAACGGAATGCACCACAATCTCAAAAATTTACATTCTTATATACCCAGCCAGAAATTGCCAACGGTACAAAAAAAAATGTACTGGTAGAACATTGGCTACACAAAAAATACTACGCTTTGCAGAAATATCGAAAAGTACAAAAAAAAATGTACTGGCAAAACATTGGCTACACAAAAAATACTACGCTTTGTCGAAATTTCTCACTACATATACAGTACAAAAAAAAATGTCCTGGCAAAACATTGGCTACACAAAAAATTCTGCGCTTTGCAGAAATATCGATTAGTATAAAAAAATGTACTGGCAAAGCGCAGTTTTTACACAAAATTTTTACACAGAACAAAATAAAATAATTTTTTTTTATTAAATTTATTTTTAAAAACTTATTATTAAGTAATGTTTTAATGATTACACAGCTCAACAAGAAAATGCGTATTGGATTCTGGTTAGTGATTCGAAGTCCGGAGCCCAAATTTGTCTATCTCGTCAGGATTTTGAGTAATTCGCGTTTAAAGTGCCGAAAAAGGGCATTTTTGACCATTTTTAAAAGCATATAAAATAAGATCCTAACATGCAAATGACTTGGTATCAAGATCATTCGAAAGCCTGTAATTTTCTCTTAAAGATAAGATAAAATGTTCTAAAAATTTAATTTTCTAAAATGGTAAAAAAATCATAAGCAAAAAACCATAAATTTTTTCAATATTTAGTTTATTTACACAGTGTTTTTTTAACAAATTTCCATACAAATTCATACGTAAATTTTAGATTTAAAGCACTTGTAGCTAATGATTTTTTTACCATTTTAGAAAATTAAATTCCAAGAAAATTTGATCTTGTTTGAAAAAGAAAATTACACACTTTCGAATGAGCTTGATACCAAGTCATTGGCATGTCAGGATCTTATTTTAAAGGCGTTCAAAAATGGTCAAAATGGGCATTTTTGACACTTTAACCTCGATTTTCTCAAAATTGTCACGTGATAGAAAAATTTGAGTGACCGTTTTGGAATCGGAGCACCAAACCCTATCAACTTTTTTTGGTTTCATCCAAAACGCATCGAAAACCTTAGATTTGTAGAGCGTTGTTAACTTAACATTTAAGAAATTAATAATAGAACTGATAAATATTATTTAAATTACGCATGTGAAAGAGTCATTGCAATTTTTTCGTTATGAGATGTTGTAAGAATACATTTAAATTCAACCATATTAATTTCAGTACAAATTACATCTAAATTTTCAACACGATACAAACCAATTTCACTTGAAGGCATTGGATAATAATCAAAATAATCAGAAATTTTAAGAAAAATGTTTCCCTTTAAAAATATGTCTTTAGAATGTTTACGCATTGACTGTTTACGCATAGCATTTTTTGTTTTGAACACTGTTTGCCAACGTTTGCTAGAACCGTGGGCACACGTACAACTGGCGTTATCATTTAAATATTGTGCCAGTACAGTATTTTTTGTTTTTAATACAGTTTGCCAACATTGTCTAGAACCGTGGGCACACGTACAACTGGCGTTATCATTTAGATATTATGCCAGTACAGTATTTTTTGTTTTGCCCACAGTTTGCCAACATTGGCTAGAACCGTGGGCACACGTACAACTGGCGTTATCATTTAGATATTGGGCCAATACGGTAGTCGTTGTAGAACGGATGTTTTGCCAACGTTTGTTGTACCGGTTACAACGCTTTGCCAATGTAGGCCCCACCGTATTTTTCTGGCTGGGTAGTTTTGTATGGGCTATCGACTAAAATTTTTTTTTTTGAAAATTTTCAAAATCCGTTCTGAAATTTTCCATTTTTTAGAAATGTCAATTTATTAAAAAAATTGCCACTTTTTTTTTCTTTTTTTCTTTTTTTTTTTAAAGCTTAGATGTTTGTCCATCCACACAAAAAAATTTAGAAACACGTTCTTCGTTTTTTTCGAGAAAATCGCATTTGCTTGTATTTCTTTGTTTTAACGTTGCGAATGAGTAATATTTATGCAATTAGTAATACTTATTCGTAACGTTTAATCAAGAAAATACAAACAAATTACAAAATTGTTATGAAATTTAAAGTTCAAATGCGATTTTCTCGAAAAAAACGAAGAACATGTTTCTGAATTTTTTTGTGTGGATGGACAAACATCTAAACTTTAAAAAAAAAAATTTAAAAAAGAAAAAAAAAGTGGCATGTTTTTTAATAAATTGACATTTTTAAAAAATGGAAAATTTCAGAACGGGTTCTGAAAATTAAAAAAAAAAAAAAAAAAATAATCGATTGCTCATACAAAACTATATAAGAATGTAAATTTTTGAGATTGTGGTGCATTCCGTTTTAATGTGATAAATATTTAATCAAGGCAACTCGCCACAAATTTGACCATTTTCCAATATTTGACCACGCTTTCTAAGCCCAGTTTTTGAAAATTAGAAAAAACAAAAACGCAATTTTCTTAGTTCCATATAGGGCTATCCAAACAACCTATATGGTGTGGAATGCCTCATATGTATGTTTCAAAAATTTTCAATTATATTTCAGAAATTTCTAAATATAATTCAGAACTTCTCAATTATATTAAAAAATCTAATTATATTTAAAAATGTTATATTGTACAAATTTCTTATTATTTTATAAGACTTGACTAATTGTATTTCCGAAATTTCTGTTTGTTTTGCAAAATTTTCTTAATGATTTATCGAAAATTTCATTAGTTTTTCATTTGTATTTCACATATACATTTCCATTTGTTTTTTTAATTACTTTTGCATATTAGAAATTTTGATTTGCGTTTAAGAGTTTTGAATTTCAGAAATATTCTTTTATATTTTAGAATGTTCCAATTATATTAATTTTTGTTTATCAAAATTTTTAAATGCTGTATTTTCAGAAATTTCAATTTGTGTTTCAAAAAATTCAAATTTTTGAAATTCAAACTGAAATTTTTTAAATGTAATTGGAGTTTTCTCAAAAGTATTTAGAGAACTTTAAAACACAAATGGAAATTTATAAAAAAACAATTGTAAAATTCTACAATACATAATTGGATTTTTTTTGGAACTTTTTATAATTGGAAATTTCTGAAACGTAAATGGAAAATTTCTGGAATATAATTTAAAATTTTTAAAACACATTTCACAAATTTTATGAAGAAATGCATTGATCTCATTAAAAAGTCGTTAAGTTATATTAAAAAAAAAATTTAATTTGACCTGTAGACAAATAATAATTATCAAATAATTAACTTTCATAGATTTAATGCACAAATTCATTAATATGATGAACACAATTCTTGCAGTGAACGGCTGATGGGGTTTTAATAAAATTATTGAAAAACTTACTTTAGGACAATTTAAGAATTTTTTGTATGTTTTAAAATATTTCGTGTTATTAATATTTTTTTTAATTTAAATTTTTTTTAGAATTTTTAGTAATATTTTTTTGTTTTAAATTTTATTAAAAATTGAGCCAACAGCATTCATATCACAATATATGTATCTCATAAAATTTTCTAAAATTTCAAACACTTTTAATTTTGTAACGGTTTTTATGGTATAAAATTTATTTTTAAGTCAACTGTTTCAAACCCATTTAATGCCTTTTAAAAAATTGTTTTTATTATGAAATTAAAATTATTTAGAATTTTTTTATATTATTTTGTTTTCTAAATTTTATTTTTTATTATATTTTAAAAATATTTAAAAATTTTTTTAGTTTTTTTTTGTTCTTAATTTCTTTTTGTTCCAACACTTTTTCTTAAGATTTTTTTCTAAATATTTTTTTCTAAATACTTTTTTCAAAAATATATTTTATTTCAAAATAAATAGATTTTCCGAGAGTAGAAGTTTTTAGAGACGTCCGTATACGTTCGTTATTCGCGTTTGAATGTATCATTTGGCAAAAACATCATCCAACTTTAGGTGATTTTTCAAACCTGGTTTTGTGCAAAGAAATGTTGAAGTTTTTTTTTTTTTTTTTATTTTTTGCTGTTGTGATTATTTTTCTTTTTTTGTTGTGTTGTTTTTGTTGAATGAATGAAAAAAAAAAAAAAATACAAAAAGATGATAAAAAACAACAACATAATAACAATACAAGAAAAATACTTAATATTAAAGGAAGTCCAAGAGATAATTTTTAATAAAAAAATAATTCTTAGAGGTTAGATGCTTCTTTTAATTATGAAAAAAAAAAATAAAAATATTTTCAGAATGAGTACACAGAAAAAAATAAAAAAATTATTTGAGTAAATTTTTAATACTATTGAGTAAATAATTACTCAATTTTGCACCAGATCGTTTAGATTTAATAGTATTGAGTAAATTTTTAATAAAAATTTATTAAATGTTTGAAAAAAAATTTGATTAAATTTTTAATTGACACCATTAAAATTTACTCAAAATTTATCTATTTATTTTTTTTAAAGTTTAAAAAAGTTTTAAATCTTTTTACAAAAAAAACAAAAAACTTGTTTTTTCAAACTGTACCAAACATACTTATGCCTAAAAACATAGGAAAATTTTATAAAGACGATGACAAACTTTCATATACATACACAAAAAACTATAAACTAAACGAGAATTCAAAAACTATGAGAGTTTAAAAAAAATTTAAAAAACTATTAAATTTTTATTAAGTTATTTACTTAAATTGTTTCTAAAATTTTTAAGTAAATTTTTAATTGCGTCAATTAAAAAATTACTCAAATTTTGTTTTTAAATTTAAACAAGTGATTACTCAAATTTGTTTTCTCCATAGTTTTTTCTGTGTATGAATTGCTGAAACACATTTTTTGGTACATTTTCAGATTTTTCGTTCTTTCTGGTCTATACCACTATAAACCGTCTCCTCAACGTTGAACGAATATTTTTTCTGACTTTAACAAAGTGTCGAAATAATAACGTCAGAGTACAGTTTGTTTCCAGTTATGATTTTCCTCAATTTAATTTTTTTACAGCTTTACAAGTCAAAAAGTTCCACTCGACTTGGCCGAATCCATTATAATCTCCACAATGGCCAAACAATTTTAAATACAATGTATTTCAATGCAAAAATCTTATTATTATTATTTTTTTTATTGTTTAGAATTTTGACTAAAATAGTTTACCATAGGTTGGTAACCGCTGCTCTAGACGATATTGCTGTTAGTTCCGGAGTTATCGAAATTTTCCCGAAGGTCCACATTGTTTCATAAGGAGCCGACGAAATTTTTAAACACTGATATGGCCGATAAGCCGAGACACCCCAACCTTAAAATCGTCTTGTAAATATTCGTATGTAAGTAGACTTAATGAGAAATTATGTACTAAAAACTCAACATAATATAGCTCTAAATTTCAAACGAAATGTCTAACCAAACCATCTCCATTAAATTCAAACACACCTTTGTATATAAAGACTGTGTACAGACTATCATATACATACTATCCTTTTGTTTAAATTCTGTTTTAAATTTTAAATAATTTTAATTTATGTTTATTTTATTATTTATTTATTTGTATTTAATTTTAATTTATTTAATTTTAATTAATTTTATTTTATTTTATTTTATTTTATTTTATTTTATTTTATTTTATTTTATTTTATTTTATTTTATTTTATTTTATTTTATTTTATTTTATTTTATTTTATTTTATTTAATTTTAATTAATTTTATTTTATTTTATTTTATATTATTTTATTTTATTTTATTTTATTTTATTTTATTTTATTTTATTTTATTTTATTTTATTTTATTTTATTTTATTTTTTTAATTTAAATTTAAAAAGAAAATATATCGTTTTAATCTTATTAGCACTGAGATTTGAACACCGGACCTACCGTCCATTAAGCTTAGCCTCTAACAGCCCACCTAAAGCATATAAACAAATAATAACACCTAAAATCAATTGTTTTTTATAGTGTTCTATAACATTCAGAGTTTGTATGTCACTTATGCTTTGCCCAAAGCTGTGAAGAAAAAGAAGGGATTTTGTATAAAACTAAAATATTTGAGTATTTACAAATACACAAACGTTATCAAACTAACAATAAGGACTGGTTGGCGAGATTTTTCTCTATTGGTGCACTCAAAGAAAAATGCTCTTTATCATATCATAATATGAAGAAGCTTTTTCTTTGAGTGTGGCTCAGCTTGCTAATGCGTCGACAATAAACAAAACAACTGGGAGGTCGTGAGTTCGAGTACCAGCCAAAACAGATTTTTTATTATTTTTTTATATATTCTTTATTTTCTTTGTTTTAGTTATTGTAATATTGTGCTCGATTCGGGAGTGCTCTTTCACCATTTGCGTAATTTTAAAACATTTTATATTCTTTTGAAGATTAAGATTTTTTTTTTTATTAGAATTAAGATTTAGTTAATATTTTCAATAGGACGGAGCGAGAAAGGCTTTTTCGCAAATTTCGGAATTTAAGATTGGTAAACCTAGATACCTAAACGATGTGATTAAAATTTAAGGATGATAGCACTTCATTTTAGGATGACAGCATTTCATCCCCCTTCAGCGCTGAAGTTTCAAACTTTCTAAGCCAAAGAGAGTTTTTTTAAAAAATTGGCAAAAATTCAATTTAATTTTGCATATTAGTTTACCGCTTACATCAAAAAACCAGTGGTGGAAAATATGTATACATTTTGGAGAAACCCGAAAATCCGTTTTTTGCATAAATATAAAAAAAAATTACATTATAATCAGGGTTGGCAACCGAAACGAATAACGGTATTGGTAACGGTATTGGTATTACATATTTTTTATATCGGTAACGATAAAGGTAACGGTATTTTAGATTATTTAGGTAACGGTTAACCGTTACCGAAACAACGATACCGGTACGTACCGGTATTATGAATAAAATTTCCAAACATGTTAAAAAGTCACAAATTTGTTAAAAACACGTAAAAAATCAAAAATTTATTTAATAAAATTAAAAAAACTGATAAATTTGGTGCATTTTCAACATATAATTATATAGACTATTAATTAACTCAGAATTTAATTAAAATATTCACGCAATATTGTATTTCAACAAATAAATTTTTGATTTTTTACGTGTTTATAAGATGTCTGTCCAATCAGAAGAAATATCTGCATTTTGAGCCATTTAAGAAATCTGCTGATTTTTGCTGACGCGGTTTGTTAAATTTCTGTCTGCACAGAAAGAATTGAAAACGAAAGTCAATCAACAAAAACGCGGATTCAATTAATTTTTTAATTGAAACTCCTCCGATTAAGAAAATTGTTATATCAATCATCAAATTGTAGTTGATTAATTGATTTTTATTTCAATTAATCATTTTTTCGATTTTGATCAAAAATTTGATTGATTCTTTATTTAAAGTCAATTAAAATAATTATTGATTTAACAAATGAATTTCACGCCTATGGAAAAATTATGAAGAAATTCATATTTTTTGCTTTCCAATATGTTGTCGACAATAAAAAAAAAGTAAAACCGTAGTAAAAAGTATATTTTTGAATTTCAATAAATTGAAGCGAAAAAAATCTGGTATGTTGAAAATTTGTAATTTGATAGTTAAAGAAAATAACAAAAATGTTGATCAAAACAATAATTGACTCATTTAAATTTTGTTGATCAATAGATTTAATTGAAATTTTTTAGCCAACAGTTTTTTGTGTGTGGATAAACCAGGTAGAGTTTGCAGAAAAATCTGTCAAGACCGTAGATAAATCTGCTGATTTAAGATGAAAAATCTTCTGATTTCAGATAAACAGCCTGAACATTGAAATTGTATTTTTTTTAAGTAAAATTTTTTTTTGTTAAAAATGTTATAAAAGAAGCGAAGTTTTTCAATAAACTTAAAAAAAAATTTTTTTTTTAATTTTTTGTCAAGAAAATTTTCTTACAAACAGGTCATTTTCTATAAAATTATTAAATTAGTCAGCTGATTTTTTCACATTTGAGTAATTTTTAGTTTTAGTCGTTTAAATTAGACAAAATTTTTTTGTAAAATTACAAAATAGTCTGCTAAAATTTGAACAAAAATATTTTTTAAAATCAGCATTTTTTTAAAGTTAAATGACAGAGAATTAGGTAAAAGTATTCATTTTAGCAGAAAAATCTGGCAACAGTTTTCTAATTCAAACTGAAAGTTGTTTTACAGAGTTTCTCTTTAGACTGTACAACTTGGGCACATTATGATTTAATTCCAGAGAACCACCTCTTCACGCTTACCTTTGTGGATGACAACGCCAGCAAACACTTGAGCGATATAGGTTTGTCTCTTTTTTTATATTCCCGCTGAAAAATGCTTACATTACGTGTCACTCACTTTTCTCTTCAGAAATTTTTAGGTAAATTGCGAATGTGATCATTGGTTGGACCGATTTCCACATAATTTAGTAAATCGCAAATGTGATCATTGGTTGGACAGATTTTTTCATTTCAATAATTTTTTTCAATAGTTTTTTTTATTTTACGTACACCAAAAATATTTTACTTTGTTGTTTTTTATCTGCAAAAAATTTAAAATAAGTAATATTAAGACAACCGAAACAAAACCGATATAATACCGGTAAAAATCCGAATAAAGGTAATGGTATTTTATCGGTAACGGTATTTAAAATTTTTTATTTCGGTATTGGTAACGGTAACGGTAGTCAATATTAAAGGGTTTTTAATCGGTAACGGTATTGAAAGGGTAACGGTAGCCAACACTGATTATAATTGCAAAATATGATTATTTTCTTTCTAACTTGCAAAAAGAATTCCAAAACCATTACTGCAAAAAAACACGAAATTCTTAAAAAAAAAAAGTTTTTTGAAAATAATTTGTTAAAATTATCAAATCCGGCCACTTGCCATTTAAGAATTTTGTATTTTTTTGGATTGAACGGGTTTGGAATCCTTGGGTAGTCTTTTTTCCAAGTCGGGAAGAAAAATATCAAATTTAAATTTTTTTTATATTATTGAAAAAAGTTGATTTTTGGAGGTCTTTAAAATGTATGCATATTTTCCACCTCCGTTTTTTGGAAGTAAGCGGTATCCTAGAAGCTGACATTTAAAATCTAAATAGATGTGATTTATGTGGTGCTTTTTGTGGTGCTTATAAAGCAAAATGTTGGACAAATTATTTTTTTCATGCTTTTTGAAATATTTTGCTTCATAAGCACCACAAAAATTTCCTAAATCAATTTTTAAAAAAATTTTGATTGTTGGACAGGTCTCTAGCAATAATTTGGCTTTTACAGATTGAAAAAAATATCAATTAGTCGACGAGTTATAGCCAAAAAACGATATAAATTTTCACCCCTCACTCTCAGAATCAACCTAACTTTTGCTAACCTGAATTTGTTCCACAGTGTTATTTAAGATCTATCGAATTATAAATCATGTTAGAGTTTGGGACTAGAGATGGGCACATGAGCAGATTAAAGCGTGATGCACGTGATTCACACGTGATAACGCGTGAGTGTAAATTTTAAATTTTACTCACGTGATTGTGATCGTGAGTGAGTGTGAGTGGAGAAAAAAATTGCGTGAGTGAGTGTTCGTGATTTGTTTTCTTTTGATATTACCTTTCGTACCAAAAAAAAGCAACAAAAAATTGTAAAATTTAGCCTAACTTTCGTCTCGAAAAATGCAAAAAAAATTTAAATTTTCGCTGAACTTAAAATTTTTCTGAAAATTTTGAAAGATTTTTGAAATTTTACTTTTTAATTTTTTTTGTAAAAATAAGAGTTTCGTGAATGAGAGTCAACGTGAGTGTGAGTGAAGTTTGCATGAGTACACGTGAGTGTGAGTTGTATTAAATTTACTCACATGATTGTGAGTGAGTGCGAGTAGAAAAATATGAATGGCGTGATTCAAAAATTCCTGTCGTGAGCGTGAGTGAGTGTGAGTCAAAAATCACTAACGCCCATCTCTACTTGCGAGTTATTTTCTGGAAAGCACTGGTGTAGAGTATTACATAGTTTGTCTTGACCGACTTTAATTTTCAGACTTGTTTTTTTAATAAAACCAACATCAATAAAATCATTTTCGTGTACACACTTTCTAAGATAAAAGCAAAAACAATACAATAGACACAACTATAAAACATTAATTGTTGTTGTATGAATCTTTTTTTTTTAGCGGTATGAAGACAAAAGTAATAATAACCATCATCAAGATGATTACAATGATAATAATGATGGCCAAACCTGATAATGATGTCAAAAGATAATTATGATGCTGATGATGACTATGAAGATGATACATACACTCAGTTTTGTTGTTTATAAAGTCAGTGGAAGTGGTGTTTGCTGGAATGATGGTAATGTTATGTTGTCTAGGTTGTGGTTTATACTTCTAATGATCATTAAAACAATGATGATACACTACTTAATAATTAGTAGAGTGGTATATGGCCAGTAATGTTTTGCTATTTTATTTTGTATTTTTTTTGTTATTTTGCCTTTGAAAGGAAATAAAAACACAATAAGTAAAAACAAAAATACAATTGCAAAGACAAATTGGAGAAGACTCTAAAAATAAAGTGGTGTAGCTTCTTCAAGACTGGTTGCAGCATCTTCATAATTTGTATTTGTTTGATTAAAGAGTTTTACTGAAGAGAATTTTTAAGAGATGTTAGAAATTAGTTAAGAGTTTATTTGACTTTATGTTATTAACAGAACTTGCTTATAATCGAAATGTTAATAACAGAGTATTTCTTTGTTGCAAATATGATTTGAATTAGCATTAAGAATTAATGTTAAAGTTTGTATGTTAGATTTTTTGTACACCCATAAAAATTGGTTTGTTTTAAATAAAGTGTAGTAGTTTTTTAATTTTTTTTTATCACTAAATTGACTAGTTTAATTTTTTGTAGTATGGTGGCGGCTAATTCATATTTTTTTTATAGATAACTCATACGCCTCATCGCATAGTGTTTTATTTAAATTTTTTTTTAAATAATTCCAATTCAGTAAGTACTGGACTGATTGCAGTAAAATTAATACCAGCTATAGCTAACGTTATTTCTAGCGTACGATTATACCAGGCGCGGATCCACGGGAATCCCAAACTGAATTCGAAAGAAAAAAAGGGAAAAAAGAAAAAAAGAAAAGAAATGAGAGCAAACAAGTAAAAAAGTGAAATTCGGCCTTGCCGAATGTAGTGATACCCTCCACAATTTCAAAATGGTTATTCCAAAAAAAAATTTTTTTAAGAGAAAATTATTTTAGAAATAAAAAATTTCCGCGAAAAAAAATTTTGTAAAAAAAAAATCCGCGATTTTTTTCTCTTTTTTTCAAAAAATATGTTCGTACTTTTTTAAATACCATTTGGTGTTCAATTATGTTCACATATGTCATCCAGCAGCCGAATTGAAGCGTTTTGTATTTTTAGGTTATGTTGAATGTACTAAAATTTTTGAGGTGTGCTTACATTTTCGTTCATAACTTTTGAACCGCTGAACCGATATCGCTCAAATGCAATACCAAACTTCTCGGGAGAACTTCCAATAAAAATGTTAAGTTTCAGTCATATCCGTGTAGTATTTTGGTCGTGATCACCATTTCCACAGACAGACAGACGGACAGACGGACATAGCTAGAATGTCTTAAAATCGATAGGGGATCATGAATATATATACTTTATGGGGTCCCAGACCGATATTTCGATGAGTTACAAACGGAATGACAAACTTATATATGAGGCATTCCACACCAAATGTCCAGCGAAAAAAAAACACGTGTACCGTAAACTTCTGAATAGCTTGTATGGTTAGCCCTATATGGAACTTAGAAAATTGCGTTTTTGGTTTTTCAATTTTTTAAAAACTGGGCTTAGGAGGCGTGGTCAAATATTGGAAAAATGGTAAAATTTGTGGCGAGTTGCCTTGATTAAATATTTATCACATTAAAACGGAATGTAACACAATCTTAAAAATTTACATTTTTATATAGTTTTGCATGGGCTATCGATTATTTTTTTTTTTTTTTTAATTTTTAGAGCCCGTTCTGAAATTTTCCATTTTTGTTCTGTATTTATTGTTGACCTGTGTTGATTATTTATGTTGTTGTTTTTCGTTCGGCTTAAGGTCACATAAAAATTATAAATAAAAAATCTTAGAATTTTTGTATTTTTAATTTTGTTTATTTTTCCATCCGATATTTCGACCAAACATCGATGGTCATCTTCAGGGATCTACAAAATACATATAGATTTAACATTTAATTTTTTTTTTTTAAATACAGAACATACAACACGGGAGGCACACCGCAGTACTAATTCATCATGTACAAAAAGCTGAAAACAAAATACAACAAAAACACCAACAACATCATTGGTAATTATTCAAAGCATAGCCGATCTCTTGCAAGATTAAAACCAACAACAACTTTTTTAATTAAGTGTAAGAAAATAGGTTTAATACCAAATTTTATTCGTAATACGACAAAAAACATTTATAACATTTTTAAAGTTAAAAACAAAATAGCTTTAAATACTCAAAATGATTTAGAAAGTATTGTTTATAATTTTCACATTAGAATATTAAATTTATTGATACAACATAAACACAGACAGACAGATTTGGTGGGAAAACAATTAGTAAAAACAAAACAGACACTTGAAAGAATATTAGACATGCAAGATCTATTATTATTTATTGAGAGCGAAAATATTTTACATGACAAACTCAATAACAACAAGTAGAAAAATTAAATTCGACTTGGTCGAATCTATGAATACCCTCCACAATGTTATCTGATAGTAATTTTCAAAAAAAAATATCAAAAATTGCATTACAAATTTTTTATTAGAAATATATCAAGAAATCTTTTTTAAATTTCAACTCAGTGAAACTGAAATAAATGTTATAAAAAACCGGCAGTTTTTGGAATTAAGAAAAACTGTAAATGCAGTTGTGTAAACAAGACCTTGAACCATCACTGAGCAATGTTTAAGGATTACCCCACTTTATCCGTAAAAGTTACAGAGGGTTAAAGTTGAAAAATCGATAAAAATGGCTTGAAATAATCCATAGTTTTTACATTATTTCGCTTTTTTTTTTAAGTTCTCCTTATATTTCAATCTTTTCCGGCATAACACAAAGTCAGTACATATAAGAGATTATTTTAATGTTGGTTTGATAGATGCTTCATCGCTTGGTAAGAAGTTATAAGACGGTTAAATTTTGAAACCAAAAATTAAGAGTTTTTAAATTTTCGAGGTTTTTTGATCAGGGATTTCGGCCCCCTCTATAAAATGAAAAAAGTTGAACTAGAGTTGGTAGCTGTTGTAATTCTTAACATTTTGGAATTAATCCCGTTAATGTGCCACGAATAGTTAAGGAGTTTCAGCAGATCAAAGTTCGCAAGAAAAAACGTAATTTTTTTAAAATACCAGTTTTTCGCGAGGCACATTCGCGGTTTCATTCGAAATTTGGTGGACTCTTGCGTAAACCGAGTTTTTTGTGAGTTTACATAAAAAAATCACTGGCGGGTTTATAAAAAATAAATTGCAAAAATTTTATGGCATTTTTGAAAATTGTGCGAAATTTGCAAATCTGTTTCCTATTTTTTTTAGTAGCAATTAATGCATCATGTTCATTTAAATACACCAAAAGACGTGCCTTAACGAGTAGAACTGATTTGCTTTTTGACTTTTTACTTTAAGCCATTCTGAGCGGAAAGCGCGATGATTTTATCTAAACCTGTTTTGATCTGGCACATCCAAGGCTTTACACGAAATCGGATGAAATTTTTTTTAAATGAAAGCCCACTTGATGTGTCATCATAAAATCACAGGCGGGTTAAAAAATTTTGATGATTATAGATTTTTTGGACCATATTAAATTTTCTTGTTATAAAAAAGCATCACCGAATTTTTTTTAACTACTGGTACAATGATACGATTTTCCGTGATTTTCTTCAGTAATACCAACGCGTATTGCCTAAATACATATGTTATAAAAAATTGTGAAACTTTTCTTTTACCGCGAATTAATCGCGATTTTAGGTACTTAGATATTTTTTTTTTTAAATCGTTTGGTCATTAAAGGGTTAAATTTATATCATATATTTTAGAAGAAATGATATATCCTGGCATGTTTTAATAACGCATGCAACAAATGTGTAGAAAATAAAATCTTTAAAATATTTTTAAGATTTTTAAAACCGCTAAATCTTAAAACCGCCATAACTTTTGACCCCCTTGCGCGATTTAATTGACGCGAACGAATTTCTTATTCTTAAATAGCATCTAATATTTATGCCAACTTTCATCGATGTGCCATCAAAACAAAAATCACATCTTTTTTAACTCAAAATTTAAGTCTAAAACGGAACTCCTCATATATATTATTTTGAGCCAAACTTTCTTTTAATCAATCAAATTTTTTTGAGTGTAAAATTTTTTTGACTGTCAACATTTTTTTGAGTCTGCCATTTCATTAAACAAAAAAAAAATAATAATGTGTATTTTATTTGAGTGTAACATTTTTTTTTTGAGTGTAAATACTTTTTTAGTGTACAATTTCTTTGAGTAACAAATTACTTTGTAAAATATTTTTGTTGTTTTATACCTATAATGTCATACAAAAAAAAAAAAACTATTTCACATATTTTCTTCTTTTTATATTACCATCTTCTTCTTTAAAAACCAAAAACAAATTAACATTCAATCATACACATACTTTATTTGATTTTTTCCCGTTACATACAGTAACACTCACAATAACAAAACAATAACAAATATTTACTTGTCTAACAACTAAACTGCACCCCACGACAAGAAAACAAACAACAACAAGTTTTACAAAACTGGTATTTCACCATGCTTATAAAACTTGTTTAACGAGTTTTCAACAGTTTAAGGTGAAACAAATCTGAAATTCACTGCTTTGCTTATAACTTTTGAACCACTGAACCGATTTTGCTGAAATTCAAAACCAAACAGCCTCGAGAAACGACAAATATATATGCTAAGCTCCAGCCCCCTCAGAATTGTCTTTCGAAAGTTATAGTGGTTTTAATCTTGTAAATTCGAAAAATACCCTTGCCGAAATTTACTATTTTGCTCATAACTTTTGAACCACTGGACCGATTTCGCTGGATTGCAATACCAACCTGACCCGGTAAATGGAGAACATATATGTCAAACTTCAGGAGCCTCCGTAAAGTCTTTCAAAAGTTAGCGTGTTTTCAACGGACAGACAGACAGACGGACGGACGGACGGACGGACGGACGGACATCGCTAGATCGACTTAAAATCGATCAAGGATCATGAATATATATACTTTATGGGGTCCTAGACCAATATTTCGATGTGTTACAAACGGAATGACAAACTTATATATACCTTCTATCACTAGAGTGGAGGGTATAACAATAAATCAATACACATCAAAAAGCTACAACAATTAAAGGATGAACATAATAAGAAAATTAAAATCAACAACAACAACAACGAAGACTGGTTTGTAAACAAAACTGATAGGAATATACCAACGAACGTTAAATGGTTATTGTCATTGGGGCCGAAGCATGCATTACCGAATACAACAACAACTTTTCCTTTATTTAAATGTATTGCTGATGGTGAGGATATAATTCGTACACTCGACAACAGAGAACAACAGGAGATCGCGAGAAGCAAACTAACGTCACTCATAGACGGACACTTAAATAAAACCAAAATTAATGTTAGAGACAAACAAACTATTGATACAGTGGTACAAACGAGGGAATTTTTGAACAAAAATGAGGATGTTTTTATTTTAAGTTCTGATAAGGGCAATAAAACCGTAGCTATGATGAAAGATGATTATATACAAAAAATGAGGGAAATTGTAGGTGACATGTGCACTTATCAACGTTTGAAAAAGGATCCAACCGCCGTCTTACAGAACAAAAACAACTTATTAATAGAAAAATTGTTTAATTTAAATCTAATAACGTTACAAGAAAAGTATAAATTAATTACCCGAACATCAGTACCTCCTAGGATATACGGATTACCAAAAACACACAAAGAAGGAACTCCTCTTAGGCCAATTTGTTCTTCTGTTAATTCTCCAGCATATGGTTTATGCAAATACGTGGTAAATATATTAAAAAATCTTACGAAAGAATCTAAATACAATGTGAAAGATGCAATAGATTTCAAATCAAAAATAAATAATACTAGAATAGAAGACGATGAAATAATGATTTCGTTTGATGTAGTGGCCTTGTTTCCGAGTATTCCGGTCAATCTTGCTCTCAAAACAATTGAAGAAAACTGGAATATTTTGGAAAATTATACCCAGATACCAAAAAAGCTTTTTATGGATATCCTTTCTTTCTGTATCAAAGATACAAGATACTTCAAATATGAAGATAAAATATTTGAACAAAGAAAAGGAATGCCGATGGGATCGCCAGCATCACCGGTAGTTGCTGATATTATAATGGAAAAGCTTCTAGACTTTTCAGTAGATCAGATGAGAGATAAACCAAAAATTATCACAAAATATGTGGATGATTTGTTTTTTATAATAAAAAGAAAAGATGTAAATGAAGTTTTGGGAATTTTAAACTCATTTAATAGACAGATTTCTTTCACGAAGGAAGAAGAAAATGGTAATAAAATACCGTATTTAGATTGTGTCGTTCTTAGACAAGAAAACGTGCTTAGGATAGACTGGTATCAAAAACCTACATCGTCTGGAAGACTTATAAACTTCTACTCCAAACACCCCAGGCGAATGATTATAAACACCGCAACAAATTTTATAAGACGTGTTTTAGAGATAAGTGATGAAGTTTTTCACAAAAATAATTTAATAAGAATTAAAGACACGCTTCGGAAAAATGAATTTCCCAAAAAAACTATTAAAGACTTAATTAAACACGCAAAATCAAAAATTCTTTGTACCAAAGAACAAGAAAAATCAAACAAAATATTCAAATCGGTAACTTACATCCCCGGATTTTCCGAAAGACTTAAAAATTCTGACATATACAACAAGGAAAAATACGAAATAGCGTTAAAAACAAATAATTCGGTTTACCAATTATTCAGCAAAACTAAAACAAAATTTGAAAAAGAAGAAAAATCAAACTTGGTCTACAAAATCAACTGTGAGGGGGACGGGTCCTGCATATGCCCAAAAGTATACGTGGGGACTACAAAATCAAAACTTAAGACAAGATTATCAGGACACAAATCTGATCAAAAAGCTGTAACAAAACCGATTGAACAAAAAACTGCGCTTGCAGCCCATTGCACATTAACCGGCCACAAACCAAACTTCAACAATGTGAGTCAGGGATGGAAAATCGGAATTTTTAAATGGTACTGGAGCTCAACCAAAAAAGTACTTTTTCGCCCTCGACGGTACTAAAAAATTAAAGTCCAGTTTCGGTACGACAAACGTCGTTCGTCTGCGTCAAATAAGAAGAAACTAGGTATAATTCAATATAAAAGTTCTTAAATTGATGACATCCTCCTTATTCGTTTATTTATTTTTTAGAGAAAACTTCAATAAAGGTTGGCTAAAATTAAAAATTTCATTTATTTGAAGCTTTTTAAACATTTATCCAATGAAAATCGGTCGATTTATTGGATTTTGGTTGAAAAATGTATGAAATCGTCTGGTATAGAAAAGGTACTAAATCAGTCGCGGGGGTACTACGGTATTTTTGAGAGTGAAAAAGTACTGAAAAAAGTACTAAAGTACTAACTTTTCCATCCCTGATGTGAGCAAAAAAAAAAAAAAAAATTAAATGTTAAATCTATATGTATTTTGTAGATCCCTGAAGATGACCATCGATGTTTGGTCGAAATATCGGATGGAAAAATAAACAAAATTAAAAATACAAAAATTCTAAGATTTTTTATTTATAATTTTTATATGACCTTAAGCCGAACGAAAAACAACAACATTTTCCATTTTTTAAAAAAGTCAATTTATCAAAAATCCGGCCACTTTTTTTTCTGTTTTTTCAATTTTTTTTTTTAAAGTTTAGATGTTTGTCCATCCACACAAAAAAAAAAAATCAGAAAAACATTTTTCGTTTTTTTCGAGAAAATCGCATTTGAATTTTAAATTTCATAACAATTTTGTAATTTGCTTGTATTTTCTTGTATTAACGTTGCGAATGAGTAATATTCATGCAATTAATATTACTCATTCGCAACGTTAAATCAAGAAAATACAAGCAAATTACAAAATTGTTATGAAATTTAAAGTTCAAATGCGATTTTCTCGAAAAAAACGAAGAACGTGTTTCTGAATTTTTTTGTGTGGATGGACAAACATCTAAACTTAAAAAAAAAATTAAAAAAAAAAAAAAAAGTGGCATGTTTTTTAATAAATTGACATTTTTAAAAAATGGAAAATTTCAGAACGGGTTCTAAAAATTTTCAAAAAATAAAAAAAAATTTAATCGATAGCGCATACAAAACTATATAAGAATGTAAATTTTTGAGATTGCGGTGCATTCCGTTTTAATGTGATAAATATTTAATCAAGGCAACTCGCCACAAATTTGACCATTTTTCCTATATTTGACTATGCCTTCTAAGCCCAGTTTTTGAAAATTAGAAAAACCAAAAACGCAATTTTCTTAGTTCCATATAGGGCTAACCAAAAAACCTATTCAGAAATTTACGGGACACATGTTTTTCGGTAACGGGACATTTGGTGTGGAATGCCTCATATATATAAGCAATTTTTTTTTTTCGCAAGCACTATTACCTATTACCGATATTTTCAAAATATCAATATCTCGAAAACTAGCCATTAGATATCAAAATCTTTACCAGATTCGTGTTCAGCATGACAAATTCAATGAGATACGTGGTCTAATTTTTTATACCCTCCAACCACAGTATGGGGGTATACTCACTTTGTCATTCCGTGTGTAACGCATCGAAATATCGGTCTAGGACCCCATAAAGTATATACATTATTGATCAGTGATCCATTCTAAGACATTCTAGTGATGTCCGTCTGTCCGTCCCTCCGTCCGTCCGTCCGTCCGTCCGTCCGTCTGTGGAAGACACGATACAGTCCAAAGTAAAAGAGCTAGACTCCTGAAATTTGGCACGAATATGTTTTATGGTATTGGGCTGGTTAAGTTCGAACATGGGCAAAATCGGATCAGGGGGAAAAAAGTTCCCCTCTTAAGAACTAAACAAACCTCTAAAAAAAGCCATTTTTTATAGGTTTTTTGTACTTTTGCTTAGCAAACGAAACATTTTTATGACAAAAGAAGTTCAAAGTCTTGCAGTTGGATCAATGAAGGTTGTCTCCCACCGATGGTACCCCCCCCCCCAAAAAAAGACGCCCCTGTTTTTTTTTTTTTTAACGTGTTGGAGGGTATAAAAGATTCGGCACAGCCGAATTTAACACTCTCACTTGTTTTTTTTAAATTTTGAAAATTTTTTGGAAATTTACAATGGGAGTTGGCATTTATTTTCCCCAAAAAAATATGTACTTTGAGTTAGCAGAATAACAAAAATGGATGTAAAACAACAACAAATTATTTTTTTGCTCTGAAATTCTTACCACAGATGGGTATTGCATAGGGGAGCTATTTGCCATCGGAAACTCATTTCGGTCAAATTTGAGTTGGCATATTTTGAATATAGGTTCACGATATACATATTTACTTTTGGAACATTACATTATTAAATCGAAATCACTGTCACTGTCGCTGAATGGTTCATCACAAATAATTATACGAACAATGAGGTGAAGAATGGGTGATACCAGTGGAAGTGTAAGGTTTTTCCTCAAATGAATTACCAAAATCGATTTCGTCCTCAGCCGGTACAATCTTTGGGGAAGTATCCTTTTGTCGTATGTCTTTATTTGCGAGATTCCAGTTATGTGCTATAAAACAAACTTTTCCGGCATTATCTGCAGTTAATTGGTTTCCTTATTTTGAGTGGATGAAACTTTGAGTGCTGAATGAGCGTTCAGTGGCAGCAGAAGTGCATGGAGCAGTCAATATACGAACCGCTATCTTGCTCAATTCTGTGGACACACAAATACTTTTGCACCATGTAGAAGGATATATGTCTTCGACGCAGCTCCACACAAACTTGTTGGCCACAAATCCTCTTTAGCTTTATAGTTTGCTAGGTCCACCATTACATTTGTTTTTAAATTGGTACTCATTTCATAAATAAACTCCATTGCAGTTAGATAATCGGATGAACTTAAATCGTGCCATTGACTATTGGGGTCATGGAAACTAGCAGCCAATGTATTGGTTTAATAGACATTTCCATCCTTTTATCAAAATAAAAAACAAATCCTTTTATCAACATAAAAACAAATTACTCATTTCAAATGTCGTTTCAGTTAAATGACAGACAGAGCTTGCCATATATTGTATTTCATATGTTTTTTTATAAATACTAGAGTTGTCAGTCGATTAAGAATAATTCGATTAATCGATCAAATAAAACCCAACTCTTGTTCGAATAATTCAAAAATGACGATTTTCGAATAACGAATAAATCGATTAATTAATGTCGATTAATCGATCAATTTTTTTTAATTAAAAAATTAAATAAATGCTAAGAATTTAATTTATTCTCATAAATTTTGAAAGATTTTATACAAAATGTAGGAAAGTTAAAATATATTGTAGCCCTGGATAGCACATCCATTATAGAATTAGGAAAAATTAATAATTCTTTTGCATCAGACTTACTAAAACGTATTAAAATAAGAATTAATGAGAGACGTATAAAAATGTTAAATCTATATATATAATTTCCCTATTTGTGTGTTCCTCTTTTTTTGTCTATCCAGAGCTTTTTGAAGCCCACTGATGAGCTACAAAGCTGAAAATTGGCATGCATATACTAAAACACCTGATGCAGATCCTAACGTAGCCGGATTTTCGATTTTTGGTCTGTGGGCGGAGAAATAAGCGGGCAAGTGGGCGTGGCAAAATTCAATTTTTTGACGTTTTTGCTTAATTTAAAGCCCCCAAATGACTTAGGAAGCTGAAAATTTCCTAGAATATAGTCCTAACGATGCCGCATATCCCTAAGTAGTCGGATTTAAAATTTTCGCAATGTGGGCGGAGAATTGAGGGGAAAAGTGGAGTGGCAAAATTTATATTTTTTTAACATTTTTACGTCTTTTGAAGCCCCCAAATGACTTAGGAAGCTGAAAATTTCCTAGAATATAGTCCTAACGATGGCGCATATCCCCAAGTAGTCGGATTTAAAATGTTCGCAATGTGGGCGGAGAATTGGGGGGAAAAGTGGCGTGGCAAAATTGGGATTTTGTAAAATTTTTACTTCTTTTGAAGCCCCCAAATGTCTTAGGAAGCGGAAAATTGCATAGCATTTAGTTCTAACAATGAAGCATATCCTAAAGTAATCGGATTTAAATTTTTTAGACCGTGGAAGGAGAATGAAGAGAAAAATGGGGCGTGGCAAAATTGTGTTTTTTAATATTTAATTTGAAGACCCCCAATGACCTATGAAGATGAAAATTGGCATTTTTGCTTATTTAAAGTCCTCTAATGACTTAAGAAGCTGAAAATTTCCTAGTCCTATCGATTAAGCATATCCTAAAGTAGTCGAATTTTAAATTATTGGACTCTGGGCGGAGAAATGGGGAGTGACAAAATTGGAATTTTTAACATTTTAACTTCTTTTGAAGCCCCCAAAGGTGGCGGGCAATGCACAGAATTGGCATGTATATAGAAGGTTTCATGTGGAAGAACATGAAACCTTCCAGGAACACGAGCCTGGATAAATTTATTTCCATCTATTTTCTGAATATATATATTTTTTTGTGTTTCTCTTATTTTTTGTGTATCTAGCGCCTTTAAATCTCATTGATGGACTTAGGCTGAGTTTTTGAGTTGTAAAATTTATTGGTTTTAGGTTTAAACTGAGTTAAAACCACAAATTCTGTTTTTGAGATATGGTTTATTTTAAGTTTAACTCACCAATGATGGAGAGTTAAACTAAGGTACAAAAATGTAAAAAAAACACCTCTGATTTTCAAATATACTGGTTAGTATTGCCATGTTGTGGTATTTTATTCGAAAAAATGTGCAATGATGGCAACTATTCTAATTGGAAATGTGGCATTTGGTATGGCAATACCGCGTTAATCGACATTTGCTAAACTTGAACTGAAAAACAGAATGCTTGGTTAAACTTGGTTTTATTTTTATAAAGATTAATAAAACTCCCGGTTAAACTAAGTTAAAGCGATATGTCAAAAACGCAGCCTTAAAAGCTTAAAATTGGCATGTATATAGTAAAACACCAGGGACAGATTCTTACGAAGCCGGATTTTTTGCCTGTGGGCTGCGAATTACGAGAAAAAGGGGGCAAAATTATTTTTTAACATTTTAGAGTATTTTTAAGCTCCGCCCCAATGAATACGGAAGCTGAAAATCCCTAACATGTAGTCCTAACTATGAAGTATATTCTAAAGTAGTCCGATTTAACATTTTTGGAATGTAGACGGAGAGTTGAGAGGAAAAAGGGGCAAGGCAATATTGTGTTTTATTTTTTTTTTTTATTTGACTAACTTTAAAGCCCTAATGGCCTACGCAACTGAAAATTGGCAAGCATATTGTCCTGACACTGGAGCAGTGATGCCAACTTTTTAGAAACAAAACGCGCAAAACAGTGACTCTAAAAGCGCTAAAAGAGCTAAATTTTAATAAAGGAAAAAGCGCCAAAAACCGCTTAAGAAATATTTTTAATTTAACGGTTTTAATATCAATTTTTATAATATCATCAGGCCTATTCAGAGAATAAGTCCAAAAAATAGCTAAATATTTAAACCAAATTTTCTCTTTTATTAATATAAAACCTTTTTTTTAATTTTTAATTACATTTTTATGGTTGTACTACAACAACAACGTAAAAAATATGGATTTAAGACTGTTATTAGGACGTTTCTGTTGTAAAATGTGCATTTTTTCTCAAAGTGATTAGTTGTAGAAAGAAAGCGCTAAAGACGCTAAATAAAAAAGTGAAAACGAGCCAGTTCAGCGCCTTTTTAAAAAACGCGCTAGATCTAAAAAATGCGCTTTTTGAATGGTCAGAAAGCGCTAAATCTAGCGCGAAACGCGCTGAATTGGCATCGCTGCACTGGAGCATATCCTAAAGTAGTCAGACTTAAAATTGTTGGACTGTGGACGGAGAATTAAGAGGGAAAAGGGCCGTGGATACGAGTATAGTACTAACGATGGAGCTTATCCTAAAGTAGTCAGATTTAAAAATTTTGGAATAGGGACGGAGAGTTAAGAGAAGAAATGGGCGTGGAAAAATGATGTTTTAACATCTTACCTAATTTTGAAGACACCTTATGACCTTGAAAGATGAAAATTCGGATGCATATGGTATGGACTATGGCAAAGATCAACTCTGACCTGGATATCCAGTGAAAGGGCGAATATACAAAAAAAAGTCCGATGTGAATTTTGTTCGGTTTTTATATATAATCCGTAACGTAGCCGGATTTACGGCCTTTAAGACAGGGGGAGTGGCGGAAGACGGCGAAATTTGGTTTTTAAACATTTAAACTATTTCTGAAACCCCTAATGACTAAGAAAGCTGAAAATTGTAAAGCATAAAGTATTGACAATGGATCATATCCTTATGAAGTCAGATTTAATATTTAAACTGTGTACGGAGAATTATAAGGAAAAATTTAAGTAGAAAAATTGTGTTTTTTAACATTTTAGCAGTGTTGCCACCAACAAAATCGTAAATTACACATGAATCATGCCAAATTTACACATGAAATCACGAATTACACATGGATCATTCCAAAATTACACATGAAATTACGAATTACACATGCTTTTTTTTTAATAACGTTTTTTTTGTAAATTTTCAAAACAGTTAAGTCTGTCGATTTAGTCGATTTGGACATAAAACTCCGTTATATCATCAGTTAACAGCTAACTGGACATTGTGTAATCCGCCCTAAGTCTGGATTTTACTCAGTGGGTATCAGGTTGGTTGGCTACCATTTAATTTCCTCTCTCAAAAAGTTGGTTCTCTTAGTGTTGCCTATGCTATTGCATGTAAAAACTCTCTTAAACATTAAGAGAACCAATTTATATAAAGTGACATATTGTTTTGGGGCCTATCAAAATCTCTGATATATTCTTTACTCTATGATTTTACTGCTCCAAAAACCTAAAATTTATCATTTTTTGCGAAATTTTTGTCTGGATAACCTAAGTCAAATCAGAAGAAAATCTGAAAAACAGCAAAAAAATATATTTATTTCAGCTGAAAATCTGCTCATTTTAACAGAAAACCCTGCTGATTAAAACAGAAAAATCTGCAGACTTGATGAAAAATCTGAACATCTTAAATGTATTTAAGTAAAAAAGACCTAAAAAATTTTGAGCATAAACATAAACGAAAATATTGCTTAATTTTAAAGACAAAAAACTACAGATAAGGTTGTTTATATCACAGAAACAATTTGTTGTATTTTTTTCTTTTTTTTTTCTTCAAATCGTCAATTTTTTTAAGATGTGCTGTTTTTCAATAATTTTTTTATTAAAATTTTGAAAAATACTAATGATAACTAAGTGTTTTTGTAAAATTAGCAAAATAGTCTGCTATTTTTTTTTTATTTTTAATCGTTAAAATTTCACAAAATAAAAAAAACAGTTCTGTAAAATTTCAAAATAATTAGCTGAAATTCACAAAAATATTTTTGTAAGCTCAGCAAACAGAATCAGTAAAATTACTAAAAAAATTTCAGTTATTTTTTAAAACTAAATGACAGAGAATTTCGTTAAAATATCCATTACTGGAGAAAAATCTGCTAAAAGATTGTTTTTTTTTAACTGAAAGCTGAAAGGAGAATTTTGTTAAAATATTCATTTCTGCAGAAAAATCTGGTAAAAGTATGCTTTTTTAAACTGAAAACCAGTTTTACAGTTATTTTAACATGTGAGTTCGGTATGAAATCCATCCAAGATTTGTTTGTATAATATAACCAAATTTGTTAAAACAAATTATGAACAAAAAATGCTCAAAAAAGTAAAAATTTCAAATTACACATGAATTACACATGCGGACAATTACACATGGGCTACACATGAAAAAAAAAATACACACGATATGTGTAATTACACTGCATTTTAGCTAATTTTAAAACCCTTCATGACTAAGATAGATAAAAATTACATGGGACAGATCCACACGATGGATTTTTGATATCCGGTTTATGGACGGAGAGATGAAATGGGCGTGCTAAATTTAGTTCTAAAATTTTATCAATAAAACCTTTTATACTCATTAATTTTTTTTCCAGTTTAGGAAATATATTGATGTAACTCAATCTAGCAATATTAAATTTTTGAAGCACAAACATAATTTTTTATAAAGCTTGGTAAAAAATTAGAACTATTGAGATAAGGGATTTGGTGTTCCGCCTGGCAGGGACAGGCTATTCGACTAGTACGGTAATAATTTTTCTAAATTCTGGAAATTTTCCGAGCAATGAAAGTTTCTTAAAATATTCTCCAAAAAGCGAAACAAAATAATATGCAAATGAATTATACTCCAGATTATTTTATGTTGAAAGTAATCACAATAATTCAGATAAAAGTATTGAAATAGAGGAAGTTATTAGTAATGAAAATAATAATCTTTTATGCGAGTTAAATAATTCAATTCAAAGTACATATTAAAAATTCAGAAAATAAAAAGGACTTCAGCGATATATCAGACGATATGGTATATTTGGGAAAATCTGAAAAAAGAACAGAAAAATTAGATAAACTTTTGTTTGCTCTTCTTACTATATCACCTACTTCAACAATTAGCGAAAGAATCGTTTGAAAGCAAAAAAATTGAGTCAACTTTTATTTTTAAAAGATTATTTCTTAAGAACAACTTAAATTGTCTTATTTGACAAAAATTAAAATCATTTATGATATACTAGCTAACTCGCCCGGTACTTCGTTACCGGTTAGCTGTAAAAAAAAAAAATTTATTACTTCAAATTCTTATTAATTTTAAATTAAACATAAAAATTGTTAGTTTCGACCTTTAAAATATTATATTTTGAGTAGATTTAAAGTTGCAAAAAATTTTATTTTGGCGAAACGATCCCATAGTTCAAACTTTAAGTTTCAAGGAACATTAGTGCATAAGGAACAATATGTACCAAATTGAAGCGAAAATTCAAAAATTTATTTTCCCAGAATGTAATTTCCGCGAGTGGATCGTAATGTACCAATTTTAAGTATCTCTACATTCTCCCTTTTTCCCCATTAGAAGCAGAATTTTCATAAAAGTACTTATTTCGGAATGTTATTTCCGCGAAAGGATCGTACAGTCCAAATTTCAAGTATTTAGGACCATTAATTCAGCAGATACAAAACACTTCAAAATTCAAGTATCTAGGACCATTAGTTCAGCAGATACAAAATTGCCCTACTTTCCCCATTTTCCCCCTTAGAAGCAGAATTTACTAAAAAAGTGCTTCTTCCAGAATGTTATTTCCGCTAGAGGATCGTACAGTCCAAACTTCAAGTATCTAGAACCATTAGTTCAGCAGATACAAAACAGTTCAAAATTCAAGTATCTAGGACCATTACTTCAGCAGATACAAAATTGCCCTACTTTTACCCCTTTTCCAACTATAAAACTAAATTTTCAAAAAAAGTACTTCTTTCAGAATGTTTTTTCCGCGAGAGGATCGTACACTCCAAATTTCAAGTATCTAGGACCGTTAGTTCAGCAGATACAAAATTGCCCTAATTTCCCCCTTCTACTTTTTTCAAGATGTTTTTTTTTGCGAGATGATCCTAGAGTTCAAATTTCAAGTTTCTGGAACCATTTGTTTAAAAGATAAATAATGCACCGATTTTCCCTATTTCCCCCCCCCCCCCTTTCCCACCGTGGAGGAGAAATTTTTCAAACAATATTTTTTTCGGAATGTTGTTTCCGCGAGAGGATCCTAAATACCAAACTTCACATTTCTGGGACCATTTGTTCAGAAGATAAAAAATTCACCGATTTTTCCCGTAGAAGCGAAATTTTCAAAAAAGTACTTCCATTAGAATGTTGTTTCCGCAAGAGGATTCAAATTTCAAATTTGCCCTACTTTCCCTCTTTTTCCTCCTATAGAAGCAGATTTTTCCAAAAAAGTACTTCTTCCAGAATGCTATTTCCGCGAGAGGATCGTACAGTCCAAACATCAATATCTAGGACCATTAGTTCAGCAGATACAAAATTGCCCTTCTTTCCCCCTTTAAAAAGTAATTTTCAAAAAAGTACTTCTTTCAATATGTTATTCCGCGAGATGATCCTATATTGCAAATGTCATGTTTTTAAGACCATTAGTTTAAAATTTACCAAATTGCCATATTTTGCCCCTCTTGGCCCTTTTTAAAACCAAAATTTTCAAAAAGTGTATTTTTCAAAAAATTATTTCCGCGAGAGGATCAAAACTTAAAGTTTTAGTTCAGAAGATACAAAATTGCCCTATTTTCCCCCTTCTACTTTTTTCAAGATGTTTTTTTTGCGAGATGATCCTAGAGTTCAAATTTCAAGTTTCTGGAACCATTTGTTTAAAAGATAAATAATGCACCGATTTTCCCTATTTCCCCCCCCCCCCCTTTCCCACCGTGGAGGAGAAATTTTTCAAACAATATTTTTTTCGGAATGTTGTTTCCGCGAGAGGATCCTAAATACCAAACTTCACATTTCTGGGACCATTTGTTCAGAAGATAAAAAATTCACCGATTTTTCCTATTTTCCCACCCTTGGAGGCGGAATTTTCAAAAAATTTTGATTTCCGCATGTTAGTTCTGCGAGAGGATCCTAGAGTCCAAATTTCAAGTTTCTGGGACCATTTGTCCAGAAGATAAAAAATGTACCAATTTGCTCTATTTTCCCCACCTTATAAAAAGCCTAATTTCAAGTTTCTAAAACTATTAGTTCAAAAGATACAAAATCCCCCAAAGGGCCCTACTTTCCCCTTTTTCCCCCTTAGAAGTGGAATTTTTAAAAAAGTTCTTTAAGTATATTATTTTTGCGAAAGGATCGTTCAGTTCAAATTTCAAGAATCTAGGACCATTAGTTCAGCAGATTCAAAATTGCCCTTCATTCCCCCTTTTTCCCCCAGAATTTTGAAAAGTACGTTCTTAAGAATCTTATTTCCGCGAGAATATCGTTCAGCCAAATTTCAAGTATCTAGAACCATTAGTTCAGCAGATACAAAATTGCCCTACCTTCCCCGTTTTCCCCCTTGAAATCGGAATTTTCAAAAAAAGTACTTCTTTCAGAATGTTAATTCCAAGATAGAGGATCGTGCAGTCTAAATTTCAAGTATCTAGGACCATTAGTTCAGCAGATACAAAATTACCCTACTTTCCGCCTTTTCCCCCTTAGAAGCGGAACTTTCCACAATAAGTATTTTCTCCGCAAATTTTAAGTATCTAGGATCATTAGTTCAGCAGATACAGAATTTCCCTACTTTCCACCTTTTCCCCATTTAGAAGGAGAACTTTCAAAAAAGTACTTCTTCTATAAGGTTCTTTCCGCGAGAGGATCGTACAGTCCAAACTTCAAGTATGTAGGACTATTAGTTAAGCAGATTCAAAATTGCCCTACTTTCCACCTTTTCCCCCCGTAGAAGCAGAATTTAAAAAAAAGTACTTCCTTTAGAATGTTATTTCCGCGAGAGGATCGTACAGTCCAAATTTCAAGTATATAGGACCATTATTTCAGCAGATACGAAATTGCCCTACTTTTCCCCTTTTTCCCACTCAAAATCGGAATATTTAAAAAAGTACTTCTTTCAGAATGTTATTTTCGCGAAAAGATCGTACAGTCCAAATTTCAAGTCTCCCGGACCATTAGTTCAGCAGATACAAAATTGCCTACTTTCCCCCTTGTCCCTCTTAGAGGCGGAATTTTCCAAAAAGTCCTCCATTCGAATTTTATTTCCGCGAGAGGATTGTGCAGTCCAATTTTCAAGTATCTAGGACTATTCGTTCAACAGATACAAAATTGGCCTACTTTCTCCCTTTTTCCCCCTTAAAGAAGAATTTTTAAAAAAGTATTTTTTTCCGAATGTTATTTCCGCGGGAAGATCGTACAGTCCAATTTTCAAGTATCTAGGACCATTAGTTCAGCAGATTCAAAATTGCTCTATTTTCCCCTCTTTTTCCCCTTAAAAGAGGAATTTTTAAAAAAGTATTCCTTTCCGAATGTTATTTCCGCGGGAGGATCGTACAGTCCAATTTTCAAGTATCTAGGACCATTACTTTAGCATATACAAAATTGCACTACTTTCCCCGAAAATTTCCGCGAAATTTTCAAAAAAGTACTTCTTTTAGAATGTTATGATCCCATATTCCCAATGTCATGTTTCTAAGACCATTAATTTAAAGTTTAGCAAATTGCCCTGTTTTCCGCCTTTTGGGCCTCCTTAAAACCAAAATTCTCAAAAAAATATATTTTTCAAAAAATAATTTCCGCAAGAGCATCCAGACTCAAAATTTCAAGTTTGTTCAGAAGATACAAAATTGCCCTATTAAACCCCTTCTACCCACCACCCCCACCCTTATAAAAGGATTTTTCAAAATATTACTTTTTACAAAATGTTTTTTCCGCGAGAGTAGAGTTAAAATTTCAAGTTTTTGGGACCATTCGTTTAGCAGATACGAAATTGCCCTTCTTTCCCCATTTTCCCCCTTTAAAAACGAATTTTCAAAAATGTATTTCTTTTAGAATGTTATTTTCGGGATAGGATTGTTCAGTTCAAATTTTAAGTATCTAGGACCATTAGTTCAGCAGATACAAAATTGACCTACTTTCCCACTTTTTTCCCGTTGAAGCGTAATTTTTAAAAAAGTTTTTCTTTAACAATGTTATTTCCGCGAGAGTATCGTACGGTTGAAATTTCAAGTATCTAGGACCATGAGTTCAGCAGATTCAAAATTACCCCACTCACCCCCTTTTTCCCCCGGAATTTTCAAAAAGTACTTCCTTTAGAATATTATTTCCGCGAGAGGATTGTACAGTTCAAATTTCAAGTATCTAGGACCATTAGTTCAGCAGATACAAAATTGCCCTACTTTCCCCCTTTTTCCCCGTAGAAGCGGATTTTTTGAAAAGTTCTTCTTTAAGAATGTTATTTTCACGAAAGGATCGTACAGTTTAAATTTCAAGTATTAAGGACCATTAGTTCAGCAGATTCAAAATTGCCCTACTTTCCCGATTTCCCCCCAGAATTTTGAAAAGGTACTTCCTTTAGAATGTTATTTCCGCGAGAGGTTCGTTCACTCCAAATTTCAAGTATCTAGAACCATATTTTCAGCAGATACAAAATTGCCCTACCTTCCTCTTTTTCCCCCTTTAAAGAGGAATTTTCAAAAAAGTACTTTTTTCAGAATGTTATTTCCGCGAGAGGATCGTGCAGTCCACGCGAGAGGATCGTGCAGTCCTATTTGTTTAGCAGATACAAACCGGAATTTTCAAAAAGTACTTCTTTCAGAAAGTTATTTCCGCGAGAGGATCGTACAGCCCAAATTTCAAGGATCTACGACCATTAGTTCAGCAGACACAAAATTACCCTACTTTACCCTTTTTCCCCCTTAGAAGCGAAATTTTCAAAATAGAACTTTCTTCACAATGTTATTTCCGCGAAGGATCCCATAGTCAAAATTTTGAAGTTTCTGGGAAAATTAGTTCAGAACATACAAAGTGTACCAAATTGTCCTATTATCCCCCTTTTTACCACTCTAGAAGCGGAATTGAAAAAAAACTTTGTTTCGGAATGTTTTTTCCGCGAGAGGATCTCATAGTCCAAACTTTAAGTTTCTAGGACCATTAGGTCAGAGAAAAGAAAATGTACCAAATTGCCCAATTTTCCCCCTTTCCCCCTTCTTAGAAGTGCCTTATTAAAAAAGTACTTTCTTCAGAATTTTATTTCCGCGAGAGGATCCTATAGTCCAAATTTCAGGTTTCTGGGACCATTAGTTCACAATATAGAAAATGTTCAAAATCGTCATATTTCCCCCCCAAAAAAAAAATTTTTGAGTGAAAAAAAATTTTGAGTGAAAAAAAAATTTGAGTGAAAAAAAAATTGTAAAAAAAAAAATTTTTGAGTGAAAAAAAATTTGAGTAAAAAAAATTTTTGAGTGAAAAAAAATTTTGAGTCAAAAAAAATTTTGAGTAAAAAAAAAAAATTTGAGTGAAAAAAAATTAAAAAAAAAAAAAAATATTGTAAAAAAAAAATTTGTAAAAAACCAAAATTTTGAGTGAAAAAAAAAATTTGAGTGAAAAAAAATTTTTAGTGAAAAAATTTTAGTAAAAAAATGTTTTTTCCCCGAGAGGATACTATAGTTCAAATATCTAGTTTCTAGGGCCATTAGTTCAAAATTCACCAAATTGCCCTATTTTCCCCCTTTTTGTCCCCCTTAAAGCCGGAATTTTCAAAAAAGTACTTTTTTCAAAATGTTATTTCCGCGAGAGTATCCTATATTCAAAATTTCAAGATTGTAGGACCATTAGTTCAGAAGATACAAAATGTACCAACTTGCCCTATTTTCCCCCTCCCCCCACCTTAGGAACGGAATTTTCAAAATATTACTTTTTCCAAAATGTTATTTCCGCAAGAGGGTCCTAGACTTCAAATTTCAAATTTCTGGGACCATTTGTTTAGAATATAAAAAATGTACCAATTTGCCCTATTTTCCCCTTTTTCCCCCCTTGGAGGCAGAATTTTCCAAAAATATTTTTTTCGAAATTTTATTTCCGCGAGAGGATCCTAGAGTTCAAATTTGAAGTTTCTAGGACTATTAGTTCAAAAGATACAAAATCCCCCAAAGGGCCCTATTTTCCCCCTTTTGCCCCCCTTAGAATCGGAATTTCCAAAAATCCCTTCTTAGTGGGTGGTTTTGTCGGGAGCCGAACCTACATTCCAAATTTCAAGTCTCTAGCTTCAGCGGTTTGGGCTGGGCGATGATTATTGCCAATCAGTCAGTCAGTCAGTATTTAATTATTTTTTTTTCATTCAAAATGTGAGGTGTTATGATTGAATCACTCTTTGCAGCGCTGATTAATGCGCAATAATGATCCAGTGAAATCATGTGCCTTTGTCCAAAACTCATTGGTTTTTATTCAAAAAGTGTTAAATATATTCAAAAGGAAAGCATGTATGAAATTTTATCAAAATATAATTTTATATTTTGAGTTTTATATAAAAAGTCTTACCAAAAAATTTAAATTTTTTTCCCCTTACTTTTACTGCATCCTCAAGAGCGCTCTTTGGATGCGCTTCGGTATGCTATAAAAAGATGCTGTGTCGCCAAAATCTCGTTTTGTTTTTGCTGGGTTGCTTAGTTTTTGAGATACTTGATTTTAGGGGTTTTAAGAAATAAAAAGCTCCATTTTGCTCCATCTGGCTTAGTTTCCGAGATAGAGCCATTTTATGTTTTCTTTAAAAAAAAATTTACAATTTATTTTTGCTAATATTTGCAAAAAAGCTTGTAAAAATTTGGTCAATTAAATTTTAAATTTAGCAAAAAAAAAATTAGTTCAAATTTTGTTTAAAATTGCTAATGCGCTAAATGAAGTTTACAAGTTATTTTTGCTAACATGCTAATCTCAACTAAAAATTTGCCAAAGGTTAGCTTACTAGCATTAGCAAAAAAAAAAAAATTGTAAATCAAATAATATATTATTTTTAGTGTATAAGAATTTTTCTGATCAAGAATGCTTTAGAATCTTAAAAATTTTCTATAGAAAACAACTTCTCAGAGTCTAAGATTTTTGTATACCCTACACCACACTGTGGTACAGGGTATAATGAGTTTGTGCTGATGTTTGTAACTACCCGAAATATTGGTCCTAGACCCACCTTTAAGTATGCCGATCGACACAGAATCACTTTTTGAGTCGATTTAGCGATGTTCGTCAGTCCGTCCGTCCGTCTGTCCGTTCGTCTGTCCGTCCGTCCGTCTGTCTGTCCGTCTGTATGTCTGTCCATGTAAACGGTGTTAACACGTTTGAAACTTAAGCCTCTCTTGGCCCAAGGACGAAGCCTATTGAAATTGGAAAAAATCGATCCATATTTAGACCTAGCCCCCATACAAAGGTCGTCTTTAGTTTTGGCTCAAATTACTCTAATAACCGTATTATAAAAGGTATCTTTTCAAAATTTGGCAGATAAACGTATTTGGTCTTTACAAATCACGATTCCGAATTTTAAAGAAATCGGACCAGTTCTTCTTGTAGCCCCATACAAACCACCTTCCCGATTTTCACATAAATCTCTCAAATTTCATGAAAACAGAAAATATTTATTTAAAATTCTGTTTGTGTATGTTAAACGCATACATTAACAACCTTATTAAATCTGATTATCATCCGACCATTTTTGGACTTAGGCCCGCCCCATATGAAAATGTTGCCCGATATTCAGTTAAAGCGGTTTATTGTCAACAGAAAGAAGTCTATTTCTCTTGAATTTGATTTTTGAGTGTTTTTAACACTTATTAAAGATTTGACAAAATATAGATCTAATCAGTCCATGTTTGAACTTGGGATCCATTTTCCGGGAAACTCTGGTGTAGGGTATTATATGGTAGGTCTTGACCGACTATAATGTTCTTACTTGTTTTAACCAATTTATTTTTTAGTGTGGCATAAAATTTAATTGCGTTTAGCCGTTTTTTAAAAATTGGATTAAAATTTTGTCAAATAAGAAACATTTTTTGAAAAATATTACATTTTGGCGATGCAGTTATAAAAACAGTATAAAAACAGTACACGCTATAAAAAACAGTAGTTTTGCATACTGTTTTAGGTGGTGTGCATAAAACAGTACTTTTTATAGAAAACAGTACATGTACTGTTTAAAACAGTACGAATGGCAACCCTAATCCCAGGTCAAAAAACACCCTTTTCTCGTGATGATTAATGGAAAAGGCGTATATCTCACAAAATTATTTTTGAAAATTGGGGGGGTCAAAACTGATTTTTGAGACATGGTTTGTTCGTCATTTTTTCTTAGAATTTTATGCAGAATCCAAATATCCTAGACGATTTTGTCAAAAATTTTGCTCCGAACAATTCACTCCGCTCTAATATATAAGTTTGTCATTCCGTTTGTAACACCTCGAAATATTGGTCTAAGACCCCATAAAGTATATATATTCATGATCCTCGATCGATTTTAAGACGATCTAGCGATGTTCGTTCGTCGGTCCGTCTGTCTGTCTGTTGAAAACACGCTAACTTTTGAAAGACTTTACGGAGGCTCCTGAAGTTTGGCATATATGTTGGGCATTTATCTCGTCAGGCTGGTATTGTAATCCAGCGAAATCGGTCTGGTGGTTCAAAAGTTATAAGCAAATGAGTGAATTTCGGCAAGGGTTTTTCTGGAATTTACGAGATAAAACACACGGTAACTTTCGAACGTCAATTCTGAGGATGCTGAAGTATGGCAAATATATTTTCCGTTTCTCTGGTCCAGTTCCTTTTAAATTTAAGCCAAATCGGTCCAGTGGTTCAAAAGTTATTAGCAAACCCGTAAATTTCAGATTAGTTTCACCTTAAATTCACGTGTTGAAAACCTGTTAAACATGTTTTAAAAACATTTGTAAGTCACAAAAATATTTTACAAGGTATTTTTGTCACTCAAAAATATTTTTACTCTAAAACAAAAAAAAAATACACTCAAAAAATTTTACACCCAAAAAAAAAATTTTACACTCAAAAAAAAAATTAGTAAATTATTTTTTTTTTTTTCAAAAATTACTAAAAAAAAGTTTTTTTACACAAAATAAAATATTTCTAATCAAAAATGTTATTTTTTCATGTTAGAAAATTTACTATCACTTAAAAATGGCATTGTGGAGGGTATTCATAGATTCGGCCAAGTCGAATTTTTCTTTTCTACTTGTTTTTTCTTGTAGTGTATTAAATATTAAAAAAAGTTTAAATCGAAAGGGGGCCGGTGGTCGGAGCATGCACCCTAAGTCCCCTTGTATACGTCTATGTGTTCTGACAACTACAAATATTTGATTTCTAAGAAAGTTTGTTTCTTAAGTCTTTTGTTTTTATTCAATGAAAATACTTTTTAAATGAAATTTATATGTATGAACACAACAACGGACAGAAACTAAACTAATATATATTAATTAAAAATACATTAAAATTATCATAAAAAAAACTAAAAGGAAGTCGTGGGATTTTAAGCAAAATTTTGCAATTATATTTTAAGAACAATAATTTATTTGATATTTTTAGATTTTTTTATAATAAAAAATAGCATAAAAAACATCAAACTATTGTTTTCATGTTTTACTTTTACTAAAAGAATGTCTTAATTTAAGATAAATTGTTTTATACAAATGTGTGTATACATTTAATGATGAGACAAAAATAAAATAGCATCTGAATCTTTTATTTTTATTTGTGAATCATTTTTAAGAAAAAATTCCAAATTTATCAATTGAATAAAAAAAAAAGAAATTCTCACACAGGGAGTACAAAAATAAACACCAAATAAATATTGAAACTAAATATATTTAACCTTGAAATAATTAAACAATAAGTCGTTAAAGTTTAACAGACAGCCAAAAAATATAAAAAAGAGTCAAGTTCATGATAATTAATTACAAAGTAAGTTATAAATAACATTTAACGGTATCTCAGTAAATTAAATAAAAATTCCAAAACCAAAACAAAATAAAATAATATAGAAATTAAAGCAAAAATTAAAAAAAGATATGCCGCCAAACAAAAAAAGAAAAAAAAAAATACGGCCTAAAAATAATGCAAATGTTTCTAACACTTAAGTGTGATTTATGGTTTTTATTAGTTTAGTTTGATTTTTATACTCAGTAATCAAATGAATTGATGGTTATGTTACAAGAAAATTGATGATATGATTTTTGTTAAACCGCAAAGAAGATTATAGCCTCCCCTATACTCCCATTCATACAGTTCATTGCAAACGGTTTATTGATTAACACTAGATTTACCAAAAATCTGTAGGCATTTATGCCCATCTGCAACTAGCTATAGAACACGACACATCTAAAGATCTATTACAAACACTTGTGGTTAGGTCTACCTGACATTTCGTTTCCGCCAAATTTGTCTTGTTTTCCTCTCCTTCATTTTATTTTGTTTAGCACCTCTTTCTGCTATTTAGAAAAGTGATTAAGTAATCTACAAGCACAAATCAGAACAAAATTAAAAAAAAAAATTATACCATTTAACGTATACTAATTACAACATTTACAGATGTTATCCGAAAGATATTAATTGTAAATCAAAGATTCTACTTGAAATTTTAAGTAATTGCAAGATTCCATTTCTAATTCGAAGATTCTACTTGTAAGTCGAATATTCCATTTGTAATTGGAAAATTTCAATTGCACTGTACTCGAATTTGACACTTTGTTGTTAACAAGCTGGGCACCCTACTGGTAAACTCAATTCGAGTACGCTGAATTCAATGGTGCTAGCCGTTTTTTTGAAGTTAACGCTCGTATTGGCGACATTCACGATTAAAAATGTTAATGCTCAAGTACAATATAAACAATATCTTAAAAATTTTTGCGATAATTTTTAAATTTAAAACCATTCAAGTCTGTTAAACTAGCATAACAAACCATAATACCGTGATTTTTTTCGCGAAAAACATTTTTTGTTCGCGAAAAATAATTTTTTGTTCAATACAAATATGAGGCATTCCACCCCAAATGCCCCGCTACAGAAAAACATATGTCCCGTAAATTTCTGAATAGGTTGTTTGGATAGCCCTATACGGAACTTAGAAAATTGCGTTTTTGGTTTTTCAATTTTTCAAAAACTGGGCTTAGGAGGCGTGGTCAAATATTGGAAATATGATAAAATTTGTGGCGAGTTGCCTTGATTAAATGTTTATCAAATTAAAACGGAATGCACCACAATCTCAAAAATTAACATTCTTATATAGTTTTGTATGGGCTATCGAATAAATTTTTTTTCTTTGGAAAATTTTCAGAACCCGTTCTGAAATTTTCCATTTTTTAAAAAAGTTAATTTATCAAAAATCCGGCCACTTTTTTTTAATATATATTAATTGCATGAATATTACTCATTCGCAACGTTAATACAAGAAAATACAAGCAAATTACAAAATTGTTATGAAATTTAAAATTCAAATGCGATTTTTTCCAAAAAAAACTAAAAATGTTTTTCTGAAAATTTTCAAAAAAAAAAAATAAATTAATCGATAGCCAATACAAAACTATATAAGAATGTAAATTTTTAAGATTGTGGTGCATTCCGTTTTAATGTGATAAATATTTAATCAAGGCAACTTGCCACAAATTTGACCTTTTTTCCAATATTTGACCACACCTCCTAAGCCCAGTTTTTGAAAAATTGAAAAACCAAAAACGAAATTTTCTAAGTTCCATATAGGGCTATCCATACAAGCTATTCAGAAGTTTACGGTACACGTGTTTTTTTTCGCTGGACATTTGGTGTGGAATGCCTCTTATTTGTAGTTTGATTTGAATTTACGACAGCCAGCCGGTAAAGCTAGTTCGTGTACACTAAGTTCCATTGTAATATCGGTTTTGTCAAAGTTAGCTTACGTATTAGCGATTTTCGCGATTACTTTTTTTTATTTTTTATTTTTAAATAAAAAAAAAACTTTTTATACCCTCCAACCACAGTATGGGGGTATACTTACTTTGTCATTCCGTGTGTAACGCATCGAAATATCGGTCTAGAACCCCATAAAGAATATATATTATTGATCAGTGATCGATTCTAAGACATTCTAGCGATGTCCGTCTGTCAGTCTGTAGAAGACACGATACAGTCCAAAGCAAATGCAACATTTTTGTGTCAGAAGAAGTTCAAAATCCTGGATGTGGACCCAGCGGATAAAAAAATAAAAAAAAGTTTGACCCGCCCCCTTTTGAGGGCGTGGATAAAAAAATATATTAATAAACAAAATCAATTTTTTTCCAAAATTACAAGGTCAGACCAAAAATGTTTGATAGAAGAGACAAAAAAAATACACATGTATCGGCGTTTTGAAAGTTAACATCTGGGTTTAATTTTAGGGGGAGGTAAAGTTTCCCCCAAATGCAACTGTTGTATTGTCAATCGTCATTGAATATCGAGTGAAGCTTTCGTTTAAGCAAATTTATGTAAAATGTTACGGAGACCATTTTTGTAGAATATGTTAACCCTCTAACTCCACAAGGTAAGGGTCTTTTTTGTCCTTCTTTTCAATTAGAGCAAAAAACAGCATTAAAACCGGGATTTAAGGGGTTTAAATGTTCCGCAAAAATATCCACCATGAAACTTTACTATAAGTCCCTGAATACAGCAAAACACAAAACTCAACAAGAAAGTCAGAAATAAGACACAACAAAAGAGAGCATAGGGTTAATTTCGCATTTATTAAGATAATCGAGTAAAGCTTACGTTTAAAGTATATTGTGTGTCCAGCAAATTTATGTAAAATGTAATGGAAAACATTTTCGTAGAAGATGTTAACCTTCTAACTCCTCAAGATAAGGGTATTTTTTGAAAAATAGCAAAAAACACCATTAAAACAGGGATTTAAGGGGTTAAAATGTTCCGCAAAAGTATTCGCCGTGAAATTTTACTATAAGTCCCTTTCACGGCAAATATTTTTGCGGACCATTTTAACCCCTTAAATAGCTGTTTTAATGGTGTTTTTTGCTCTTTTTTAAAAGAAGGACAAAAAAGAACCTTACCTTGAGGAGTTAGAGGGTTAACATATTCTACAAAAATGTTCTCCGTAACATCTATCTATATATATAATTTCCCTATTTGTGTGTTCCTCTTTTTTTGTCTATCCAGAACTTTTTGAAGCCCACTGATGAGCTACAAAACTGAAAATTGGCACGCATATAGTAAAACACCTGAGGCAGATCCTAAAGTAGCCGGATTTTCGATTTTTTGCCTGTGGGCGGTGAAATAAGCGGGAAAGTGGGCGTGGCAAAATTCAATTTTTTACGTTTTTGCTTAATTTAAAGCCCCCAAATGACTTAGGAAGCTGTAAATTTCCTAGAATATAGTGCTAACGATGCCGCATATCCCGAAGTAGTCGGATTCAAAATTTTCGCAATGTGGGCGGAGAATTGAGGGGAAAAGTGGAGTGGTAAAATTGAGATTTTTTTAACATTTTTACTTCTTTTGAAGCCCCCAAATGACTTAGGAAGCTGAAAATTTCCTAGAATATAGTCCTAACGATGGCACATATCCCCAAGTAGTCGGATTTAAAATTTTCGCAATGTGGGCGGAGAATTGAGGGAAAAGTGGCGTGGCAAAATTGGGATTTTTAAAATTGTTACTTCTTTTGAAGTCCCAAATGACGTAGGAAGCGAAAAATTGCATAGCATTTAGTTCTAACAATGAAGCATATCCTGAATTAATCGGATTTAAATTTAGACTGTGGAAGGAGAATTAAGAGAAAAATGGGGCGTGGCAAAATTGTATTTTTTAATATTTAATTTGAAGACCCCCAATAACATATGAAGATGAAAATTGGCATTTTGCTTATTTTAAAGTCCTCTAATGACTTAGGAAGCTGAAAATTTCCTAGCATAAAGTCCTATCGATGAAGCGTGTCCTGAAGTAGTCGAATTTTAAATTTTTGGACTGTGGGCGGAGAATGGAAAGGAAAATGGGAGTGACAAAATTGGGATTTTTAACATTTTAACTTCTTTTGAAGCCCCCAAAGGAAGCGGAAAATGCACAGAATTGACATGTGTGTAGAAGATCAACACGAGCCTGGATTTTTGATATCCAGTGTATGGGTGGAGAATAAGAAAGGCAAAGGGAGTGGTAAATTTATTTCCATCTATTTTCTGAATATATATTTTATTTATTTTTTGTGTTTCTCTTATTTTTTGTGTATTCAGCGCCTTTTGAATCTCATTGATAGACTTAAAAGCTTAAAATTGGCATGTATATAGTAAAACACCAGGGACAGATTCTTAGGAGGCGGATTTTTTGCATGTGGGCGGCGAATTACGAGAAAAAGGGGACTTGGCAAAATTATTTTTTTTTACAATTTTAGAGTATTTTTAAGCTCCGCCCCAATGAATACGGAAGCTTAAAATCCGTAACATGTAGTCCTATCTATGAAGTATATTCTAATGTAGTCCGATTTAACATTTTTGGAATGTAGGCGGAGAGTTGAGAGGAAAAAGGGGCAAGGCAATATTGTGTTTTTTTTTTTTTTTATTTGACTAACTTTAAAGCCCTAATGACCTACGCAGCCGAAAATTGGCAAGCATATTGCCCTGACACTGGAGCGTATCCTTAAGTAGTCAGACTTAAAATTTTTGGACTGTGGACGAAGAATTGAGAGGGAAAGGGGGCGTGGATACGAGTATAGTACTAACGATGGAGCTTATCCTAAAGATTTAAAAATTTTGGAATATACAGAAAAAACATTTTAATTGTGCCAGTCGAATTAAGAGCCAACTGCATGGTTTAATTACAACAACTGAAATTTTCGGTTGCGATTACCGAAATTTATTTGGACCAACAGAAGTTAAATTTTCAAAACAAATTTTGGTTATCGCAACCGAAAATTTTGGTTGTTATTAAACTATGCAGTTGGCTCTAAATTCTGCTGGCACAACTAAACTGTTCTCTCTGTGTAGGGACGGAAAATTAGGAGAAGAAATTGGCGTAGAAAAATTATGTTTTTATACATCTTATCTAATTTTGAAGACACCTTATGACCTTGAAAGATGAAAATTGGATGCATATGGTACGGACTATGGCAAAGATCAACTCTGACCTGGATATCCAGTGAAAGGGCGGAAATACAAAAAAAATCCGTTGTGAATTTTGTTCAGTTTGTATATATAATCTGTAACGTAGCCGGATTTTCGGCCTTTAAGTCAGGGGGAGTGGCGGAAGACGGCGAAATTTAGTTTTTAAACATTTAAACTATTTCTGAAACCCCAAATGACTAAGGAAGCTGAAAATTGTAAAGCATAAAGTATTGAAAATGGATCATATCCTTATGAAGTCAGATTTAATATTTAAACTGTGTACGAAGAATTACATATAAGGAAAAATTTAAGTGGAAAAATTGTGTTTTTTTAACATTTTAGCTAATTTTAAAAACCTTCATGATAAAAAGAAAGATAAAAATTGCCATGTATGTATATAGGAGTGACCATGGGACAGATCCACACTATAGATTTTTGATATCCGGCTTATGGGCGGAGAGACGAAATGGGCGTGCTAAATTTAGTTCTTAAATTTTATCAATAAAAGCTTTTATACTCATTAAATTTTTTTCCAGTTTGGGAAATATATTGCTGTAACTCAATCTAGCAATATTAAATTTTTGAAGCACAAACATAATTTTTTATAAAGTTTGATAAAATATTACAACTATTGAGAAAAGTGATTTGGTGTTCCGCCTGGCAGGGACAGGCTATTCGACTAGTTTTACATAAATTTGCTGAACACATCATATACTTTAAACGTAAGCTTTACTCGATTTTCTTAATAAATGCGAAATTAATCCTAAGCTCTCTTTTGTTGTGTCTTATTTCGGACTTTCTTGTTTAGTTTTCCGTTTTGGTGTATTTAGGGACTTATAGTAAAATTTTACGTCGGATATTTTTGCGGAACATTTAAGCCCCTTAAATCCCTGTTTTAATGGTGTTTTTGTTCTTTTTAAAAAGAAGGACAAAAAAGACCCTTATCTTGAGGAGTTAGAGGGTTAACATATTCCACAAAAATGTTCTCCGTAACATTTTACATAAATTTGCTAAGCACACCATACACTTTAAACGTAACCTTCACTCGATATTCAATGACGATTGACAATACAACATTTGCATTTGGGGGAAACTTTACCTCCCCCTAAAATGAAACCCAGATGTAAACTTTCAAAACGCCGATACACATGTATTTTTTTTTTTTGTCTCTTCTATCAAAATTTTTTGGTCTGACCTTGTAATTTTTTTTGTGTCGTAAAGTGTAATTAATTGGTTTAAGTAATTGTATGAATCATAATAAATCCATTTAATAAAACCAACGGTAAGGGGGGAAGATGTCCCTCAAGGTCCCCCACTGTGTCCCACCAAAACCCCCCCAAAAACAAACGCCCCTAGATTTTTTTTTAAATTTTTTTTTACGTTTTGGAGGGTATAATAGATTTGGCACAGCCGAATTTAACACTCTCACTTGTTTCATATAAAATGCTCAATGAAATCGATTTCATTAAATCATTATTTCATACAAATGTCTATAATTGCCCAGGTGAATAAAATACTAAAATTTTAGGACATTTTTGTTAATAAGTCAACAACTATTGCCTTTTCTGGGACGCACAGTGGTTTATTTTCGATTTTTTTTTTGGAAATAATTCGGCCATTCAGTAAGTACTCGACCGATTGCAGTGAAATTGAGTGATTTTTTTAAGTCGCTACACTTAAAAAATTATGTCATTAACTGTTTGTAGTTTCCCGAGTAAAAAAGTTCCTATATAATTATATATAGTTTTATATATACATATATTATTTTGTAAAACTATATGTATTTTTTGTTGCATCATATGTGATTTTATATATTTGCACTTCTAATTTGTTTCTTATATAAAATTATATAACAGAAAATATGGACTTTTATATACCCATCAAAAAAAGAGCTTACCATTCACTACAAAATTCACCACAACTTATGAACCAGATGTACTTCTTCTTCAGCTGAAACACTGATGAATTTTATATGGGCGTGACACACAATATCACTAGTGTTTAGTATGTACATTAGGGTGGCAGCTAAATTTCAACTTTCGATTTTCAACATCTCCCGGGCGGAATATTGTGCCACATGGTCTAAAACTGATGTGGAAAAAATTTCAGCTAAATTGGATAATTTATGAGCAAGTGAAATTTTGTCTGGCACTGGCCGGACTTAATATTAAGCTATTTATATTAGTTTTAAGATTTGAAAACTTATTGTTAGTTCACATAGTTTTAGTGAAGATTCAATAAAAAAATTAATGAGAAAAAAAAAAAAAAAAAAAAAAAAAAAAAAAAAAATCGGATAACTTTAACCCGTGCCCCTTTGAGGTCAAAGTTCAAATGATAAAAAAAAAAATTTGCATACAAGCAAAAAAAAAAAAATTCGTTTTTTTTTTTTTTTTTTTTTTAATATTAGTTTGCTTTATTAGCTTATTAACGACAAAAAATCTCATTTCGATCGGACAAGATTTTCAGTTTCTAAAGTGACTTCGAAAAAAAAATTTGAGGCTTGTTAGGGGCTTACTCTAAAAAATTTTCAAAAAATTTTTTTTTTTAGTTTTGATAAGCACACATTAAAGATTTTTCGTTTCTCTTAATACCAGGTTTTTTAAATTTTTTTAAAAAATTTTTTTTCGACATCGCATTTTTGTTCTAAATTGGGGTAAAAAACTGGAAAAAAATGCAGTTTTTGGCCCTATTTAAGAGCATAATTACAATGTCCCAGAAAGAAAAAAAATTATAGATTACTCCAAAAAAATTATTTTTTTTTTTTTTTAGCTCTGACAAGCAAACATTAAAGATTTTACGTCGCTCTTGATAACAGTTTTTTTTTTTTTTTTTTTTTTTTTGAAGTTTAGTTCTAAATTGGGGCCAAAAGCTGCAAAAATTTAGCTTTTGGCCCTATTAAAAAACAAAATTACGACGTCACAAAAAATGTTTAAAAAACCTATTATTAAGAGTGACAAAATATCTTTAATGTATGCTTGTCAAAACTAAAAAAAAAAAATTTTTGAAAATTTTTTAGAGTAAGCCCCTAACAAGCCTGAAATTTTTTTTTCAGAGTCACTTTTGAAACTGAAAATCTTGTCCGATCGAAATGAAATTTTTTGTTGTTAATAAGCTAATAAAGCTAACTAATATGAAAAAATAAAAAAAAAAAAAATCGAAAAAAAAATTTTTTGCTTGTATGGAAAATTTTTTTTTTATAATTTGAACTTTGACCTCAAAGGGGCACGGGTTAAAGTTATCCGATTTGGCTGAAATTTTTTCGACATCAATTTTAGACCATGTGGCATAATATTCCGCCCGGGAGACATCAATATTAATACAAAAAAATTGCTCCATACATTTCGCTGCCACCCTAATGTACATATATATTAACATCTTTATCACAACTTCTGAAGTAGTGATCGGGATGTTAATATAACTTGACCTTTTGGAAGTGCTTTTTCATCACTTCTTTAGAAGTATATATTTCTTGGCATTTTGGATGTGATTATGTAATTTTTATATGGTGATTTAGAAGTGATTTTTTCATCACTTCTTGATAGGTACATATTTAATGACTTTTTGGGATTGATTTTAAGAGTTTTTTTTTAGTATTTACACTAATAATAATTAAAACCAAAACGATATTTTTAACAATGTATAATATTTATTATGTAATATTTAGACTTGAAATTGTTAAGATTAAATCGATGTTTTTAATAATTTAGTTTAGCTAATAGGAATTATTAATTAAATGTGGATGTATATATTTTTCTAATAGTTTTTCATGCGCTTAATCCGAATCTGGCCTTAGAAGTGATTTATCTTATTTTGAGATATTTAGATTTTCGATTGACAGTACTGCATAAACTCAGATATTCGCAATGTTCGGGACCTTATAAAACCGAGAATTATTTTATGATGTATAATTAGTTCAGCACATCTAAAAATACTTCACTTATTCTTCAAATTACTTTTGCAATCCTTAAGATATCTTTTTTCATTACGGTGATATCGACCGATAAAATTATTGCAATTTCGGCCCTAAAAAATAAAAGAAAACAAATTTGAAAACCAACCAATTTGTCTTGTTGATATATAATAGTACCGAATTCTAAACTCTATTAGAGGTGCATCTAAGCCCGGCATCAATTTGGGTATCAATTTTAGGGTAAATTTTCAGGGTGCCATACAAAAAATCTTTATTTGGGCTAACATTATAGAGCTTCGCCATATCGGATAAAGATTTATTTTAAATAAAATTAATAAAATTCTTAAAAGTACATAGAGTTCTTAGTTTTATATTCAATTAAAATTTTTATTAGTCGGTTAACCGAATAATTCAAATTTATCCGATTATTAACCGATTAAATCTCAACCCCGCACTCAGAAAATTATGTAAGTTACTACATGTTAGTTATTTGTATATTTTACAGTAGTTAGTTGTTTTCAACTACAAAGTCAGTTGTTTTTGTATGAAAAATATCAAACAACTATTTCTGTTAGTTATTTTAAGTCGTTTTTTTGAACAACTAACAAAAAAGTACTGTGATGTAGTAACAGTTATTTAAAGTAGTTAATTGTATTTATTTTATCTCTGAAAAGTTTTAGGCCTCTGTTCTGTCTTTCACAACTTTTCAATTCACATGAAAATTTCCGAATCACATGAAATCAAGTTTAGTGTTTTGTTGATCACATTTTCATTCGAAGTTGAAATAAAATAATTAAAGTTTAAAAAATTATAAGGAAAAAAGTGCATTCGTTTTACTTTCACCAATTTTTATTTTTGTGAAACAAAACGAAAAAGAAATTCGGATGTGAAATCTAGAACACCAAAAACATTCGGAAATTTTCATTTTCACATTTTTTATGTGAATTACTTTTTTGGAACAGAGGCCTTAAAGTTTTTTTTCCAAAAAAAAAAAAATTTCGTTATTTTTATTTTTCACAACTTTTTTAAAAAAAAAAAAACTTGGAAAAAATTTGGTCTTCAATTTTTTTTTCTGAAAAATGTTTTGAAAAAAAAAATTATATATTGATTTTTTTATTTTTACTACATTTTAGTTGTTTTGACTACAAATGTAAGTAGTTTTTACTACATAAGTCAGTTGTTTTTTGTCAGTTAAAATAACTAACATTAGTTGATTTAACTGAAAAAGTAGTTGACCCCAAAACAACTTACAAAGTAGCTATTTTAACTGACATTTTCAGTTGATTTTACTAACATAATTTTTTAAGTGCGATTAACTATTTGCCGATTAGCCGATTAAACCAAAACCTCGATTAATTGAATACCCTAATGTTTAGAAGAGTTTTTATACCTTTCAACAGCGATACCAACTAGTCATTTTGTGGCTATAATTCAGCCTTTTTTTTAAAGGCTACCACCTTTTTTTGGTTATCTTTTTTAGCCCTTTAAGCACTTTTTAAGTCATTTGATTTTTACCATAATCTGGAAACTTTTTATTGTTTTTTTTTGTACATAATTTATAGCACATTCATACTGACCTCGAAACCCCGTTGAAACCTCGTATTTTCATTTTGAAAACTTTGCCGTTCACACCCGAAGTTTTTGAAGTGTATTGAGTTTTCAAAATTTGTTAAACAAAATTCTGCAATTTTACGCGTTGAAACAGGCACATTTATATTAAATACACGTTTTTTTACAATAATTTATCAAAAAATATTGTTTAACTGTTGTTTTTTGTTTAAATTTGTAAATATTTTTATTTTTTTATTTTTGACACTTTCTTTAATTTATTTTCTTCTCTTCTTACAGTTGTAAAAAAGAGTAGAACTATGAAATTTAAAAGGTTTCAATTGTATATTCGTTGAAACCTCATAATTAAAAGGTTTCAATTTGTATGGGAAAATACGTATTTTCAAATGAGTTTTAGCACGAAACCTCGTTAAACGGGGTTTCGACGCCAATCTGAACGTACTATTACAAAACAACTCCAAAAATTATAAAAAAAAAATGTTTTTACACATGTAGTTAAAAAAAAACATCCAATAAATAAAATGAAGAGATAAAAAAAAGTAATTCTCTCATTTTAAATCAGATATCGTATATTTTTAGAAAAGTTTTTATACCTTTAAACGGCAATACCAACTTAGCTCTTTTTTGGTTATATTTAACCCTTGTCTTTTTTAAGGGCTAACAGTTTTTTTGTTATCTTTTTAGCACTTCTTGAGTCATTTGGTAATTTAAACAAAAATCTGGAAACTGTATTTTTTTATACCCTCCACTCTAGTGATAGAGGGTATATATAAGTTTGTCATTCCGTTTGTAACACCTCGAAATATCGGTCTAGTTATGAGCAAAAGTGTAAATTTCGGCAAGGGTATTTCGCGAATTTACGAGATAAAAAACACGATAACTTTCGAAAGACAATAATGAGACTACTGAAGCTTGGCACGTATCTTTGCCGTTCCCCGGGTCTATTTGGTTTTAAATTTCAGCTCAATCGGTCCAGTGGTTCAAAAGTTATAAGCAAAACCTTGAATTACAGATTAGTTTCATCTAAAATGCCACGTGTTTTAACAGGTTTTAAAAGCATTGGTGGTAACTAAACAATGCTTTTCGAACTTGTTTAATTTTAAAGCAATGCTTTTTAAACTTGTTTAGTTTTAAAAGCATTGGTAACTTAAAAATTACACTCGAAAAAAATTTTACACTCAAAAAAAATTTTACACTCAAAAAAATTTTACACTCAAAAAAAAATTTACACAAAAAAAAATTTTTTTTTTTTTACAAAAATGACAATATTTTGTGTAAGAAATATTTTTACAGTAAAAAAAAACATTAGAAAAATTATAAAAAAAAAATATTCAACAAAACAAATCCAATACTTAAGTGCCACAAATTTGTACTTTTCAATTGCATTTGTAAACACATATGAAAATGGTACTTCTAAATCATTGAGGAAAGAACTGGTGAAAGTTGTTATTATTGGCATTTTTTTAGCAGTTTTGGAAGTGCTTATAAAAGTACTTCTTATGGAATATGAAGATCGGCACATATAGCTACTATCAGTGGCGGGTACAGCTTTTGGGTTTGGGGGGGGAACATTTTTTTTTACTTCAAAAAAAAATCATAAATTCTCCTTTGTTGACGAGCAAAAAAAAGGGATACGTTTTTTTTTACAAAAAAAAAGTGATGGGATAGCTATAAAATCATCAAATTTATTAGTTTTTGCCGAATAAGGTTTCTTTTTCATGATCATATTTCGTTTAGATCATTTTTTTTTAATTTGTATTTATTGAAAATTGTATATTTTTCGTATACATAAGAAGAGAATTTTTTAAAAGAAGAAATTCTCCCTACATAGAAAACTTCAGATGTTGAGACATTTTTCGTGAAAAAATTATTTTTAATAGGGAAACTGTCTTAGAATGACTAAATGTCTCAGAATCTGAGACTATTTTCGTATAGAAAAGTTTTCGGATTTTTAAAAGAAATTTAAAAGAAAGTTGTATATTTTTAGTATACATAAGAAAAGTCTAAATTTGAGAATTTAATAGAAGAAATTATTTTACATAGAAAATATCAGATTTTGAGACATTTTTCGTGAAAATTTTTTTTATAGGGAACATGTCTCAGAATATCAGACTTCTTCTTAACCCATTTTGGACCAAGATTCAATTTTATTTTTATTTTTTGGAAAAAGGTACTTTTTTAAGGTAATTAGCACCCGCTGATCTCAAAAATCCTGTCAAAAAAAATTTTCAATGTGCCGTTTTCCCAGAAAAGCGTGCATTCCAACTTTTTATGCAATTTTAATATTTGGATTTATTTGCTATTTTATTAATTTTATTAATTTATTTCATTATTTTCAAAGTAAATAGTTTCAAAATAATTCAAATTATGGAAATTTGATAATAAATTAAATCTAGAAAATTTTTAAATTTGTCAAAAAAATTAAAAGCCGAAAATCGAAAAATGCTAAATTTTCGTTTTTGCTTGAAACAATTTCTTTGCTGATTTGCATTGTATTTAATGGACATATAACTTGCGGTGGTCAAGCGGGTATATTTTTTTTAATTGCAGAAAGATGACACTTAACATTCCATAACCACATTTACCCGAAATTCCAGATCTTTCATACATAAATATTTTTTTGAAAAAGGTGTTCTCAACTGTTCGAAAAATCGAACAGAGGATCAAAATGGGTTAACGAAAAATGTCTCAGAATCTGAGATTTTTTTCGTATAGAAAAATTTTCAGGTTCTAAGAATTTTTTTCCACAGAAAAAGTCTCAGATTCTAAGACATTTTACTATAGAAAAAGTCTCATATTTTAAAGCATTACTGAGACATTTTTCCTATAGAGAGGTCTCTGATTATTAGATTTGTTTCGTACTGAAAAAATTTTAGATTCTGAGACCTTTTTTCTATAGAAAAAGTCTTAGATTCTTCGACCTTTTTCCAATAGAAAAAGTCTCAGATTCTAAGACCTTTTTCCTAAAGAAAAAGTTTCAAATTCTGAGATCTTATTCCTAAAGAATAAGGCTCAGATTCGCACCCATTTTTCCTAAAGAAAAAGTCTCAAATTCTGAGAGCTTTTTCTTATTTAGAAAAAGTTTAAGATTCTGGCACCTTTTCTCTAAAGAAGAAGAAGTGACAGATTCTGCGACCTGTTTCTGATTCTGAAATCTTTTCCGATTCTAAGACACTTTTCCTATAGAAAACGTCCTAGTCGGAAATGTTTTTCCTATACAAAACGTCTCAGACTTTAAGACCTTTTTCCTATAGAAAGGTCAAAGATTCTGAGACCTGTTTCCTATAGAAAAAGTCTGAGATTCTGAGACATTTTTCTGAGATTAGTCTTACATTCTAAGACCCTTTTCCCGTTGAAAAGTCTAAGATTCTGCGACCTTCTACCAATTCAGTTAGTTTCAACTTCTGAGACTATTTTTCAACAATAAAAAGTCTCAGACTTTGAGACCTTTTTCTTCTTAAAAGACTCAGATTCTGAGACCTTTTTCCCTAAAATAAATCTCAAATTCAGAAATTCTGAGACTTTTTTCCCACAAAAAATTCTTCTGCAACCTTTTTCCTATAAATAAGTTTTGAGACCTTTTTCACATAAAAAAGTCTCAGATTCTGAGAATGTTTTCTTTAGAAAAAAGTTTATTTTTTATAAAAAAAAATAAAATAGTTTTACAAATGTAAGTTCGACTATCAACATTTTTAATTTTTTAGATTGATTCACTTTTTCCTTAAAAAATTTAAAAATTTTTCCTTTTAAAATTTTCAGATCTTTTTCTATGAAAAATTTTTGAACTTCGAAATTTTTTTAGAAAATTTCCTTCTTTCTTTTTTCTTCTTTTTCTTTCCTTTTCTTTCTTTTTTCCTTTTTTTTCTTCTTTTTTTTTCTTTTTTTCCTTTTTTTTTCTTTTCGAAATTTGGTCTGGGGGGGGAAATTTCCCCTTTTTCCCCCCCCTTGTACCCGCGCATGGCTACTATGTATGTAGTGAATCACTTATTCTTTTTGCACCACTTCGATTTTTTTTTGCTGGGTAATAACATATGCTTTAAAGTTCGTTTATATAATTACATATGAACTTTAAAATTCTAATGGTATTCATTTAACCGTATAAACACCTCGTATACCGTGTATATCTGGTTAGTTTACACAATTATTGTCAAAAATATTTTACGAGGCCTGATATATTTGTACACATATTTTGGTGCGTAAACTTGTATCGTATAATTATACAGGTTTAGGATTGCCAATGTTCAAATAATTTTGATATTTTTTTGCTATTTTTTGTTTTTTTACAGTTTGGCAATCTTGTTAAAAATGACAAATATTAAAAAAATAATATAAAGAAATATTTTTGTTTGCAGTAAATTTATTAATTAGTTTAGAATTTATTAATTATTTGAAATTTTGTTTTTTTGTGGTGTTGTAAATTTTCCAAATACAAAAATTATTTTTTTTGTTTTGACAATTGTGTAAGTAATAACAGGTAAACAAAAAGGGCATTCATAAAAACCACCTCGTATAATTATACAAATAAGAGTCGCGTATAAATATACGGTTAAATGAATACCACTTCTGTCTTCTTTTTTATATAATCTGATAAAACAAAATATTTGAAGAAATTTTATATAAAACTTTATGCAACTGTTTTTAAATTATATGTTATCTTATATGAGTAAAATTTAAAAAAAATCTAAGTCCTTTACATATAATTTAATATAACTTTTGAAAATTTTTCTAAGTCGAGATGTTTTTTTTTTTGAAAATTTTCAAAGTCCTAAAAATATTTTTAAAAATTTTTAAGTCCTGGAAACAAATTTTTTTTTGTCAATTTTTTGCGTTTTGGGGGAAAACATTTTTTTCTTATATATAAATATATTTAATTATATATAATTGCATCAATTTTATACAAAAAAGGGTCCAATTTTCGCATATAACTATATAAAATTATATTAAAATTATATCAAATTTGATCAGATTTGATAAAATTTGATAAGTTTTTATATCGTTTTATCGACTAATTTTTCGCATTAAACTATATATGATTATATATGATGGCTTTATATAATTTTATATGAATATATATGAACTTTTTTACTCGGGTTATTTAAAAAAATTTACGTTTAGTCGTTTTTAAAAGAAAAAACATTTGTTTGCTGTTCAGTTTTTATTAATGACTACTTCTATCCTTTGTTTCAAAAATAACACACTGAAAAATAAAGACTTTCATTAACATTTAATTTTTAAAGTCATTTATTTTTGTTCTGTAAGTAAAAACTACTGATTATTCTTTAAATTTTTAATGATTTGTGTACCCGAGTAAAAAAGTTTTTATATAGTTGTATATAATTTTATAAACATCATATATGATTATATAGAATTATATAGAATTTGATGCGAAAAATGAGTCGATAAAACCATATAAAATTTTATCAATGTTACTTGTGTTTTGATAAATTTTTTATATAATTTTATGCGAAATTTGGACCCCTATTTTTATATAACAAAAGCAAATTTATATAATCAGATATAATTATATACAACTATATCCAATTATATAAAACAATATATAATTTTATAAAGTTATATAAAATTATATCAAGTTTTATGTAAATCATAAAATTTTGTTTTGATTATATATAATTATATATAATTATATGTAACTTCATATAGTTTTATACAGTTTTATACAATTTTATATATTTTTATATAATTATATCTAATTATATAATTTTGCTATTATTATATAAAAATAGGGGTCCAAATTTCGCATAAAATTATATAAAAAAATTTATCAAAATATATGAAACATTGATCAAATTTTATATAGTTTTATCGACTCATTTTTCGCATCAAATTCTATATAATTCTATTTAATCATATATGATGTTTATAAAATTATATACAACTATATAGGAACTTTTTTACTCGGGTAAGTAATTTTTTTTTAAATTGTTGGTATTTATTAATTGTGTTTATATATTGTTGGACTGTATATTTTATAACTGAATTTTTATTTAGTTTGGTTTGATTCCATATTAATTATTTCTGAGAAATAATACTAATTGTTGTACAATGAGAAAATCTGAAAAAAACCAAGTGACAACACAGGCTAAGTGGAGATGTCGACAGCTTTCGGAAGATGCCACCCTTCCATCATAAGCACTCCTTCGATTGCCACACACTTAATGTGTGTCAGATTAAAATTAGCCATTTAAATGAAACTTTTGAAGAAATTAAGAATTGGAATTACTCCTCTTTGTGTTGAATAACCCGTATTTACCATTAATTCGTGTTGTATTCATTTGGCAGAGACTTAATCCATCTTAACTTTTAACAGAGTTGTATTTTTCCCATTGTTAACCCTTAGTAGGACTTTTCAAGTCCTGAAAAATATCCGTTAGGTTTGAATTTTTGTTTCATATTTCTAATTCTTAGAAATATTACTAAATTGCAATGTACCTTATGAGTTGTGTATTAATCAGAGACCATAACCGTTATGACATTTATTGAAAAAACTCAAATTTAACTGTTCAAAAATATTATTTTGAAATTGAAATTTAAAATAACAGTTTCAAAAAATTTATATAAATATCTGTCCAAAATAACAGAAATAAAAAACTTTTATTTTTTTTAACTTGTATCAAATACTCTTTGAGCCTTATAAAATTTGATATATTTAAGTAAAACTAAAATAAACGCATACAAAAGAATCCTATTGATAGCTAATACCTCAATTATTGATTTGAACATTAAAACTTTGTTTGATTTGAATACAAATAACTGTTATAACAGTTATTTAAAATAAATAAACGTTATTTTAAACTTTTTGAACAAAAAGTTTTTAATTACTGTTATTTTATACTTTTATTGATAAAAATCAAAAAATAAAAGTTATTGCAAATTTTAACACGGGACGTCTCTAGAAGTCTTTCCATATATATAATGCATATTTTGGACAACATTCGTTTAATAATTTTTTTAAAGCAAAATAACACATATAACTGTTTTATTTGGTCTCTGGTATTAATTGTGTTTATATATTGTTGGACTGTATATTTTATAACTGAATTTTTATTTAGTTCGGTTTGAGTCCATATTAATTATTTCTGAGAAATAATAATTGTTGTACAATGAGAAAATCTGAAAAAAATCAAGTGACAACACAGGCTAAGTGGAGATGTCGACAGCTTTCGGAAGATGCCACCCTTCCATCATCAGCACTCCTTCGATTATTATTTCAATAGAAAATTGTAAAAAATAACCTACGATATCATTAATTTTTATTGTTTTCGTAGGTTATTTTTTTGGAATTTGTTGGTAAAAATAACAGAACTATCATTAATTTTTTATGTTTTCGTAAGTTATTTTTTTCGAATTTGTTGGTAAAAAAGAATGAAGAAACCGTAATTTCTTAATGTTTAATATTATTTATTTTATAAAATTTTGTCAACAGTAAAAAATAAATGTTGATGTTTGTTAAAACTAATGAATAATTACTGGGATGGTTTTCAATAGTTTATTCACTAGTTTTAAGTGTGTTTTTTATTTGTTTTTGCCTACAAAATATTTTGAATGTAGTAAATACCTTAGATTGAAGAATCTATCTTTGCTTTGGGAGGCCCAACAGAGGAGTGAACTTTTTTCCCAGGGGGTATATTTGAAATTTGTGTTAAAAATGGGTCAACTTTCGATGAGCTCTGGGGAGCTCAAAATACAAAATTTTAGCATGCCATTTTTTTTTTAAATCATCTACGTGATATTGTCTTTCAGATCAATCGAAAAAATTGACCTTTTAAGCTAGAAGCAAAACCTTTTAAGCTAGAAGCAAAAGAGTGTTGGTACATTTTTGACTTTTTTTTATTTTTTTTAAGTTTAAAATAGTGTAACTTTTTAACAAAAAAAGATATTTTATTCATTTTGGTTTTAAAATATCACAAATTTATCTAGTGTGGCGTTCAACTGTTTATTTTAAATTTCCAACTGGGTTTTATATTTTGTTTTACAAAAATATTTTGTTTTAAAAATAGTAGTTTTGAATTTTACTTTTGTTTCAAAACTTGTAAAATTAATTTTTCAATAAAATTTTATTATTGTTGTCTTATAATTTTCTATAAGCAGACGTGTTCTAATTTAGGCTAAATTAAAAAAACTTTTCAGTGGTTTGGTAATCTTCGATCAAAAGCCTTCACATTTTCTTCAAACGATGAAAGCTTTGGCAGCTGGAAACGTTGTTAGTGACAATGTTCTCAAAACGCTTTTCCTAGAACAACTACCGGAAAACATTCGTTCAATTTTAGCAGCTAGCAACTTATGTCTAAATGATCTGGCATTGCAAGCAGATAAAATAATGGAAATCGCTCAACCTCAAATTTCCAGTTTATCGTTTCCAAATAATATTGTAAGCGAACTTACTGCCAGAATTGAAGCTCTGGATAGAAAGTTTGATGCATCTTTACGAGGTCGGAGTGAAAAAGGTAATTCTTTTAGAAACCGTCGTAGAAGCCGAAGCAACTCTAAGGCACGTACAGACTGGTGTTGGTACCATAAACGTTTTGACACCAAAGCAACAAAATGTGTTTTGCCTTGCAAGCACCCTCAAGCAAAAAACTAAATGCAATTTCGGGTACAGCGGCTCCCGAAATGTCAATATCAACAACAGGCCGCTTACTCCTCAAAGATAATTCAACAAAACATGTTTTTCTGATTGATACTGGGGCTGACATCTCCGTCATCCCTCCAACTACCAAAATTAAGAATTCTACAACATTTAAAGGTGAGTCTTATCCAATTAAACTTTTTGCTGCAAACGGAACCGAAATTCGTACATACGTATGGAACTCAACTACTACAACTTAATTTTGGTTTGCGAAGAATTTATTCATGTATTTTTCTTGTTGCTGATGTTACCCATTCAATCCTGGGATCAGATTTTCTTAAGCACCATCATTTATTACCCGATCTAAAGAATCGTATTTTAGTTGATGGGAAAACGTTAATTACAACTCCTGCAAAATTATCTACAGTTAATTCAACATCTATTTCTCATATTCAGAACGATGATTCTGTTTATCAAACAATTCTGAAAGATTTCCCAGAGATTGTTAGCGTAAATTCATCACTTAAATGCAACAAGGAAACCAATGCTTTTCACTTCATTGAAACTACTGGTAGACCCGTCACAGCAAAAGCTCGTAGGCTTGATTCAAAACCCGCTGGGTTGAAGTTATTCCGTTAAAAGGCATAACAGCTGAAGAAGTTGGAAGAAAATTTTTCGAAAGTTGGGTGAGTCGGTTTGGCTGTCCTCATAAAATTCATACAGATAGGGGTAGACAATTTATCTCAAAAGTTTTTCGAAGTATTACCAAAAGTATTGGAGCACATCATATCCAATCAACTGTCTTTCATCCGCAAGCAAACGGAATTGTTGAAAGGTTGCATCGTACATTGAAAACTGCTTTGATCTCTCATGAAAGTCAACAGTGGACAAAAACTATACCTATCGTTCTACTTGGTTTAAGGTCAGTTTATAAAGAAGATATTAATTCATCTCCCGCAGAACTAGTTTATGGTGAAGTGCTACGACTACCAGGAGATTTCTTCAGTAGTAGCATGGATTATAGTATATCTCCATCAGAAGTTTTTACTAATCTTCGGATATCTTTTGAAAAAGTCAAGCCAGTACCAGCAAGCAATCATGCACTTCAAAAGCCTTTTGTACATAAGGAATTAATGAATTCAACGCACGTTTGGATGAAATCAACACCTGTTAAATCACTGTGTCCAAAATATTCCGGTCCATATAAAGTTTTACATCGAAGTGAAAAATTTTTCAAACTTCAAATTGGAACAAGGGTTGAAAACATTTCTATTGACCGTCTTAAACCTGCTTTCCTACAAAACGAAGTTGCTGAAATCAACGCGGATTCAATTCCTTTGATTTTTCCTAAAAAGGTATCGTTTAATTTGGTAAACTAGGAAGGGAGTAATGTGGCGTTCAACTGTTTATTTTAAATTTCCAACTGGGTTTTATATTTTGTTTTACAAAAATATTTTGTTTTAAAAATTGTAGTTTTGAATTTTACTTTTGTTTCAAAACTTGTAAAATTAATTTTTCAATAAAATTTTATTATTGTTGTCTTATAATTTTCTATAAGCAGACGTGTTCTAATTTTTACGCAATTACCCACACTAGCTAACCAAAAATTAAGGGTCTGAAAAAAAGCGGACGTTAGATGACCAACCTATTCCCGAAAAACTGTACCAGAATCGGAAAAAAATTAAAATTTTCCCTATTCTACTGTTTACAAATCTTAATGTATGAAAGATAACGACTACTTCAAGCATATTTTTTAGGGATTTACTAGCATTTTTCAAAAATCCACATTTCATAAAAATCGGATAATAAACATCAAATTGGCAAGAATTTTGTATGCAAACGGTGTCCTAATTTAGGCGCCCTTGGAGGTGCCCCTATTGGAGATGTGGGCTCGAAATTGCGTTAGCTATAACTGGTATATTTTTCACTGTAATCGGTCCAGTACTTACTGAATGGCCGAATTATTTCCAAAACAAAATTGATAATAAACCACTGTGCGACGTTGTGTTTGTGTATGTAGTGCAGTATATTATCGTAGAGTTTGTGTTCGCAAGTCATAAGAATACAAATACACGAACACTAAAAATTTTCTATTTGCGTACTCGTAAAATACCACTAAAAGTTTTTTAGGGAATTTGTTCTGTGGACGGTACGTATGAATAACTTACGGGTTTTTTTCGAAGTCTGGTTTCAAAACATATTTTTTTGAGAAAATTATATTGAATATTCTCAAGGATATTAAAGTATCAAATTTTCAAAGGAAATTATTTACAATTTTTCGGCCTGAAAAATTATAAAAAAAATATGTTCATTTAATTTTTAAAATTGTCCTCTTTCGTTTGTTTAGGTCCAAAAAATACTGTCGCGCGGCGTTTTATTTTTGCCATAAAAAAATTTAAGTTTTTTAATATATTTTTTTTTTGTCTAATTCAAAATAGACTTCGTCACCTCAAATTTGTTGAACAATGTTATCGAAATCGTTATCAAACCTGTGCATTAATGCTAACGGTACTTCTTTTCACCAAAACACACTACAAGATAATGGCTTCATACAGCAAATCGCAATTAACAATTCGTGCTCAACATATTTTTTTTTTTTCGAAAAGAGCAAGGGCTTACTAAAAAGAAGCCATGATCTTCCAAAAAAAATATAACTATATTTGCGAAGCATCACCTAGTGGTAATTCATCTCAAGATTCCCATCCAAATACAAACATCAAAATAAAAATGACAAAGTATTGACTATTGCAGTCAGTCAATCTCTGAGCAGATAATTGCTTCCAGTCTTATTGTTAATACACTCAAATTTTAAATTTTTTTGTGCGTTGTTCAACAAAAAATCTTCCTTCTCCAAAAGTCAATCATTAATCATCTTAAATATTATGGATAATTTACTTGCTCACTCATATCAGTTTTATTTTGGTAAATATTTTTATTGTTTGTTTATTTCCTAAGTTCAAATGATAGCGAAAAAATATTGTAAAAAAAATTATTTCACAAAAACTGTAATTGTCAACTTTAAACCTCTTCAAAACTATAAATTTACCAAAAAAAAAAACAAAATAGTCATACATATTTCATAATAAGGTGTTGTTTTTTTTGGATGTGATTTTTTCTAAGTATTTTACTTAGCGAATTGGTTTAAAAACGAAGAAAAAATATAGATGTGAATAACCAAGCAAAATTTAACAGAGATTCCGCAAAAAACTTAAAAAAGCTACGACAGTTTCTATAAAAAAATGTTTTCAGTTGCAATAACCTACATTTTTTTCAGGCGATCCTTAGCAGAGTTATATTCAATTCCACAAAGTGTTGACTGTGGTACTTCTAAGAGCATAATTGAGAGCCACGGTAGCACTATGATAATCCAGGGAGTCAGTGGAAATTGGAGTCATCGGAACTTATATGTGAGCTCTGGATAGGATACCTACAGCTTGACACTCTCCACAGTCCACATTGCTAACAACAGCCTACACTGATTAAAAAAACGCTTCATATTATTAATGAATGGAATTCATTAACGTTGTTTCATTACAGCAATGTAATATTTAATATACTGAATGAAATTTCATACATATTGTGCAAGATTTTCATTAATTTTGATTCATTAGATTTTGTAGTTTCATTAAAAAATTTCATTAAGTTTTGTTTACAAAATTTGCTGTGTTTTTACACCGGTCGTGTCGCGTCTGTTTAGTCTGTTAGTTTACGTTCGCAAAAAACAGCTGATCAGAGCATCAGAGCACGGACACACAGATTACTTACTGGACGGGCAACATGCTGAAAAGCAGGGCCATAAACTCGAAAATGAATGATGGTGAATCGAGGAAAGTAGTTACAAGGGGCACTCCACAAGAGAGAGTAGTCTCTCCTCTTCTGTGGAATCTTGTAATAAATGAGATGCACTTAACGGGTATCAAGGTGGTTGCCAACGCTGCTGACCTTGTGATCCTAATAAAAGGTAAGTTTTTACCAACGATTAGCCTGGAAAACACTACACTTATCCGGAAGTCTCTATGACTCCCCTATTTCGAAGCATTCAGAGTACACTTCCAAACCTGTACCCACCTCAATCTGTGATCCGTCCGTAAAGAAAGAGATCGCTTTCTCTGTTATAACAGAGTTTTCCGCCCAGTCTTCCCTAGTCGGTATTTGGACTTCGAAGATTCTGTCAAAGTTCGTCTGTTGTGAGATATTGTCGGTTCTGTGTTCCAGTTCCGTCCAGCCCACCGTACTTAATATGGTAGAGTGTCCCCAAGAGTGATGCTTAAGCATTTGCGACTCTTTTAACCTGAGAGCCGAACTAATGGAATCAGTGCTCAAGATACTCTCAACATGGGCAAAGAAAAACGGTCTGGGAGTTAATCCCGTCAAAACCGAACTTTATTCTTTCCAAATTAAATGGTATAATCCTGGAACTATCTAATGAGGCGAAATACCTGGGTGTGATCAAAGCTTTCTTGGAGAAGAAATACAGATTAAAGGCTGAAAAAGTAGTTATGTGCTTTTCACACCTGCAAAAGAACTTTCGGAAGAAGGTGGGGTCTCGTGGTCTCGTATGGTGAGATAAATAGATAATGCGATAACTACCTATGGTTCCCTTGTGTGGTGAAGTGCAGTGAATAAGAAATCGTATTTCTGCAATCTACAGAAGGTACAACGACTGGCGTGTGTGGGTATCATAGGTGCTATTAGATTACCACCCCAGGCCGGCCTGGAAGTGATACTAATTTTTGCTTTGCAGCAAAATATGCTCTTAGGTTAGGAGAGTCGCAATTGCTTAAGCAACGCTCTTGGGTACACTCGACCATATTATATATGGTGGCCGGGACGAAACCGGGACAGAGAACCGACTATATCTCACCACAGACGAACTTTGACGGAACCTTAGAAGTCCAAATACCGACTGGGGAAGACTGGGCGGAAAACTCTGTTATAACAGAGAATGAGAGCTCAATCTTTACGGAAGGATCAAAGATGGAGGTGGTTACGGGTTCGGGATTGAAAATAGGTCCGCCTTGAGACTTCCGGATAAGTATAGTGTTTTCCAGGCTGAGGTACTTGCAATTGATAAAGCCCCGCAGATGATTATGACAAGGGACCTTTGTCCTTGCGCCATTATCATTTTTGTGAATAGTATCGCAACTCTGAAGGCCTTAGAATCAAACACTGTAAAATTTGGAATCGTTAGGAATTGTATACAATCCCTTCGTTGAATCAGTCAGCACACATTCAAGCTAATCTGGGACCCTGGAATGAAAAATGACTTGGAATCGGTGGGGGAACGTGTAGAATCTGACATATTGGTTCCTATAGTGGAATTGATTAACGAAATTTATAGGATATCTGAGAATAGAATGAAGGATAGGTGGATAACACTGACTACGTGTAGGATATCGCAAATGACAATGGATCTTTGTCGAATTATAATTGATCTTTTTCGAATTTCAATTGGTCTTTCACGAATTGCAATTGATCGCTTTTGAATTTTCATTGGAAACTTTTATTAATCTATTTTCAAATTTTAACTGATCTTTTTCAATCGCAATCAACATCTATTCTAACAATCAATCCGCGGCCAAGCCTCTGTAGTCGATTTTGCCAAACAAAGATATTTAATCTTTACTGCCACTCGTCCTTTAATGAGATAGTAAACATTTTGACTCATATGGGTTCTAGGTTGCAGGGACATCAAAGTTCAAAGACTATTAAGACAAGGAACTACGTTTAGATTCCTGTGGAGCTGGAATGTGTTGGTATGATCCTAGAAACTTCCAAGTACAAGCTGTGGCTTTGTTCAGCTGGCACAACTTAAAAAATTGAAACTTCCAAAAAAATCCTACCTCCCAATCTTTGCTGGGAAACGTTCATTCATCATCAAAACTAGACAAAACAAAGAAATCAACCAAATAAAGTCATCTTTATTTGTTATTTACAATTATTTCATTTTATTTTTATGTAATTTGTAAAAAAAAACGTTGACATGCGTACGCATGTTTGATTGTGTCAAGTTTAGTTGAATTGCGTTTCGTTGCCGGCGGTTATTTGACGTTTATACACAAATGATGATTGTCATCAGAAACTTTGGTGTTGGTTATTGTTAATGACGCCCTCAATCTTAGGCACTTATGGTGCTTTTTTACAATTTATCGTATTTTATCATATTATAACATCTCTTTTATGCGTTAAAAACATACCAAAGATGCTTATAAAAAAATTTCAAGTTGTGATAAATGATATGGTGCAATGATTGTTGAAAATTAATTGTTTGTTTTTATAAATAAACAATTAATGGTTAAGATATTAGATAAAATTGCTAACAAAAAAAACATTTTATGAAGAAATTGTGTGAAAATCTAACAAAATAATTGAAGGATTTCAGAGGAGTTTGTCTAAGATTGTGATTATTTACACACAGAAAACAAATTTGCTAATTTCCAACTGAAATTCAGTTGTTGCAACACAAAATCGGTGAATGCATTTGAATTAAGGTTGAAACAACTAAATATCGGTAGTTACAACAAAATGTTGTTATAACAACTGTCTTTTAATTAAAACAACTATAAAATTCGTTAGCCACATCAAAATATAGTAGCAGCAAACGAATTTTGAGTTGAAACAACTGAAAAATTCAGTTGGAAATTTATTTTTCTCTGTGTATAATTATGGATATAATGAGGTACTATTATGCACTGCTTACAATGAACAGAAGATACTCTTAATATTCAATTAGAGTATTATTCTAGCTCGAGGCCCATAAATGCTATTCTCATAACAGGTTACACAAGTATACACTGTTTTGAATCAGAGCTATTTGGGGTGCTGAAATCAAATATGCACTCCGTTTTCAAGATTGGTGCTAGTTTTCATGATATTTAACAAAATAACTTTTACAATTTTTTAACATGTCATTTAAAAACAAGTGAGGGTGTTAAATTCGGCTGTGCCGAATCTGTTATACCCTCCAAAATGTAAAAAAAATATAGCTGAGTTTTTGGGGGGTAGGGGGGTTCGTGATTTTGGAGGGTGACGTTGGGGGATATCAAATGGATTTATTATGATTCTTCCAATTATTTTATCCAATGAATCGTTATGAAAATACTTTTTTATATCAACGTCTACAAAAGGGGAGCGGGTCAAACTTTTTTTATTTTTATTTTATCCGCTGGGTCTACATGCAGGGTTTTGAGCTTCCTCTGACATAAAAACGTTGCATTTGCTTAACAAAAGTACAAAAACCCCTGCAAAAAATAACATTTTTCAGTGGTTGGTTTAGTTCTCCAAGGGGAAACTTTTTTACCTTTGGTCCGGTTTTGCCCATTTCCGAACTTGACCAGCTTATGACCATAAGACTTCAGAAGGTGAGCTTCTTTATTTTGGACTGTACCGTGTCCTCTACAGACGGACAGACGGACGGACTTCGCTAGAACGTCTTAGAATCGATCACTGACCAATAATATATATGGGGCATTCCATGTCAAATCGGACACTTTGAATAATTTTTTTTTTTAGATTTTCCCAATTTGTGTTCAGTTTTTAGTACCCTTTGAAAACTCCTTCGTGGTAAATTTTCAATTTTTTCAAAAGATATCGAGTTTTTAAAAATTGGTAGTTTGTTCCTTTACTCGAACTTCTTTTACTCCTAACTTCTTTAATATCCCAGCAAAAAAAAATCGAAGTGGTGCAAAAAGAATAAGTGATTCACTACATACATAGTAGCTATATGTGCCGATCTTTATATTCCATAAGAAGTACTTTTATAAGCACTTCCAAAACTGCTAAAAAAATGCCAATAATACACTCATAAAATTATGTAAGTTACTACATGCTAGTTATTTGTATATTTTACAGTAGTCAGTTGTTTTCAACTACAAAGTCAGTTGTTTTTGTATGAAAAATATCAAACAACTATTTCTGTTAGTTATTTTAAGTCGTTTTTTTGAACAACTAACAAAAAAGTACTGTGATGTAGTAACAGTTATTTAAAGTAGTTAATTTAATTTTTTTTTATATCTGAAAAATTTTTAAAGTTTTTTTCCAAAAAATAAAAATAAATTTTCGTTTTTTTTATTTTCACAACTTTTAGAAAAAAAAAATTTGGTCTTCAATTTTTTTTTTGAAAAATTTTTGGAAAAAAAAATATATATTGATTATTTAATTTTTACTACATTTTAGTTGTTTTGACCACAAATGTTAGTAGTTTTTACTACATAAGTCAGTTGTTTTTTGTCAGTTAAAATAACTAACATTGTTAGTTGATTTAACTGAAAAAGAAGTTGACCCCAAAATAACTTACAAAGTAGTTATTTTAACTGACATTTTCAGTTGATTTTACTAACATAATTTTTTGAGTGTAACAACTTTCACCAGTTCTTTCCTCAATGATTTATAAGTACCATTTTCATATGTGTTTACAAATGCAATTGAAAAGTACAAATTTGTGGCACTTATGTTAAGTATTGGATTTGTTTTGTTGAACATTTTTTTTATAATTTTCTCTGATTTAATAAAAAGTTAAATTTTATAAATGAATTAACTTGATATGCCGCAAAAGCGAATTTGTTATGTAAATTATCTTATAAAAAAATACAGTTTCCAGATTTTTGTTAAAATTACCAAATGACTCAAGAAGTGCTAAAAAGATAACAAAAAAACTGTTAGCCCTTAAAAAAGACAAGGGTTAAATATAACCAAAAAAGAGCTATGTTGGTATTGCCGTTTAAAGGTATAAAAACTCTTCTAAAAATATACGATATCTGATTTAAAATGAGAGAATTACTTTTTTTATCTCTTCATTTTATTTATTGGATGTTTTTTTTTTAACTACATGTATAAAAACATTTTTTTTTTATAATTTTTGGAGTTGTTTTGTAAATTATGTACAAAAAAAAACAATAAAAAATTTCCAGATTATGGTAAAAATCAAATGACTTAAAAAGTGCTTAAAGGGCTAAAATAGATAACCAAAAAAAGGTGGTAGCCTTTAAAAAAAAGGGCTGAATTCTAGCCACAAAATGACTAAGTTGGTATCGCTGTTGAAAGGCATAAAAACTCTTCTAAACATTAGGGTATTCAATTAATCGAGGTTTCGGTTTAATCGGCTAATCGGGCAAATAATTAATCGCACTTAAAAAATTATGTTAGTAATATCAACTGAAAATGTCAGTTAAAATAACTACTTTGTAAGTTGTTTTGGGGTCAACTACTTTTTCAGTTAAATCAACTAACAATGTTAGTTATTTTAACTGACAAAAAAAAACAACTGACTTATGTAGTAAAAACTACTTACATTTGTAGTCAAAACAACTAAAATGTAGTAAAATAAAAAAATCAATATATAATTTTTTTTTCAAAACATTTTTCAGAAAAAAAAATTGAAGACCAAATTTTTTCCAAGTTTTTTTTTTTTAAAAAGTTGTGAAAAATAAAAATAACAAATTTTTTTTTTTTTTGGAAAAAAAACTTTAAAACTTCAGAGATAAAATAAATAAAATTAACTACTTTAAATAACTGTTACTACATCACAGTACTTTTTTATTAGTTCAAAAAAACGATTTAAAATACCTAACAGAAATAGTTGTTTGATATTTTTCATACAAAAACAACTGACTTTGTAGTTGAAAACAACTAACTACTGTAAAATATACAAATAACTAACATGTAGTAACTTACATAATTTTCTGAGTGCGGGGTTGAGATTTAATCGGTTAATAATCGGATAAATTTGAATTATTCGGTTAACCGAATAATTTTTATTATTTATTTAATATTTAGATAATACATAAATGTATAAACTAAATGTAAGTTTACAAGCTATAGCAACGGGGCCTTAAGCTAGTTAAATTTTTAATGTTATGTACAAGTAAAGATATTATAACAATAGTAAATATAAAGTTAATTTAAATATGATTATACAGTTTGATACATTTTAAATAATCAATTATAAGTTTGATGGAACGATTAGATGGGAATGATAAAAGTGTAATGGGACTTACATCTGAAAATATTTGGCTTCTCTGGATATTAAAAGTGGTGCAATCTGATAGAATGTGTGCTATGTTAAGGGGAGAAATGTTATCGCATTCGCAGACCGGAGGGTTTTCCTTAGCTATTATATAACTGTGAGTCAGTTTTGTGTGACCTAGTCTTAATCTCAAAAATTTGATTAGGTCAATGCGATTAACATTATTTACTCCAGGTAACCAGGAGTAAATGTTACATTTACTTGGGTTGATAGATTTGTACCAGTTGTTGGTAAGATCCCATGTGTTGTAATTCTGTTCGGTAGTTTGATTTCTAATAGCTTTTTTAATGTCTGAGAAATTTCTATTTACTGTTTTTATAAGTGGTGACTTGTGTGCTTGTTTGGCTGCAAAGTCAGCAAATTCGTTACCTTCTATTAATGAATGCCCTGGTATCCATATTATGATGATTTTTGGAAAATTTTTTATTATAGAGTCTCTAATTCTTGATGCATAAAAGTTATTATTATTGATATTATCTATAGCATGAATAGCTGAGAGGGAGTCAGTGCATATAGCAAATTTTCCTGCCTTTTGACAGTACTCTATTGCGTTGTAAATTGCTATTATTTCAGAAGAGAATACGGAACTGAAATCAGGGAGAATGGAAGTGCTGATGATTGAGTCGGCTAAGGAGATCGCAAAAGATACTGTTCCATTAGTCTTAGAACCATCAGTATAAATAAACGTTCTATCGTTATACTTATCCATTATTTCATAAAACAGTAAGCGGTATTGACTTATTGTTGTATTTTCTTTCTTATACATTGAAAGTGATGAATCTATGGAATTGTTATTAAATTGCCATGGAGGATTCGCTGGTGGATTTGATTTGAAAATTTTATTAGGCAGGTCAAACTCTTGACAAGTTTTGAGAACCCTAGTAAGGGAAGATTTAATTTTTCCATTTTTTTTTTGCTTTAGGGTAGTTTTCTACTATTCTCCGTAATGGAGTATCGTCACAGGTCATAACAGATTTAATCAGTTTTTTGTATTCAACTTTGTACAAAAGGTCTAAGTTTAAGCAGTTTGTTTCAAATATTATGTTGTTTATCGGAGTAGTTCGTAATGCTCCGAGAGCGCATCGAATTGATAGATTGATCATAGTTTTTACTTTTTTCAGAGATGTTTTAGAAGAATTTCCATACAGGAACAGTCCGTATCTTATTTTTGAAATGATTAGAGATTTAATGACATTGAGAAGGATTGTTGTATTTGAATTGAATTTCGGATAGGATAAGCATTTTACAATGTTAATGCGAGTAGTTAACGAATTGACTAGTGATTCAATGTGAACGTTCCATCTTAAGGTTTTGTTGAATGTTACTCCTAATATTTTTAATGTGTCTGTTTGTGAAAGCTTAATTTTGTTTGCAATCATATTACATGTACAATTGTGTTTTCTACAAATATGTATGTACTTGCATTTTGTCTTTGATAGAACAGCACCCGACTCTTCACACCATTGTAAAATAGCATCAATCAAGCTGTTAATGTTGACGTTAGGATTTCTAACTTTATTTGATTTGATTATTATATTGAAATCGTCAGCATATGCGCAGAAATTGATGTTTTTATGTAATGATATAATATCACTTAACTTGTTGAAAGCAACAAGAAAAAGAATAACGGACAATGGAGATCCTTGAGGTATCCCATTATCCAAATCATATGATTGAGAGAATTTACTCCCTACACTAACTATAAATTTCCTATTTGTCATAAAGTTCATTACATAGCTTATGATGTTGGGTCCCAAATTCCATGAAATCAATTGAGAAATTACTGTATGGATTCCTATTTTATCGTATGCTTTTTCAAAGTCAAGTGAGACTATCGTTAGATGATTTTTTGTAGCTAAACTACTAGCGGCTAGATGTTCAACATATAGGAGAGTATCCGCTGTCGATTTACCCTTCCTGAAACCCATTTGATTTTCGTTGAGTAGCTTGTTGGATGATATGAACCACCAAAGTCTATTAGCAATAATTCTGTCTAGCACTTTTGCTATACATGAGTTCAAGGAAATAGGTCTGTACGACTTTGTGTTAACTTTGTCGCTATTTGGTTTTAAGATGGGTATTATCAGACTTGTCTTATATTGTTGGGGTATAATATTCGTCTTTAGGATGTTATTAAAAAGTTCTAAGATTCTGTTTTTTACGATTTTTGGAGAGTTTTTAATCATATTGTAAGATATTCTGTCTGGGCCCGGTGTCTTACCCTTGAGTTTGCTTAATGTTGATAAAAATTCAATGTTGCTTATGTCATTTTCTAACAGTTTAGCTTTGTTATTAGGTTTTATAAGCGCTAAGCTTTCTCTAAAAGTCTCCTTCTTTTCACAAAATTTAATCGGGAACTTCTGGTCCGAAGAATTTTCAGACCAAAACTTTCCTAACTCATTTGCAATATCTACTTTCTCAGTTAAATTATTATTAGGAGGAGCATTACTCTGAATGCAATGAATGTTGTGTGAGACGTTATACCCGCAAAATCTTCTAATGTTGTTCCAAATTTTCTTGGGAGATGTGTTTGGATTGATTTCTGACGTGAAGTCATGTAAAGATTTACGTTTAGCAATTTTAATTTCTTTCTTAAGAAGAGCACTCGCTCTTTTGTATTTTACCATGTTTTCGTCGTTAATGTGTCTTCTAAATACATACCATAATTTGTTTTTTTTCAGTTTTTAAACCCTCAAGATGTTGGCTCCACCACGGAACTGGTGAACGCCCCCTGAGTGGTTTAGACTGTGGAATAGAATCGTTCGCAGATTGGATAATGATTTTTTTTAGGTTAGACGCTTCTTTGTTAACATTTGTTTCGGTTTGCCTTAGATTTTCAAATATGGTACATTTTCTGTTAAATAATTCCCAGTTTGCTTGATCTGTTTTAAACCGAGGTTTAAACGACTGGTTATTTGCATAACTGTTGGAAAACAGTGATAAAATTATGGGAAAGTGGTCGCTTCCCCATAAATCCGGTTCAATTGACCAGTTAGCATGTATGCTTAATTCCGGTGAACAAAAAGATAGGTCGATGTGGGTCATTGTGTTTTGAGTAGAATAATGAGTAGGGGATTTATCATTTAGTATTGTAAAATTGTAATTGTTAACGAATTTTGTAACAATGTTACCTCTTTTATTATTTTTGCTTGAGCCCCATGTTTGGTGCCAGCTATTAAAATCGCCAGTAACTAAGGTAGGTATTTGAGAGTTGCCTAAAACATTTTGTAGATTCTGGTAATTGAAATTAATAGATGGTGAGATATACGCTGATATTATGTTAAATTTAATTTTGGAGTGAATTTCCAAACAGATTGCTTCAAAGTCATTATTTAGAGATATAAGTTTATGTTGCACGGAATTGTGGATTAATAAGGAAACACCACCATAGGAGTTTGAATTGTTATAATTGTACAGGGAGAAATTTATAGGAACAGGTATGTTATTGTTTTGGGTGGTAAAAATGTTGTTAGTAATATGGGATTCTTGGATTGAAATAATTTTAATATTATGTTTTTTAATAAGCATTTGTAATTCATTGTAGTTATTGATATAGCCTCTGATATTCCATTGTAATATATTTAAGGATGACATAATCATAATAAAATAAAGTAAAGATAATGAAAGTTGTTGAAGTTTTGAATTACTTTTTTTTGTATTGTATCTAATGTTAAAGAGGCACCCTACAATATGTACGACCGCATTCACCAAAGCGAAGACCCAGATAACACCTTACGAAATTGCAGCCGCACTTGTCACCAGTGTATGGTGAAAAATGGTCACAACTTACATGTATTAACCAGGTCTCAAGCCAAGTGATGAATGATATCGCACAGATTGCAGGGTGCCTTTAAAACAACTTATACTAATTACTCATTGTCCATCGACATCGACTCTGATGTCTCGTTGTCATCTATATTCGTTTTAGTTTTTTGTTGTTTTTTGTTGGTCTTGTTGATAGATTTTGCATTTTTCCTTTTCATTGCTAATTTGGCTCTATTTGAAGTATTTCTGGGGAGAATGTTAATTGATTTTGGTTTTGTAGGTAACGGATTTGTACTCGTGCTGGCACACGTGTGAGTTTCAACATCATTGTAATTAATTATTTCTCTTTGAGTATTTAAGTTGTTATTGTTTTCAATTGTAGGTTGTTTGTTAGAAGTTGCTTTTGTTACAAAAGCAAAAGATGATTGTCCACTTTGGTGACGTTGTTTGTAGGTTTCAATTGCTTTTTTCCTTTCCACTTTTTCTAAAGAGACGATTGTCTGTATTTCTTTTTCTCTTAAGAATACTGGACAAGTTTTTTCAAGTGCATTATGGTTGTTGTTTTCGATGTTGTTAATCAAACAGTTGTTGCATGTTATTGGGTTGTTACAAACTTCATCATCTTCTTCAAAATGATATTCGAGAGCGCAGTGAGGACAGATTTTTTTGTTACTGCATGCTTTAGTTGGATGGCCAAAGCGAAGACAATTTCTGCATCTTAAGGGAAGAGGAACGTAAGGGCGTAGTTTTACTTTTTCGTAGCCTATGTTTAAATCTTCTGGTAGATCAAGAGTAGCTATAGTTACGATGATTAGTCCAGTTTCCTTTGTTTCGTTGTTGACTTTTCTTAGTATTTTTTTTACCTCTGTAACATTTTGACTTTTTAATTCTAGTTGGATTTCATTTTCATCTATACCTCTCAGAGCATTTGAGTAGATTACACCTTTTGAGTAATTTAGAAAAGAGTGTTCGCTGACATCAACTTTGATTTCGGGGGAAAGCGAAGTCAATGTAATTAGTTTAGTTGCCTGTGTAAAATTTTTTGTTTTTATCAATATGTTTCCATTACGAATTTTTTTGCACATGTCGACTTCACTACCGCATATTCCATCAATTACTTTTTTTATAAGGAATGGAGAAACGTTGACCAAAGAGTCGTTGTTGTTGTCGTTAGTTTTAGTGTTATTTTCGCTAATTGTTCTAGTCATAAGTAAATACTTAGGACCATTTGATGGAATTTTTAGAAATTTTTTTTTATCGACTGTAAAAAGGGGTTGATTTTGCGGGATCAACCGATCCGGCGGGTCAGGCATTTTGCCTCGGTAAAGTTTTTTTTTTTTTTATTAGTTTATTATGCTATTTGGGTTTTTGTTAACCAATAGTAAAAAGGAGAACAAATTTTGGAAAACAAGAAAGTTTATTTTATATGAAAGTTCTCTCTTTTTGTTTTATTTGATTGTTTATATAGACTTTTCAACGGGAAAAGGGTCTTAGAATGTAAGACTAATCTCAGAAAAATGTCTCAGAATCTCAGACTTTTTCTATAGGAAACAGGTCTCAGAATCTTTGACCTTTCTATAGGAAAAAGGTCTTAAAGTCTGAGACGTTTTGTATAGGAAAAACATTTCCGACTAGGACGTTTTCTATAGGAAAAGTGTCTTAGAATCGGAAAAGATTTCAGAATCAGAAACAGGTCGCAGAATCTGTCACTTCTTCTTCTTTAGAGAAAAGGTGCCAGAATCTTAAACTTTTTCTAAATAAGAAAAAGCTCTCAGAATTTGAGACTTTTTCTTTAGGAAAAATGGGTGCGAATCTGAGCCTTATTCTTTAGGAATAAGATCTCAGAATTTGAAACTTTTTCTTTAGGAAAAAGGTCTTAGAATCTGAGACTTTTTCTATTGGAAAAAGGTCGAAGAATCTAAGACTTTTTCTATAGAAAAAAGGTCTCAGAATCTAAAATTTTTTCAGTACGAAACAAATCTAATAATCAGAGACCTCTCTATAGGAAAAATGTCTCAGTAATGCTTTAAAATATGAGACTTTTTCTATAGTAAAATGTCTTAGAATCTGAGACTTTTTCTGTGGAAAAAAATTCTTAGAACCTGAAAATTTTTCTATACGAAAAAAATCTCAGATTCTGAGACATTTTTCGTTAACCCATTTTGATCCTCTGTTCGATTTTTCGAACAGTTGAGAACACCTTTTTCAAAAAAATATTTATGTATGAAAGATCTGGAATTTCGGGTAAATGTGGTTATGGAATGTTAAGTGTCATCTTTCTGCAATTAAAAAAAATATACCCGCTTGACCACCGCAAGTTATATGTCCATTAAATACAATGCAAATCAGCAAAGAAATTGTTTCAAGCAAAAACGAAAATTTAGCATTTTTCGATTTTCGGCTTTTAATTTTTTTGACAAATTTAAAAATTTTCTAGATTTAATTTATTATCAAATTTCCATAATTTGAATTATTTTGAAACTATTTACTTTGAAAATAATGAAATAAATTAATAAAATTAATAAAATAGCAAATAAATCCAAATATTAAAATTGCATAAAAAGTTGGAATGCACGCTTTTCTGGGAAAACGGCACATTGAAAATTTTTTTTGACAGGATTTTTGAGATCAGCGGGTGCTAATTACCTTAAAAAAGTACCTTTTTCCAAAAAATAAAAATAAAATTGAATCTTGGTCCAAAATGGGTTAAGAAGAAGTCTGATATTCTGAGACATGTTCCCTATAAAAAAAATTTTCACGAAAAATGTCTCAAAATCTGATATTTTCTATGTAAAATAATTTCTTCTATTAAATTCTCAAATTTAGACTTTTCTTATGTATACTAAAAATATACAACTTTCTTTTAAATTTCTTTTAAAAATCCGAAAACTTTTCTATACGAAAATAGTCTCAGATTCTGAGACATTTAGTCATTCTAAGACAGTTTCCCTATTAAAAATAATTTTTTCACGAAAAATGTCTCAACATCTGAAGTTTTCTATGTAGGGAGAATTTCTTCTTTTAAAAAATTCTCTTCTTATGTATACGAAAAATATACAATTTTCAATAAATACAAATTAAAAAAAAATGATCTAAACGAAATATGATCATGAAAAAGAAACCTTATTCGGCAAAAACTAATAAATTTGATGATTTTATAGCTATCCCATCACTTTTTTTTTGTAAAAAAAAACGTATCCCTTTTTTTTGCTCGTCAACAAAGGAGAATTTATGATTTTTTTTTGAAGTAAAAAAAAATGTTCCCCCCCCAAACCCAAAAGCTGTACCCGCCACTGATAGTAGCTATATGTGCCGATCTTCATATTCCATAAGAAGTACTTTTATAAGCACTTCCAAAACTGCTAAAAAAATGCCAATAATAACAACTTTCACCAGTTCTTTCCTCAATGATTTAGAAGTACCATTTTCATATGTGTTTACAAATGCAATTGAAAAGTACAAATTTGTGGCACTTAAGTATTGGATTTGTTTTGTTGAATATTTTTTTTTTATAATTTTTCTAATGTTTTTTTTTACTGTAAAAATATTTCTTACACAAAATATTGTCATTTTTGTAAAAAAAAAAAAATTTTTTTTTGTGTAAATTTTTTTTTGAGTGTAAAATTTTTTTGAGTGTAAAATTTTTTTTGAGTGTAAAATTTTTTTCGAGTGTAATTTTTAAGTTACCAATGCTTTTAAAACTAAACAAGTTTAAAAAGCATTGCTTTAAAATTAAACAAGTTCGAAAAGCATTGTTTAGTTACCACCAATGCTTTTAAAACCTGTTAAAACACGTGGCATTTTAGATGAAACTAATCTGTAATTCAAGGTTTTGCTTATAACTTTTGAACCACTGGACCGATTGAGCTGAAATTTAAAACCAAATAGACCCGGGGAACGGCAAAGATACGTGCCAAGCTTCAGTAGTCTCATTATTGTCTTTCGAAAGTTATCGTGTTTTTTATCTCGTAAATTCGCGAAATACCCTTGCCGAAATTTACACTTTTGCTCATAACTAGACCGATATTTCGAGGTGTTACAAACGGAATGACAAACTTATATATACCCTCTATCACTAGAGTGGAGGGTATAAAAAAATACAGTTTCCAGATTTTTGTTTAAATTACCAAATGACTCAAGAAGTGCTAAAAAGATAACAAAAAAACTGTTAGCCCTTAAAAAAGACAAGGGTTAAATATAACCAAAAAAGAGCTAAGTTGGTATTGCCGTTTAAAGGTATAAAAACTTTTCTAAAAATATACGATATCTGATTTAAAATGAGAGAATTACTTTTTTTTATCTCTTCATTTTATTTATTGGATGTTTTTTTTTAACTACATGTGTAAAAACATTTTTTTTTTATAATTTTTGGAGTTGTTTTGTAATAGTACGTTCAGATTGGCGTCGAAACCCCGTTTAACGAGGTTTCGTGCTAAAACTCATTTGAAAATACGTATTTTCCCATACAAATTGAAACCTTTTAATTATGAGGTTTCAACGAATATACAATTGAAACCTTTTAAATTTCATAGTTCTACTCTTTTTTACAACTGTAAGAAGAGAAGAAAATAAATTAAAGAAAGTGTCAAAAATAAAAAAATAAAAATATTTACAAATTTAAACAAAAAACAACAGTTAAACAATATTTTTTGATAAATTATTGTAAAAAAACGTGTATTTAATATAAATGTGCCTGTTTCAACGCGTAAAATTGCAGAATTTTGTTTAACAAATTTTGAAAACTCAATACACTTCAAAAACTTCGGGTGTGAACGGCAAAGTTTTCAAAATGAAAATACGAGGTTTCAACGGGGTTTCGAGGTCAGTATGAATGTGCTATAAATTATGTACAAAAAAAAACAATAAAAAGTTTCCAGATTATGGTAAAAATCAAATGACTTAAAAAGTGCTTAAAGGGCTAAAAAAGATAACCAAAAAAAGGTGGTAGCCTTTAAAAAAAAGGCTGAATTATAGCCACAAAATGACTAGTTGGTATCGCTGTTGAAAGGTATAAAAACTCTTCTAAACATTAGGGTATTCAATTAATCGAGGTTTTGGTTTAATCGGCTAATCGGCAAATAGTTAATCGCACTTAAAAAATTATGTTAGTAAAATCAACTGAAAATGTCAGTTAAAATAGCTACTTTGTAAGTTGTTTTGGGGTCAACTACTTTTTCAGTTAAATCAACTAATGTTAGTTATTTTAACTGACAAAAAACAACTGACTTATGTAGTAAAAACTACTTACATTTGTAGTCAAAACAACTAAAATGTAGTAAAAATAAAAAAATCAATATATAATTTTTTTTTTCAAAACATTTTTCAGAAAAAAAAATTGAAGACCAAATTTTTTCCAAGTTTTTTTTTTTTTAAAAAAGTTGTGAAAAATAAAAATAACGAAATTTTTTTTTTTTTGGAAAAAAAACTTTAAGGCCTCTGTTCCAAAAAAGTAATTCACATAAAAAATGTGAAAATGAAAATTTCCGAATGTTTTTGGTGTTCTAGATTTCACATCCGAATTTCTTTTTCGTTTTGTTTCACAAAAATAAAAATTGGTGAAAGTAAAACGAATGCACTTTTTTCCTTATAATTTTTTAAACTTTAATTATTTTATTTCAACTTCGAATGAAAATGTGATCAACAAAACACTAAACTTGATTTCATGTGATTCGGAAATTTTCATGTGAATTGAAAAGTTGTGAAAGACAGAACAGAGGCCTAAAACTTTTCAGAGATAAAATAAATACAATTAACTACTTTAAATAACTGTTACTACATCACAGTACTTTTTTGTTAGTTGTTCAAAAAAACGACTTAAAATAACTAACAGAAATAGTTGTTTGATATTTTTCATACAAAAACAACTGACTTTGTAGTTGAAAACAACTAACTACTGTAAAATATACAAATAACTAACATGTAGTAACTTACATAATTTTCTGAGTGCGGGGTTGAGATTTAATCGGTTAATAATCGGATAAATTTGAATTATTCGGTTAACCGACTAATAAAAATTTTAATTGAATATAAAACTAAGAACTCTATGTACTTTTAAGAATTTTATTAATTTTATTTAAAATAAATCTTTATCCGATATGGCGAAGCTCTATAATGTTAGCCCAAATAAAGATTTTTTGTATGGCACCCTGAAAATTTACCCTAAAATTGATACCCAAATTGATGCCGGGCTTAGATGCACCTCTAATAGAGTTTAGAATTCGGTACTATTATATATCAACAAGACAAATTGGTTGGTTTTCAAATTTGTTTTCTTTTATTTTTTAGGGCCGAAATTGCAATAATTTTATCGGTCGATATCACCGTAATGAAAAAAGATATCTTAAGGATTGCAAAAGTAATTTGAAGAATAAGTGAAGTATTTTTAGATGTGCTGAACTAATTATACATCATAAAATAATTCTCGGTTTTATAAGGTCCCGAACATTGCGAATATCTGAGTTTATGCAGTACTGTCAATCGAAAATCTAAATATCTCAAAATAAGAAAAATCACTTCTAAGGCCAGATTCGGATTAAGCGCATGAAAAACTATTAGAAAAATATATGGACTTTTGTCATTAACTTTTAACGCTTGTGATATTTTACTAATTTCGCAATAACATTTTTATTTGTAAACTAGGTGGTACCTGTGAATGTAGATATGTTAAGGGAACCATAATGAGTATTTCTGCAAAGGCACAGCGCAAATAGTCTCATTATCTCATGGTAAGGAACGTTCAAAGTTGAAAAATGTAAAAAAATCGCTTGATACTCTCATGAAATTTTTCGTTCAAAGTTCCATATTGTTGGGTGCGTTAAAGCTATTGCTCCAAATTTAATACCGTTTAATCAGTAGACTTGGGCAATTATTTGATGTAGGTTCAGTGGATGTGCCATCAATAAGAAAAAAGTTACATGGACCTAAATCTTTGATACCAATTTTTTTCAATTTTCAATTTTTCGAGGTTTTTTGATTGTAGCTTTTGGTGCAAACCGTAATTTTAAAATTCAAATACACATGGTAAAAGCCCTTGTAAATATGCACAATCTGAGACTGATTCGAGTGATGTGCTCGCAATGGTTACGAAGCTGCAGCTCTCCAAAGATGGGAAGAAAAAACGTGAATTTTTTAAAAAGTCTGTTTTTTGCGAGGCACACTCCCAGTTTTATTCCGAATGGTTCCGAATGCTTTGTGAACTTTATAATTTACCATTTCCCACTTGATTTACAAACGCACCCAAAAAATATTCAATTGCAAAAATTTTATGAGCTTTTTAAATTTTTTGCAAAATTTCCATATTTTAGTTTTGCATTATTTGACAGCCAAATGTGCATGGCTGAAAGTTGAACATGTAGAAACAATGGTATGTGCAAATATAATAAATCATGGAAAGCAACATTGATCAAAAGTTAATATTGGCGAATTCCGCGGCGTTTTTCTGTTTTACGTTTTTTGTAAGGCACATCCAGGCCGCTTATCGAAATTGGTCAGTGAAAAGCGTGTTTGGTAGTATTTTTTATGCTTTATCTTCAATCCATTCGCACCCAAAAACAATTGACGTTTTAGTGGTTTTTTGGTGGTTTTAAATTTTTGATACTTTTAAATTTAATGGTTATATAAAATCTTACATTACTTAAAATAAAGTAGAAAAGAAATGTATTTAGATAGATTTTGACATGTCTTATTCGAATAATATTTCAAAATTAGTCCATTGATTTTTGCAGTCGCGAAAATCGCAAAAAATCGCGAAAAATCGCTAAAATTTTTTATAACCTTGATAAAATTAGTAATAACGTTAAAATATTTCGTAATAACCTTAATATTAGCATTATTAATCATACTTTGAATAGTTTCAATATTCAGTGAAGGACAACAGTGTAAAATCAGACATTTAATATTAAAAAAAAAAAATAAATTCAAAATTATTAAATTTTTTTTTTCAAAAATGTTCCCTTTAAACCACTGCTGTTTCTTACCTATTAGAGATAGAATAATGGTGTTAACTAAGAATTTGTTGAGATTTTGTTAATGAATTTGGCAATATTTTTCTAAAAAAATAAAACCGCTGGAAACATTTTTATTTCCAAAATATTGGAAAATGTGCCGAAAAAAAATTGGTTAAATGCAAATATCTCGATATTTAGCAAAGATTTTATGCATGTTAGAATATGTATTTTAGCTCTGGGTAATCATAATACAAAATGGTACGTTTGGTTAACTTCGGATAAAAAATGTAATTTTGACAATTTTTTTTAAAATGTTAACTTTAACCCGCCATAGTTTTTGGTGCGATCGCTCAAATTAATGCACGCGGACGGATTTTAATTACTTATTTATAATGTTATTTACCTACAAAGTCTTATCAATGTGCCACAAAAAAAAAATCGCAATTTTTTTTTTCTTAAATATTAAAAGTTAATGACAATTGCTCATATACATCCACATTTAATTAATAATTCCTATTAGCTAAACTAAATTATTAAAAACATCGATTTAATCTTAACAATTTCAAGTCTAAATATTACATAATAAATATTATACATTGTTAAGCATATCGTTTTGGTTTTAATTATTATTAGTGTAAATACTAAAAAAAACTCTTAAAATCAATCCAAAAAAGTCATGAAATATGTACTTATCAAGAAGTGATGAAAAAATCACTTCTAAATCACCATATAAAAATTACATAATCACATCCAAAATGCCAGGAAATATATACTTCTAAAGAAGTGATGAAAAAAGCACTTCCAAAAGGTCAAGTTATATTAACATCCCGATCACTACTTCAGAAGTTGTGATAAAGATGTTAATATATATGCACATACTAAACACTAGTGATATTGTGTGTCACGCCCATATAAAATTCATCAGTGTTTCAGCTGAAGAAGAAGTACATCTGGTTCATAAGTTGTGGTGAATTTTGTAGTGAATGGTAAGCTCTTTTTTTGCTGGGATTGGTCCAAATTACAATTTTTGTTTTTTTTTTTTCAAAAAAATCCAAAAAGTTCTTAAACGTGCTCTAGTAAAATTGCTGATTTTTGCGTGACACGTTTTCAAATTATTTTTTTTTATAATTTTTTTTACCTTCCGTCAAGCTAATAAATTAAGAAAAATATTTTTTTTTCAAAAAAAAAAAAAATTTTCAAAAAAAAAAAAAAATCGAAAAAAAAAATTTTCAAAAAAAAAAATTTTTTTTGACAATCGATTTTTGATTGCGCTAGGAGATAAAAATCATTCCGGAATTAATCCAAGTGACTTTGTTTCATTTTTTGAATTCATGCCAAAAAAAAAAAAATACATTTGGAACCATAGTGGATTCTACAAATTTTTTGCACAGTATGATCGTGGGATAACGATTATTACTACTTTTTAAATTTTTTTTGAAAAAATTTAATTGTTATTTTCCAATCTTAAAATCGTTTCTACTGCTCCAATGGTGCGTCATAGAGGGTCATTTCCAAGACCGACCCCCATTAAATTTCACGCCTTAACATTTCTTCGGAACAAACTAATACCCTATCTTCAATTTCTAAGTGGCTCCCACACAAAATGACATTTTTTAAAATTTGCGCCAACCGCTCGAACTGTCCTAAGAGTGCCCATAGAGCAATCAAATGTATGACTGACCCACAATATTTCTTTAGCTCAAACACTTTCTCTGAACACACCTACCCTCTGTATTTAACTATTTTTGTATTTTTTGTAAATTTGTTTTATTTAATCAGCTTCTACCGGTCCAATGGTGCGTCCGAGAAGGGTTATTAGTGAGACCGACCCCCACTTATTTTTACCCTCCAACGTTTTTGTAAAACATTCCTACGTCCTATCTCCACTTCCTAAGTAGGCTTTCATTCAAAATTACATTTGTATACACTCCAACTACAGTATGGGGGTATACTCACTTTGTCATTCTGTGCGTAACGCATCAAAATATCGATCTAGAAACCCATGAAGCATAAATATTTGTGTAGTCATCGATTCAATGACATTATAGCGATGTCCGTCCTTCTGTCCGTCCGTCCGTCTGTAGTTAGCACGATGCAGTCCAAAATAAAAAACTAGACACCCGAAATTTGGCACGAAGATGTCTTATGTTCCTAGGCAGGTTAAGTTCCTAAATGAGCCAAATCGGACTAGGGGGAAAAAAGTTCCCCGTCGAAGAACTAAAGCAACCTCTACAAAACATCATGTTTTTACTATTTTCTATATTTTCTTTTAACAAATGCAACATTTTTGTGAAACAATACGATCAAAGTCCTGCATTTGGACTCAAGGAATTAGAAAATTTCGTTTTTTTGGTCCACCCCCTTTTGTAGGCATTGGATTTAAAAAAAATAGTTTAAATAATTATAAACTTGTATTTATTAAGTGCAAAAATCAAAAAAATTAATTTGTAAACATATATTTCGAGGGGAAATTTGTTCCCCTAATGACCACTGCCCCAAAAAAAACGCCCCTGCAATTTTTTGTTTATTTTTTTTGTTGGAGGGTATAAAAGATTCGGCACAGCCGAATTTAACACTTTTACTTTTACCGATAGTAGCCAATGGGAATGTGCCCTACTTAGGAAATATTTTTTATTTTTTTTTTTAATTTAAGATTTTTGTTCATTCTATACTGTACTGCAACTTGGTTTTTTATGTTAAAATTAAATTTAAAATATTTTTTTTCGAAAAAAAAATTTACAAAAAGTTTTTTTTTTAGATATAAAAATATTTTTCAAAAGAATATATGGCAACACTGGGTGAAAAGTATAAAAATCCTAACTGTCATCTACACAGAAAAAATAAAAACATATTTGAGTAAATTTTTAATACTATTGAGTAAAAAATTACTCAATTTTGCACCAGTAAACGATTTAACAGTATTGAGTAAATTTTTAATAAAAATTTCTTAAATGTTTGAAAAAAAATTTGAGTAAATTTTTAATTGTGTCAATTAAAAATTTACTCAAAATTTATGTATTTATTTGTTTAAAAAGTTAAAAAGTTTTAAATTTTGTAACAAAAAAAAAACTTGTTTTTTCAAACTTTACCAAACATATTTATGTCTCAAAAACATAGAAACATTTTATAAAGACGATTACAAACTTTCATATACATATACAAAAAACTATAAACTAAACGAGAATTCAAAAAATTATGAATTATGAAAAATTTTTAAGTAAATTTTTAATTGCGTCAATTAAAAAATTACTCAATTTTTGTTTTTAAATTTAATCAAGTGATTACTCAAATTTGTTTTCTCCATATTTTTTTCTGTGTATGTTAGAAAGTGTGTTATAACAGTTTAACCATCTTTTCAAAACTCATCGAAATATTAGTCTTGACAGCAGTAAAGTAAACATTTTTGCGATCCTTGGCCGATTTAAGTCGATTTGACTTCGGTTTGAAATACGCCACCAAGATCAAATATGTTTCCAGATTAACTCAATTAAATTTAACGGAAATCTCAAAAACGAGATCTAAGTGAAGACCTTGGAAAGATCACTATTATTACAAAAGAATCATTGAAGTAGTTGTTAAATTTTACACATTTTTAATCTATACAACTGTTTCAATAACTTTTGATTACATAGGCCTAATGATTATAGGTCATTCGGTGCAATAAGGAAACTACTAAAATTTAATGACATAAATTAGTTTCCTAACTAACAGATCATCAAGTATTGTTTGTTTATTTCATTATTTTTTTTTTATGAAAGACAAATTTGTTGAGAAATAAATTAATTCATATTACAAGATATTTCATCTCACAAAATAAAAAAAAACAGCGAAAAAAAATCATGTCTTCCTAAAATCTTTAGCAAAAATAAAAAAAATAACCGAATAACTAAAAAAAAAAACTAAGAAATGAACATAATAAGTATTAACCACATCATTTAAGTGTACTAATTTACTCCTCATGAATGGTAATTGTATGAACAATTACTTACATTACTTAACTTGGATAGTTTTTTTTTTTTTGGTTTTTCTTCCCTCAAATGTAGACAGTCTTCTAAAATGCTGCTGCTTTAATCGTATTTGCTAGTGCTGGAGACTCTTTTTTTTCATTCCAGCAACACAGATTCATTACAGCGCTTAGCAAAATTTGACGAACGAAAGTCCACTTCCAAAATAACGAAAGAAAAAAAAAAATCCAAGAAGTTAAATAAAAATTAATAGTTTTGAAGTTAGTAGGCGGTGTTATACATAATCATTTCGTGAGTATTTAACAAAAACTTAAATTTCACTGATGTTGCTCACTCAAAAATTACAGAAACTACCAGACACAATACCAAAAAAAAAAAAAACAAGTAAAAAAGTTAAATTCGGCCTTGCCGAATGTATTCATACCCTCCACAATTTCGTCTTTCAGCGTTTCAAGTGGAAACTCTGTTTTCTTGATGACAATGTTAACGCTGCGGCAGAAATGATAGTAAATGTAATAATGCTAGGAATGAAATTATTCATTCCATCTAAGCAAATTTCGACTAAACCAAAACATAAGTGCTGGTTTAATTAGACTTGCAGGAATGCAGTCAGATCCAGAGAGGATACGTTCAGTAATTGGCGTAATGACAAAAACCCAGTTACTGACGCGTTACGTAAACAGGCGAGAAACGAATGTGCCAGAGTACTCAGACGTGAAAAGCTTCTTTACGAACAGCGTCTGCGAACTAAGGTCCTTGCTGCTCCGCGGGGTAGTAAGACCTTTTGGTCATTTGTTAAAAGGGTAAAGAATAATACTAGTTCATCCATTCCAACCCTTATAATGAATGACCAAATATTCACAGACCCGGTTGATAAAGTCAACCTTTTTGCTGACATGTTTGCAAGGAATTCATACTTGCCGGAAAGCAATCAACCACCGCCCGAACTCGAAAGGGTATCTGTTACTATGTCCAAGATGTTTTTTTGAGCGCGTGCAGTCAAAAGGGTCCTTGAAGATCTCAACATAAATAAGTCCCCGGGACCGGATGGGGTTACGGCTATAGTCCAGAAGAAGTGTGCATTGTCGTTATCTCGTCCTTTGGCAGCATTATTTAGCTACTCGATCCGGTTAGGAGTATTTCCCTCTTGCTGGAAGGTGGCCAACGTCCAGCCAATCCCAAAAAAGGGTGAGGCTACAAACCCGGAAAACTACCGCCCAATAGCAATATGTTCTAAGCTCTCGAAAGTCATGGAGAGCATGATCAATAACCACTTGGTAAATTATCTGGAGTCTAATTCACTTTGTGTGATCGACAGTATGGCTTTCGTAGAAGTCGTTCTACAGGAGACCTGTTAGCGTTTCTTTCGGAACGTTGGAGTCGTTCTATTCACCAATTTGGTGAAAGCAAAGTAGTTGCTCTAGATAATTTTAAAGCTTTTGATCGTGTGTGGCACGGTGCACTCGTTTCAAAACTTATTGCGTTTGGTGTCGGTAGAGATTTCTCTCGATTAATATCGAGCTTTCTCAGAGACCGATCTATACGAGTTGTTATAGATGGGTTCTCATCAGATGAGTTTCGTTTAAATTCAGGGGTACCGCAAGGCTCTGTTTTTTCTCCTACACTTTTTCTTATTTTTCTTAACGACCTCCTGGGTCTAATTTCCAATCCTATCTATTCTTTCGCAGATGACAGCAACATTTGTCATTTATTTTCCTTTAATCATAGACCAAACCTTACTGAGGTTGAAGCTGTGAGTCAGAACATGAATGACACACTCAATCATGACCTTACGACAATCTCCGAGTGGGGTCTTGCGAATCGGGTCGATTTTAATGCTCGTAAGACCCAATGTTGTATGTTGACCCACAGAAGGATTGTGGAATCAGCGTCATCTGTATCCATGGGTGGTATAGCTATTGAGGAATCAGACACTCTTGATGTTCTAGGCATGAGGATCCAATGTGATGTTCGCTGGAACCAACATGTTTTTCAAGTGTCGAAAGAAGCATTCAAGTGTCTTGGTTTCTTAAAACGGTGCAAAAATTACTTCACTCCATCTGATCTCCTCACTATTTATACCGCCTATATCCGACCGAAAATGGAATACAACTCCCATATCTGGGCAGGTGCTTCAAGGTCTATCTTGAAGCTTCTGGACCGGATGCAAAGGAGTGCTTTGAAGCTTATCAATGACAGTAGGATATCCAGCTCTGTTAGTTCATTGGAGCATCGTCGGAATGTGGGTTGTGCGACACTGTTCTATCTATATTACCACTGTATGTGTTCAGCTGAGATGGACGAACTCATTCCTGAGACGCGGGTGCATATCCGTAGTACTCGCCTCTCTAGCAGATCACATCCGTTCGTTGTCGACTGTCCAATGTCTCACACAACGGATTACAGAGAAAATTCGTTTCTCGGTCGAACTAGCCGTATGTGGAATAAACTTCCGGCAGAAGTTTTTCCAGTCGGCTATAATTTAGAAAAATTCAAATTAAATGTCCACAAACACTACTCCCTCTTTCCTTCTCCTCATAACCTATTTTCCTAATACCAACACAATGCATTGCATTAGTAGGGGGCATCCCCTGAGTGTTGGCTCAAAGTAAAAAAAAAAAGATTAATGCAAAAAACTTTTTTAAATAGGAAATTTCTTTTGAAAAAAAAAATTTGAAAAAAAAAATCCACGAAAAAAAATTTTATTAAAAAAAAAAATCCGCGATTTTTTTCTTTTTTTGTCAAAAAATATGTTCGTACTTGTTTAAATACCATTTGGTGTTCAGTTATGTTCACATATGTCACCCAGCAGCCGAATTATAGAATTTTGTGTTTTTAGGTTATGTTGAATGTACTAACATTTTTGGGGTGTCCTTACATTTTCGTTCATAACTTTTGAACCGCTGAATCGATATTGCTCAAATGCAATACCAAACTTCTCGGGATAACTTCCAAAAAATATGTTAAGTTTCAGTCATCTCAGTGTAATAATTTGGCTGTGATCACCATTTCCACAGACAGACAGACGGACATCGCTAGATGTCTTAAAATCGATCGAGGATCATGAATAAATATAAACTTTATGGGGTCCTATACCAATATTTCGAGGTGTTACAAACGGAATGACAAACTTATATATAACCTCTATCACTAGAGTGGAGGATTTAAAAAAAACTTCATAATGCAACACATTCATTATTCATACTTACACTATTAGATGAAATTCGTAAAATTTATCATCAGATTTTTTTTATTTCTTCGTTTCTTGGACAAGATTATGATTTATTATGTTTAGAAAATGATCAGGTAATTGTATTAATGTCTGACTTGCTTTTTTGCATAAATAATTAAATGAAACGACCCACCACATTTAGCCCAGTAACTTTTTTGAACTATTTTCTTTTGTGTAGTAAAGTAATTGAAGTTTAATACTGAAAATGGTTTATTAAATATTAAGGTGAAATACAACCATTAAAACGGTAAACAAAAACGATGACACAAATTGACCACCTTGTAGGTAAATTTTAGGTACGCTACCAGGTGACTTTAATCGGCTTCCGCGGGAGACGCAGCGTAAAAGGTGAAGATATATATTTTGAACCGTATGACAGTTACTTTTTTTACTTTTCTCCATGTGCACGCAGAGAAGATATATGATTGTGGCAACCACAATTTAAGAGCGGCATATTAGGATTGAAAATTTAATCATGACTTGTTTGTAGCAACCATAATATTTTTGCAGCAATCATGTTATGATCCTGAATATTCGAAAAATTCAAATTTAGGACCATAATATGATTTCAACAAAAATTGTATGATTGCCATAAGCATATTATGATACAATTTTCAATCATAATATGACGCTCTTAAATTGTCGTTGCCACCACATTTTTTTTGTTATATTTACTCAAAAATTTTTAATTTTTTTTATTTATTTTTTATTTTCTTTTCGACATTTTACAAAAATAAATGCAAATTAACAATATCATTTTGTTAATTGACAACTTTTTTTTCGAGATTTAGCACTTATTTTTGTAAGTTTTCCATTTTTTCAGTAGTTTTTGTGGATAAAAAACTATCACTACCGAAAATTGGTAAATTTTAAACAATTTTTTGTAAATATACAATTTTTGTTTGTAAATATACAATTTTTGTTTATAAATTTACAATTTTTATACCCTCCAACTACAGTATAGTAGTATACTTAGGCAGACCATTCGTACTGATTTGATCAGTACATGTACTGATTTTTGATCACGTGTATTGATCAAAAAACGTTATACTGATTTGTACTGATTTTTTCAAATATGTACTGATTTTTGAAAATTTCAACATAAACTATATTTTCATTCAAAAATTCTACATAAAAAATTGAATTTCCATATAATAAATCGTAGGAGTAGTTTTGTATAACTTAAGTCTGACAAAGTGATAATTTGAATTAATTCTAAGGAGCTTAGAGTTCGTAAATCAAGACGTTCCTTAGCGCAGAAATGTATCTGAGCATCAGTGTTGCCAGATAAGGGGATTTGTCCCCAAAATGGGGATTTCGAGTTTGGTTTGGGGACAAGATTTCTAGGGCAGGGATTTGGGGATTTCGCTAAAATTTGGGGATTTTTTCTAAAATTTGGGGATTTTTTTTATTTCAAAAATTTAATTTTTAAAATTTTTAAAATTGTTATGACTATTAGACCGAATTTACATAAGGCAATTTTAATTGCGGCAATTCTGATTTTCTAGTGTATCAGAGAGAGAGGGAAGAATTTTAGATTTCTCTCTGATACACGATAAAATAAGAATTGCCGCAATTAAAATTGCCTATTGTAAATACGGTCTTACCAATTAATGAGATTGACATTGGTGCAGAATGCAGTCAAAAATTTCAACTGCATTCATTTGTTAATGTCAACATTTTAAAATTGCAATAACAATGCTTTAACTATTTTTTGACGTTTTTTGAAAAAACCAAAATATTGTTTTTAAATATTTAGAAGCTGGTAGACAACTGTTTTTTTGTTATTTTCCCCGTAAAACTGTCCTTAATCCCATCATTTGGATTGGGCAAGATAAAATAATTTAGGTCGGGAGTAATTTTAGTAAATAATAAATGTTGTACGAAGGTCGAACAAAGTTAATTTTTTTCAAACTCAGAATTTTGTATTTTTAGTAATAGTCCAATAGTTTATATTCAGTTGTCAAATAATTTTTCTAACGACATACAAAAATACTAAAAGTCAATCAATACAGCTAAAGAAACCATTATTTTTTTACCTCCAATATTTTTGACCACAAATTTATTTGGGAACAATAAAAAAACATTTTGTTTATTTATTTTAGAAGTTTTACTTAAGTGCAAAAAAAATATTTATTTTTTTACAAAAAAATTGGGGGTCAAAAGTATTGAAGACCAAAAAATAGGTACTGGTGTCTTTAACTGTATTGATTGACTTTTAGTATTTTTCTGGGTCGTTTAAAAAATAATTTGACAACCGAATAGAAATGTTTGTAGTATTACCTCCTAGCACAAATCTGTCATCAGGAAAGTTTTATCAAATAGCCTTCTCGAGATATAGGCATTTTAATATTTTGTGAACCAAGCCTTCAAAACCAACAATTCTTTTAATTTTGGAAAAGTGTATGTTAAAGAAATATATATTTTTTTTCAAATTTCTTATAAAAATCCTAACATATCCAAGAAATCCTGGCTCGATACGATCAGGATACCATCAGTTAATGTCATTGGCGTAGGAAGCCAACATTTCTGGGGGGGGCTAAAGCCCACCCTAGATTTTTTTTTTAATTTTTTTTTTTAATAGAAAAACCTAGACCTATTCCTGAAGCGTTCCCTTTAACATGCGTTTAGGTGTCCTAGAAACGAATGCCCCCGAAAGCGGATAAAAATTCATATTTTTTTTTTTTTAATTTTGATTCTGTAGATTTTTCGGAAATTTAGAACTTTTAGATATCGTTGAGCTATATTCAATTTGAGCTATCTGCTATGTTATAAGCCTGCAGATAGCTCAAATTGAATATAGTTCAACGATATGTTTTCATGTTTTTCCTATAGTAAAATCATTAGATTACTAGGATTTTTTTAAGAAAAAGTTCTGATGATTGCAAAAGTTGATGATTATTTGTCAAAATTCTCAGATTCTTTCTTTCAATAACTTTTGTCTATAAAAAAGCCCCTTAGAATTTAGAAACTTTTTTAAATCAAAGAAGTTAAAATGTTTTCCTGAAAGTAAAACCCTAAGATTCGGTAAAGTTTTTATTAGTGACAAAAACATCAGATTAATATAAAAACTTTTTTCAATAATTCAGACTATTTTTCAATGGGAAAAACTATTTGATCGTATATAATAATCATTACGAGTCCTTAAGACTCATTAAATAATCATAACGAGTCCTAAAGACTCATTACATATTATTATTATTTAATGTTGAAAAAATTATTGAAATCATTAAATTATTAAACAAAAAAAATTATTAAACAAAAAAAATCTGGGGGGGGCTAAGCCCCCCCCAGACAGGGCTATCTACGCCTATGGTTAATGTCAAGGAAGTTGACAACGTCCTTTTTGCAATATATATCCAAATTTTGCAAGAAATTTCCTGTTCATACCAGATATGTATGTAAAGTGGACACTCCAATAAAGAGAACCTGAGGTTAAAATTTAAAATTCATTGATTATATCCTGAATACGAATCAGTCATCAGAAAAATTAAATTTCTTAAGATTGGAAAAGTGTGTGTTAAAGTTATATTCCCCCCCCCCCCCCCAAATAAAATTACATATTTTAGTAATAAATATACTCTCGATACCATCAGGACATGTAAGGAAGTTCAGAAATATTTGCAAAAGCAAATATCTGATTTGAACAGTATTTTTTTTCAAAATTCGAATAGTTATAAGTAGGGATGAGATTTCCATGCAAATGCATGTTTTTTGTCGATAGTCTAAAAACGATATCGACCAATTATCTGTCCGAATCAAGAAATTTGCGTTAAAATGCCATCGATTCGTTTTTGCATATTTTTGCATATTTTGGTGGAAATGCATATTTTTGCATATTTTGGTTTTAAAAACATATTTTGTGCATATTTCCAACTTTTAAGTGCATATTTTTCCATATTTTGGCATAAATTAGCAAAAACCCAAATTAAAATTTATTTGTTTCAAAAACTACATATTTTAAATTTAAAAAATTTATTTTGGAAATAAGAAAAATTATTTTTTTTCTTTAAATTTTTTTTTTATTAATTGTGTTAATTTCTTAAAAATCTTGCCTATATAAAGTTAACAATGTTACTATTTAAACTTGGCGTTACTTTTTGCATTTTAAGAAGTTTTTCCTACACTCAAAATAATTACTCTGTTAAAAACTCTGTAAAATGACTGTAATCTTAATTCGACAGACATTTGACAAAGTTATCTGTCGAAATACAGATTTTAAGAATATACTTTGTATTTTCTTGTAACCGAAAAACAAAATTTTATCTGTAATTTTAGTTTTTACTTTGAAATCTCTATTTTATTGATAATAAACAGAGTTTTTTGGTAAAATACAGATTTTATACATTTTCTCGTAACCAAAATACTAAATTTCAACTGTAATTTAACTTAGTGCTCTGTAATACAGTTTTTAAATAAAAGCTCTTCAAAAAACTCCCAAATATTTCAACCGCTCTTTAAAAAGCGTCTTAAATTACAATAAAACCTGGTAAATTTTACGAGGATGTCGGGTAAAATTGGAGGTACTCGTAAAATACATCGTAATTTTCACAAAAATAAAAAAAGTAAATTTACAATTTGGAAGCATTAAAGCGGGCAAATTTACTCGGTGGCATTTTCCAATTGTCAACACTACTTACACATTAAGGAAAGAGAAATTGATCAGAAACAAATAGTAAATAAAATAGTAAAATTCTGGTCGCTTTTATCAATATTTTACAGATGATTCTGTAAATTTACAGGTTTTTTTTATCGAAATCATTTTACAGAGTTTTCTTCGTAAAATAACAAAAAATCTTGTTGGTTGGAAATCTATGGTATTTTCTGCTGGCTCAGCAGAGTATCTCTGTAATTTAACAGAGTGATTATTTTGAGTGTATGAAAACAAGATTTTTATTGCACATATTTTATTTTTTAGTGCATATTTTTAGGTTTTTTTAGTGCATATTGTGAATTTTTTAGCGCATATTTTCGATTTTTTAGTGCATGAAAATCGCATCCCTAGTTATAAGGATAAAACCAAAAAAATTAAATTTTTAACTTCCTTACAATGTTCTGATGGTATTCCTGATCATATCGAGGCTAGATTTTTTTTTTAAAGTTATGTAATTTTGTAGGGAAGAGGAAAAAAAAAAGACAACAACACTTTTTTTAATATTTTTTTAATATTAACAGAATTCTTGGATTTGGGGGCTTGATTCACAAAAAATTAAAATTCCCACATCTCGAGAAGGCGATTTAATACAACTTTTTTATTTAAAATTTAATATTTGAATATCATAAAAAAGTCTAAACTTAAAATTAATATAAAAATATTGTTTAATAAACACCATTTTTATACCCTACACCACACTGTGGTACAGGGTATAATGAGTTTGTGCTGATGTTTGTAACTACCCGAAATATTGGTCCTAGACCCACTTTTAAGTATACCGATCGACTTAGAATCACTTTTTGAGTCGATTTAGCGATGTCCGTCCGTCCGTCCGTCCGTCCGTCCGTCCGTCCGTCTGTCTGTCCATGTAAACGGTGTAAACACGATACAGGTCGCAATTCGTAATCAATTGACTTGAAATTTGAAACTTAAGCCTCTTTTGGCCCAAGGACGAAGCCTATTGAAATTGGAAAAAATCGGTCCATATTTAGACCTAGCCCCCATACAAAGGTCCTCTTTAGTTTTGGCTCAAATGACCCTAATAGCCGCAGTTTAATAGGTATCTTTTCGAAATTTGCCAGGTAGTCATGTTTTATCCACACAAATCAACATTCCGAATTTTAAAGAAATCGGACCAGTTCTTCTTGTAGCCCCCATACAAACCACCTTCCCGATTTTCACATAAATCTCTCAAATTTCATGAAAATAGAAAATATTTAATTAAAATTCTGTTTGTGTATGTTAAACGAGCTCTTTAATAACCTTATCAAATCTGATTATCATCGGACCATTTTTGGACTTAGGTCCCATGTGGAAATTTCCCCCGATATTCAGTTGAAGCGATTTATTGTCAACAAAAAGAAGCCTATTCCACTCAAGTTTGATTAGTGAGTGCTTTTTACACTTATTAAAGATTTGACAAAATATAGATCTAATCAGTCCATGTTTGAACTTGGGACCCATTTTCCGGGAAACTCTGGTGTAGGGTATTATATGGTCGGTCTTGACCGACTATAATTTTCATACTTGTTTTAATTAAAATAGAGTTTATATTTGAATATTCATTAAATTTTTTTTGGGGATTTTATATAATTTGTAGGGTATTTTTGGGGATTTCATTTTTCAAATTGGGGATAAGAGCCAAATATTTTCTGGCAACACTGCTGAGCATGAGATTATTTTGATCTTCATAAATTTATGAAAAGGCGCACATAATCTTTAAAGTTTTTTATAACGAAAAGTTAACGGGAAATTTAATTTTCTATATTTTAAGAAAGATAACGTGATTGCATGGATCCAAATGATTCTGAGATGTTCGATGAGGTCCCAGCAGAAATTTTGCTGAACTGGCAGCAGCTTTTGGAAAGGAAACTGGAGTCAAGGAGCGCATTCAACCCTGCTGAATTCATGCATGATTCTCTATGGCAATGTCACACTTTAGAGCGCTAGTTGGATACACAAAAAAAGCGCTCTTAAGGTGCTCTGAATTCACATCTCTTTAGAGAGCTGAAAAATCTGAAATACAATTGACTTTTAATTCTGTTTTATTTATTGTTGGACTTTATATTTTATAACTGAAGTTTTTTTTTAACACTACATAGTAGTGACTCATAATTGGTTTGTTTACATTTTCTGAATTTCAATTGTGATTTCTGAATTTCAATTGTGATTTATGAATTTCAATTGGGCTTTTCTGAATTTCAATTGTGATTTTCTGAATTTCAATTGGGCTTTTCTGAATTTCAATTGGGCTTTTCTGAATTTCAATTGTGCTTTTCGGAATTTTAATTGTGCTTTTCTGAATTTCAATTACGATTTCTGAATTTCAATTGGGCTTTTCTGAATTTCAATTGTGATTTTCTGAATTTCAATTGGGCTTTTCTGAATTTCAATTGTGCTTTTCTGAATTTCAATTGTGATTTTCTGAATTTCAATTGGGCTTTTCTGAATTTTAATTGTGATTTTCTGAATTTCAATTACGATTTCTGAATTTCAATTGGGCTTTTCTGAATTTCAATTGTGATTTTCTGAATTTCAATTGGGCTTTTCTGAATTTTAATTGTGCTTTTCTGAATTTCAATTGTTCTTTTCTGAATTTCAATTGGGCTTTTCTGAATTTCAATTGTGATTTTCTGAATTTCAATTGTGATTTTCTGAATTTCAATTGGGCTTTTCTAAATATCAATTACGATTTCTGAATTTCAATTATGCTTTTCTGAATATCAATTGGGCTTTTCTGAATTTCAATTGTGCTTTTCTGAATTTCAATTGTGATTTCTGAATTTAAATTGGGCTTTTCTGAATTTCAATTATGATTTCTGAATTTCAATTGTGCTCTTCTGAATTTCAATTGGGATTTCTGAATTACAATTGATCATTTCAGAATTTCAATTGGAAAAGGTGTAGTAATTTGAAAATTTTTTTTTGTGTGTACGCTACTATAAACAGCGTCAACAAAAACCAATAGCCTCAACGAAAACAGATTGAGAATCCTTACTGCATTGCTTACCAACCGTATTATTTCCGAATCATCTCATGATCGCTGTTAGGAAACAAGAATGAGTCTACACCATCTATAAGTACGACAGTTTCTAATTAAAAAAAAAGTATTACTTAGTTTGTGATATAAATATGTATGTAAAAAATAAAATTGTTCAAGCTCGAGGTAATTTTTTTTTTCGTAAATCTATTTATGGATAAAAATAAGGGAAAAAATTATAAACAAAATTGTTAAGTGCATGAGGCAATTTTTTTATTTTGTCAGATGATGATGACGGTGTAAACGATTTCAGTTGTACTTTTTTTACATTTTTGTTTTATTATTTTTTTTTTTTATTTAAACTTTTTCTATGTACTTAAGTTAACTTAAATGCTTAAGGTTCATTTGGCGGATATTGTTGATGAAAGACATGAACTAAAAAGCTGAAAAAAATTTGAAAAGAAATATGAGTATGATGAAATTTTAAAACATACATCTCGTGAAATAATAAATACAAACGTTCAAATAACAAAAGATGTATTTCAGCTACATTATTTTTTTTTTCTTTAAGCAACTATTCGCTTCTAGGGCGTGATTATTTGTCTTTTGATGGGTGGCGTTAGTGATTTTAAAAATGTGATAATTTGTTGCAACGATTATGGCGAATGATGGTGGCGATAAAAGGGTATTGAATGAAAAGGAATTGAGGTGAAGATGCTCATTATTTAAATATATAAATTTTGAATTTTGTAAAAAAAGGAAAAATTTCAATTAATTTTGATTAAAAATAAAAATTTATTCGACCTTTCAAATAGTATATTTTGAGTAGGTTTAGACAAGATCGAGGTAATTTTTTCCTTTACTAATTGAAATCATGATATCCGTTTTAAATTTATTTATGTTGGTATTTTTTTCAAGACTTAATTGACACGTGTTTCGGAATTTGGCAGATTCTATTGTCAGGACTATTTAGCAAATATAAAAACCTTACACTACAAGTAGCAAAGGGAATTTAAATGACAAATCGCTAATGTTCAAGCAAAAATATTAATACATATTCGACTCTACTCACATTGAGAATTAAAAGACAAAAATTGTACTATCGTAGTAAGAGGAGAAGAGTCAAATATGTGCTAATATGTTAATTTGAACATTAGCGATTTGTCATTTTAATTCCATTTGCTGCTTGTAGTATAGGGTTTTTACATTTTCTAAATAATCTTGACAATGGAATCTGACAAATTCCGAAACATGTGTCGATTATTTCTTGAAAATTATTCTATGAGAATATCATGATTTTAATTAGTAAAGAAAATATTGACCTCGAGCTAGAATAAACCTACTCACAATATAGAAAAAGATTTTTAAATTGTCTTTAAGTTTGTGACTTTTTCTATATTAAAAATGTTTTAGAATCTGAGACTTTTTCTATAGAAAAATGTGTCAATATCGTTGATAAAAACAAAATTTAATTCAATTTCTGTAAGCAACATGTTGTAGAATCTATGACTTTTTTTACAGGAAACATGACTCAGAATCTTAAACTTTTCTATCGGTAAAATGTTTTATAATCTGCAACTTTTTCTGTACGGATCTGATTGTTATATTTTTTCTATAGAAAGTATATATCAGGTTAGGTTAGGTTAGGTTAGGGTGGAGGTGCCAGATGGGCACTTCGCATAGACCAATTGGTCCATAGCGATACCACAAAACTTTTTCCGCTTATCGATGTAAACTAAATACATTGACCTTCATTGCGAATTGTTTCAAGCTCTTCAGGTCTATCCTCGTAATTTCCTCCAAAGTCTCGAACTGTGAACTTCCTATAATTGATAGTCGAGTTCGTGCCAAAGCCGGGCAGTGACACAGGATGTGTTCAATGGTCTCCTTGACATCTGGTGTCTCGCACCTTTTACAGCTTGCGTCCGTAATAAGATTCATGTTCTTGGCATGTTTTCCAACAAGACAGTGTCCCGTTATTAAACCTGTTAACATACGACATTCTATTCTCGTAAGTGTAAGTAAGAATTTAGTTCTTCCTAAATCATAGCGTGGCCATAAAATTCTGCTTATACGACTTGTCCCAAGTTCCTTCCATCTTCGATTTGCTTTGGTGACAGTAAGGGTATTTCATTTTAGTTTGAAATGCTGGAGTGGCGGTGAAAGCATTATGGTGGTACCTATGCCATCTGCTCCAAGTTTCGCGAGTTCATTTGCTTTCTCGTTTCCTTCTATTCCTTCGTGCCCTGGTACCCATAATAAGGTAACTTCATTATTTAAGCAAAGTTGTTTAAATTCTCGTAACACTTTAAAACCGTTTTCAATTTAATTTGGTAAGAGTGCCTTTAGAGTTCAGTTCAGTAGTGACTGTCATTCGAGCAAGTCGTTTTTTTTTCTAATGCAGTCTAACGCCAATTGTGGTAGTTGTAGTAAAGCAATCGGTGGTGTTTTCGTAAAGTGCCAAAATGGCTGTGGTATCTTTCATAAATTATGTGCTGGTGTGGACAGTGAACATGTTTATGAGCTTCTTAAATTTAATAAAAATTATTCCTATAATTGTAATAATTGCGCTAATTCTTTAAAAGATTTAAATGCTGTTTTATGTTATCCAACGAAATAAGAGAGTTAAAATCTTTTTTTCATGCCCATATAAATAACAATGCTGATGAGAGTGTTTTAAATTATAATAAAACATTTGCCGAAACAATCAAAAATGCCAATAATGACTTACAAGAAAAAGGTCGTTCACCTTCGCCTAATTCTTTTTCATCAATCTCTGCTGCTAATTTTTCTGATGGTCGATCTGTTTATTCTAATGCTGTTGTTGTTCCTGCTTTAAATGATGATGCAAATCATGATGCTGTTGTTGCTACTGAACGAAGATATGATAGTAAAAAGAGCCTTGCTAATAATGATGATTATGATGGTAGTGTTAAGACACCAGATGATCGTAATGTAAAAGTTTTGACCTCTACTAGTTCTCGTATACGAAGAGAGAGAATTTGTGAAAATACAAATGCAATTAAAACAAAACCAGTAAACAATTCTAGTTGGATTAATGTCAACAAAAAGAGTCGGAAACACGTTATTGTTGGAGACAACAATAACAAAGATTTAGATGTTATTGCCAGTAAGAAATGGGTTCACCTTTCTTTCTTTAAACCTAATGTAACTGCTGAACAAATTATGGACTATATAGTGGAATATTCCAAAATAGGAAAACACCATTTGGAATGCTACAAATTAGTTAAAGTTAATAAGCAAAGTTGTTTAAATTCTCGTAACACTTTAAAACCGTTTTCAATTTAATTTGGTAAGAGTGCCTTTAGAGCAGCTTGACTATCCACGTAGAAATTAAGGGTGGCACCTTTTTCCCTTGCCATATATTCCACAGCTTTTAATATATAGCAGCTATCTCAGCCTGAAAGATACTCGAGTCCACGGGTAATTTAAAAGTTAAGTGTTGGTCTAGTTCCAGTATCGTGAAACCAGCTCCAACACCATGCGATTGCTTCGATCCATCAGTAAAGATATTTATTGAGTTCGCAGGAGGGCCCTGCCAGGTCGACCAGAATTCTCGATCCGGAAATCTAACTTCATATTTCCGGTTGAAAAATAGTTTGGGCACTGTGTAATCAGAGTCAATACGGTCCATATTAGCAATGTTACTGTGTCCAAAGTTGCGATATTTGAACCAATTTGACTCTTTGAGTCTGAGGCAAGCTTTGTAAGCCTCGCCCTTAGCAAAGAGATCAATTGGTAATAAGTGCAATAAAGTGCCGATAGAGTCCGCTGATGTTGTTCTCAAAGCGCCAGTGATACTCCGTCCCATTTAACGTTGAAGCTTCTGAAACATTTTAAGCGTCACATCCTTTTCGAGTGCCTTATGCCAGACTAAAACTCCATCACAGAGAAAAATAAATTTCCAACTGAATTTTTCAGTTGTATTAACTCAAAATTCAGTTGCTGCTACTAAATTTTTGTGTGGCTAACGAATTTTATAGTTGTTTTAATTAAAAGACAGTTGTTATACCAAAATTTAGTTGTAACTACCGATATTTAGTTGTTTCAACCTTAATTCAAATGCATCCACCGATTTTTTGTTGCAACAACTGAATTTCAGTTGGAAATTAGCAAATTTGTTTTCTGTGTGATAGAGTAAGATTGGTCTTACGATTGAAGTATAAATCCAGTAAGTTACTTTAGGTTCTAGACCCCAGGTACTGCCGAACATTTTCTTACACGCGTAATACGCGTTGTTTGCCTTTTTTACTCTTTCTTCAGAGTTCTTGTTCCAGAACAGCTTACTGTCCAAGAACACTCCAAGAAATTTGGCATGCGGTGATATTGGAATTTCAACTCCTCCCACTCGAACCTTTCTAAATTCCGGGATTTTGTATTTTCTGGTAAAAAGGACCCTTTCCGTTTTCTGCGGGTTGACATTAAGTCCATTTCCTGAAGCCCACTTCCACATAGCCTTAAGTGAGCCCTCTAAAATCTCGGATACAGTATCCAGATATTTGCCACATGATAGAATAACCACATCATCAGCGTATGCTATTGTTGTGGTTCCTAAAGTTTTCAGTTCCTTTAAAATGGGGTCCAACACCAGGAGCCAGAGCAGTGGTGACAGAACCCCACCTTGTGGTGTTCCTCTAGTAGCGTAACGAGATGTTTTTGCATGACCCCATTCGGCCGTTATTTCCCAACATGAAAGCATTTGCTCTATCCATTTACTCAAACAACTGTTAGTTGAAGCCTTGTCCAAAGCATTAACTATCGTCTTTGTATTTACACTGAAAGAATTATTGTTCATTCCATCTATGAACAAATTTCATAAAACCAAATTCATAGAATCTATGAAACAATTCATTGGCTGAATGAATATTCATTAGTATTCTGAAATTTTTCATAGAATTTTATTCATAGATTTTATTAAATTCATAGAAAAAATTCATAGAATTAATGAATGTCATTCATAGAAGAAAATGCCATCAATTTGCCATTTAATTTTTTAAATAATTAAAATAATGTTACAATAATTAAAACAGTTGAATAAATTTATTAAAAAAATAAAAAAAAAATAAAAAAAACATTAAAAAAAAAAATTTCATTGTTGCCCTGACCGGGGCTAGAACCCAAGACCTACCGGCTGAAGTGGCAATTGTCGACGCCTTAGCTATCAGCGCCACCAAAGAAGAAAAATCTCGCCAACTAACGCTTGGTTTTATAACGCTTCATTTTTGTAAATACACAAAATATTTGTTTTCTACAAACACACACACAGCTTTTGGCAGAGCATTGTGACAGAGCAAAGACACAAACTTAGTATGTTAGCAGAATATTATTCAAAATAGCTTTTAAGTGTTGTTACTTGTTTATATAATTTAGCTAAGTGGTTAGACACTAAGCTTCACGAACAAGAGGTTCTATGTTCGAATCTCGGTGGGAATAAGTTAAAAAAAAATATAAATTTTTAAAAATAGAAAATAGTAAATAAATGAAATAATAAAAATAAAATAAAAAAAAAATAAAATTGAAATAATAAAATAAATAAAAATAGAATTGAATAATAATTTTTTTTCCATAGCCTATGAACTTTTTCATAGGTTTCTGGTTTCTATGAATTTGTTTCATAGATTCTATGAAGGGCATCATTGGCTCACTTCTAATGATTTTTTTCATAGAATCAATGTACGTTTTCATAGCCGTAATGAACAAAATTCTTTCAGTGTACATTGTTAAAAGCCCCTTCTATATCCAGAAATGCTGCAAGAGCAAATTCCTTGTACTCCAGGGATACTTCTACCTTCTGTACAAGTGAATGAAGCGCAGTCTCTATGGATTTAACCTGCTGGTAAGCATGCTGTGCATCCGATAGAAAATTTGTACCTAAATGCTCTCTATATAGATCAATTATCCTTTCCGGTGTTTTTAAAAGAAAAGATGTCAAACTGATTGGTCTGTAATCTTTTGTATATCGTCCATTCCATGAGTCATTTTAAAAAATCTGACCGAGGGTCTTCCGATTTTTGTTATATTTTTCATACAGATACTCTATGGAGCCAATTTCAAATTTTATCCATCAGATCGAACATATTCGAAAAACTCGCGATTTTATTCACGATTTTCGTTTTTAAAAAAGTCAAAAAAATGCAAAATCTGTGTAACTTTGAGCAGCTGTATTTTCTAAACTACTTATCGCATTTTAACAATCCATAGCGCATACGAATGTTTTGTAAGTCTATTTTGATATATTATAAACTGAAAAAATGTCGGTGGTTTAAAAGTGCATTTTATATGCAAATGCAGTTTTGAAGTGCATTTTGCGAAACTTTTGCCCCATTTAATTTTTTTTTTAACTAGCATATTTGGAAAATTTAGAATTTTTGCTACAGAAAAATGTTTTCATTACAATGGACCGAGCATGTGTGATATTTTTAATATTATTTTTTAAAAAATACTTCCTTAAGTTTCCCTTATAAAAATTTTTATTTTTTAAATTATACCAAAATCATGTAAAAAGACATGTTTTTAAACCGTTATATTTTCAAAAGTACTAATCGCATCTCATTGTTTTTATGCACATTAGAAAGGTATTTTTGTATATTTTTTGCATTTAATGACCGCAAATATGTTGGCGTTTCAGAAATGAATTTTAAATGCAAATGCAGTTTTGAAGTGCATTTTTCAAAACTTTTACCCCTTTGAATTTTTTTTTAGTTATCATATTCGAGAAGTTTACAATTTTTACTACAAAATAATGTCCTTCTAATAATGGACCCACTGTGTGTGATATTTTTTTAGAATTTTTTAAAAAATCATGTTATTTCAGATTTTTTGGTTTTATTTAAAATATTGAAATTGTATTAAGGAAATTTAAAATAGCACACACGGTGGGTCCATTATTAGCAGGACATTATTTTGTAGTAAAAATTGTAAACTTTTCGAATATGATAACTAAAAAAAAAATCAAAGGGGTAAAAGTTTTGAAAAATGCACTTCAAAACTTCATTTGCATTTAATATGCAATTCTGAAACACCAACATATTTGCGGTCATTAAATGCAAAAAATAGACAAAAATACCTTTCTAATGTGCATAAAAACAATGAGATACGATTAGTACTTTTGAAAATATAACGGTTTAAAAACATGTCTTTTTACATGATTTTGGTATAATTTAAAAAATAAAAATTTTTATAAGGGAAACTTAAGGAAGAATTTTTTTAAAAAAAATATTAAAAATATCACACATGCTCGGTCCATTGCAATGAAAACATTTTTCTGTAGCAAAAATTCTAAATTTTCCAAATATGCTAATTAAAAAAAATTAAATGGGGTAAAAGTTTCGCAAAATGCACTTTAAAACTGCATTTGCATATAAAATGCACTTTTAAGCCACCGACATTTTTTCAGTTTATAAGATATCAAAATAGACTTACAAACCATTCGTATGCGCTATGGATTGTTAAAATGCGATAAGTAGTTTAGAAAATACAGCTGCTCAAAGTTACACAGATTTTGCATTTTTTTGACTTTTTTAAAAACGAAAATCGTGAATAAAATCGCGAGTTTTTCGAATATGTTCGATCTGATGGATGAAATTTGAAATTGGCTCCATAGAGTATCTGTATGAAAAAAATAACAAAAATCGGAAGACCCTCGGTCAAAAAATGCCTAAAATTACCAAATGTCTGGTGGAATGGACGATATATCAGAATCTATAACTTTTTCTTGAGAAAAATGTCTTAAAATGTGATACTTTTTCTACATCAAAGAAGCTTTTAAAAATATTTATTTTCCTTTAAAAATATTTTTTTATTTCCTAACAATTTGTAGTATTATCAATTCATGTTTCCTATATTATTTTGTTTAAACTTTAACACTTGATAATTTTGAAAATCTATAGTTTCAAATCGAAATTATATTTTTTTTGCTATATAAACTCAATTGAATGACCTTAAGCTTTAAATCTCTCATCATATCACATCAAAGATACTATGTAGGTTTTTTTTATGTTCAATCACAAAAAAAAAAAAAAAATATATACAATTGTTTTCAAAATATTCCCACAAAATTTAATTTTTCATTTAATTTTCTTAAATCGAAAAAAAAAAAATAAATACAAAAATAGTTAAAAACAATAAAAAGACAAACCCTATGAATTATATGTTTAGGTTCATGTAACTTGTAACTTTTTTTTTGAAGAAAAAATAAATTCAAAGATAAAAATTAAAAAAAAAAATAAAAATTAAATATTTTGTAATTCTGACTGAACAATTGATTTATGTTAGGTCAAGTTTAGTTTTTATTTCATAGTAGTTTTGTACTACAAGTCGTACTTTTTATTTATTTTTTTTTCAAATCTCATCTATTAAATTCTATTACATTTTCGACACTTTATTATTAATGATCGTTCGTTCCTAAATACATAAACTATGAGAACTTTTTTTGTTGATTTTAATTATTAAATTATGAAAGACTTCTTAACATTTGCTAAATTTTTTTTTCGGAAGATGTTTTTTTTTTTATTTCAAAATTTTAAACTTTTATAACCACTATTAATTATGTTTATTATTTCCATTTATTTTTCAAATGTATTTTCTTATGTATTGAATTATTAATTATAATAATTAACCAGAATCATTGAAGAAAAAAAACTACATTCATTGCATTATAATAATAATAACTTAATTTTTAAAAATTTACCTGGGTCAATAGACCAAAAAACGTTTTTTGAAGGTAAGCTTTTTTTTATTTCATAAATTTTTATGAACATTCTTAAATTTTTATTAACCTACATCACTATAAGGCAGCCTCAGTTGCACTCTGGCTGCGCCTGACGACAGGAGCAGTTGATTTTTTTTATTATCCAAGAGCCCTGTGTGCGAGGTGGTAGGGTTTGCGGATTAACGACCCCTGGGTTTAAATCAGATATGTGCGCGGATATATTCGTTTGGATCAAAAACTATGAACATTTTTAAGGAACCCAACTAGGTTTAGTCCCATCGGGGTCTGTACCTCTAGGGTCCGAACCCAATGGGGTCCTCAAATGTGTATGAACTAAGTTGAAATAAACAAAAAATCAATTAACTAATTTTTGGAAAAACATTTTTGCTAACTTTAGCAAATTTTCTTTTAGGTTTACAAGCTTTTTTTGTTAACATTACATTTTTTTTAGTGTATTGGGTCCTAAAAATAAAGTTTTAAAACTAAAATTGCCATATCTAGAAAACTAAGCAAGATAGAGAAAAATGGAGCAAAATTTTGAATCAATATCGAAGGCCACCCTACAGGAAAAGATTACATTTTCACATGTCTGAACCCTATTGGGTCCTAACTTTAAATAAAAAAAATCGAATACCGGAAATTTTAAAATTTTCATATTTCGGTAACTGCCGCTCACACGACAAAATGATGTGAATTAATTTTGTAGCCCTTGGCTCGTAAATCAAGACCACCGAATACACGAGATCATTCCGAGCAATAGTTTTTGGGTTATTTTTGTTTAAAGTGTGTTTAACCTATTGGGTCCTAAAAACTGAAATCAAAACCTATTGCTCGAATTGGTTTCGGGTGTTCGGTGGTATCGTTTTACGATCCAAGTGCTACAAAATTGTTTCGCTTCTTTTTGTTGTGTTGGCGGTAGTTACCGAGATATGAGGATTTTAAAATTTCCAGGAATTCGAATTTTTTGATTCAAAGTTTGAATTCAATAGGGATATTAGTTTTCGAGATATAAGCACATACAATTTTCTTCTTCTTTATCTTCATCCTTTTGCCTTTTAAAGCGTAGGGGTGGGCTGCAATAAACTTCCTCCAATCTGTTCGATTTTTCGCTATTCTCTTCATTTCATTATATAAAATTTTAATATTTTAAATTTTCCCAGCAAAACTTAGATTACCAAATAAGGTATAAAATAAGGTATAGGATCTCTTATTTTATACATTGCAGCATTGATGATTTTAACAGGCGATGAGACTCAAAGTAATGCATCCACATTATCACAAAGAATACCAGTAAGGTATAAAATAAGTCATAAATTTATAACGAAGAATACGAGTAATTATTATTTTTCACTTGAAAATAATACGTTGTTGAACAAATGTTTGGTAAGACATCATAAAATAATGCTAAAAATAAGATATATACATTACCTGGTAATGTGTTATATAATCACTACCCATTACCAAAGTTTTGCTGGGTTGGTTATGGTGTGAGTGAACGAAAGAAATTTTTGAAAATGAAAATTTTCATTCGGTGAGTGAGTAAAAATATTAGATTACACAATTTTCAGTTAACATATGGGGGTTTTCGTGTCAACTGACACAACTTTTGAAACCGATGTCTTCCGATTGGGATGAAATACACCAAGGTTAGACCTATCAGATAGTAGTTCAGACACAATTTTTTAACGAGATCGGTCAAGGACTCTCTGAGTTAGAGGGGGTCGAAATTTGACATTTTGGCCAAAGGGGTGTTTATTCTCATCCATGTAACTTCTTACCTATTGTTTTTAGCAAAATGTATTCCAAACAGCTTAGCTAGCTACTTCTTCAGTCTTTCGAAAAAAAATTATAAAAATTTTGATTTTTTTTCTTAAAAATCCAAAACATTTTTGACTTTTTTCTCAAATTGAGCCCTTTTTTTATTTTTTAACTTTGGAACACAAAAAACGGTTCTTTAATTTGCACTATTACGCGTGGGATAGCTACACTCAAAAAAAAAAGTGAACTAAAATCTGGGAAAATTAACTCAATTTTGAGAAAAAGAGGGAATGATTTAGCTCCAAAGATTTTTTTTCTTGGTTTTAGTTCATACACTCAAAAAATTATGTCATTAACTGTTTGTAGTTTATTTAAAAAGTTTTCCGTTTAGTCGTTTTTGAAAGAAAAAACATTTGTTTGATGTTCAGTTTTTATTAATGACTACTTCAGTCCTTTGTTTCAAAAATAACATACTAAAAAATATAGACTTTCATTTGCATTTAATTTTTAAAGTCATTTATTTTTGTTTTGTATGTAAAAACTACTGATTATTCTTTTGATTTTTAATGATTTGTGTAAGTAATTTTTTTTTAAATTGTTGGTATTTTTTAATGAAATATCATTAGTTTTTACCTACAGTCAGTTATTTTTTTGTAGAAAAAAAAAATCAAAAAATAATTTATAGAAATATAAAAACATGTTTGTATCAAGTGATTTTGGCACGATGGGTAGAGTGTCTGGCCAGAATGTAGTTGATTGCGTGATCGATTCCCCAAAAATTTTATTAAAAATTAAAAAAAAAATATTTCAATAAAAAATTGTAAAAAATTATCTACGAAATCATTAATTTTTATTGTTTTCGTAGGTTATTTTTTTGAAATTTGTTGGTAAAAATAACAGAACTATCATTAATTTTTATTGTTTTCGTTGGTTATTTTTTTCGAATTTGTTGGTAAAAAAGAGTGAAAAAAACGTAATTTTTTAATGTTTAATGTCATTTATTTTAGAAAATTTTGTCAACAGTAAAAAATAAATGTTGATGTTTGTTAAAACAAATGAATAATTACTGGGATGGTTTTCAATTGTTTTTTCACAGGTTTTAAGTGTGTTTTTCTTTTGTTTTTGCCTACAAAATATTTTGAGTGTAATTTTCCCAAAAATAAGGAAAACAAAGTTATTTAATTTTAAGCCAATTTTAACCAGAAAATGGGAAAAATTATACTTCACATTTTAGAAATAGATTGGGTCTAGACCCTGGTCCCATGGGTTCGGACCCCATTTAACTCGTGACCCCGTTGGGTCCTTTAAGGGTCCCCGTAGATTTTGAACCAAAACTTGTGTCCGTTTCGCTCTAACTTGCTTAGTTTTTGAGATACGGTAATAAGGGGCCTGATAGGGTCTTGAGAATCTTAAAAACCGGATAACTCAAAAACTTTTGGTCGGAGGGCTTTCGGGTATTTTGCGGAAGTGTTCTACGAGTCAAGAGCTACAAAAATGCCGTTGGACTTTTTCTCGTGTTGGCAGTATTTACCGAGATATGTGCATATCTAAAATCTCGGGAATTTCAAATTTTAGATCTAAAATTAGGGTCTTGAGACCACGACAGATATGCAGAGCTAGGCTATTCCATATTTTTCTTTGTAGTCTTTCTTTTGAAAATTTCATCCGTTTCGCTCTATCTCGCTTAGTTTTCGAGATATCGCCATTTTGAATTTTTAACTAAATTTTAAGAAGTTATTTACTAAATTCTCAAAAGTCATTAACTAAATTCTAAGAAGCACACTTCCTCAATTCAAAGAAGAGAAATACGATGATGTTTTTTTTAGTAAATTTTAACTAAACTTGAACTAAATTGTGTGTTTAAGAAATATGTCTTAAAAATAAAGATACGATTCTTAGATTTGTGGAAAATTTCTTTGGCAGTAAGATTTTTTTTCCTAATATTAAAAAAATCCATTTAAAGAAAACTATGAACTAATTATAAGTAAATGAACTAAAATTTTTTCCTCATAGTTAAGAAAATTTCTCATTTTTAAGTTAAATTTAACTAAATTTTAGGAAAATTCATGATAAATTTTCAAAGACATTTTTTCCTTAATTTTAGTTACGTCTTTTTTTTTCAGTGTAACCAGTTTTCGATTTCGATCCGCGACACCCTCTAATTTTTATAGGTTTGAAAAAGAAAGGCAGCTAGACTCAGAAGAATTTTATCTAAAAAACCAATACCGCCTATTCTACTGAAGGGATTAGATGACACATGGACAGAGAATGCAACGGAAACATTGGATGTTCTTCTAAGAACACATTTTCCAGGATGCAGTGAACAACCTTTATCAGAGACTCAACCTCACGGGCAAACAATTATTCCCCACAATCTGTTATCTGATGAGCGGATAAGGTGGGCAGTTGAATCGTTCGAGCCTTACAAATCGCCAGGGCCTGATGGCATTTTTCCGACAATGCTTCAAAATACTGCTAGCGAAATAATTCCTCACTTAAAGAAAGTCTTTAAAGCGTGTTTAGAGCTTTGTTATATACCTGGATCTTGGAGGAAATCTAAAGTAGTCTTCATACCGAAAAGCGGTAAAATAAATCACGCAACTGCAAAGGATTATCGTCCTATTAGTTTATCGTTTTTCCTTCTGAAAACTTTGGAGAGAATTCTGGATCTTTATATAAGAGAGAACCTAGGTGGAAACTTTTTGTCGGCTACGCAACATGCTTATCAGCAGGGCAAGTCGATAGAAACCGCTCTTCATTCCCTCGTATACACTTTAGAGAGATCTCTGGAATATAGAGAATTTACCTTAGCCGCTTTTTTAGACATAGAAGGTTCATTTAACAATGTAAGCATGGATGCAATTGTAAACGCAATGGACAGGGCTGGCATAAATCCAACCATCAAAAGATGGATTGGCTGTCTGCTGTCTTGTAGAGAAGTTACAGCCGAATGGGGGCTTGAAAGAGTCATAAGATATACATCCAGGGGAACACCACAGGGAGGAGTATTATCACCATTACTCTGGCTCTTGGTCGTGGATCCCATTCTCAAAAAAATGGAGACGCAAGGAGTGGCAGTAGTTGCTTATGCTGATGACGTGGTAATAATGTCAACTGGAACATTTTTGACCACGATATCCGAGTTGATAATACTCCTCACCACAGGGAGGAGTATTATCACCATTACTCTGGCTCTTGGTCGTGGATCCCATTCTCAAAAAAATGGAGACGCAAGGAGAGGCAGTAGTTGCTTATGCTGATGACGTGGTAATAATGTCAACTGAAATAGTTGCTTATGCTGATGACGTGGTAATAATGTCAACTGGAAAATTTTTGACCACGATATCCGAGTTGCTAGAGCGATCACTGAAACAGTTATGGAATTGGGCTAATGAAAATGGTCTTAACGTTTATCCGCGGAAAACTGAGATGGTATTGTTTACACGAAAGTATAAGATCGAAAATTTTAGAAAAGTTAAGGTTAACGGGGTTGAAATCCCACTTTCAAATAATGCGAAATTTTTAGGAATTACTCTGGATAGCAAATTATCATGGAACCAAAATACCGATGAACGATTGAGAAAGGCGAATAATGCATATTATGCATGCAAAAAAATGTTCGGCAAGACATGGGGACTTGAGCCAAGGATCACGCACTGGATCTATACTTCCATCGTAAGACCAATCTTACTTTACGGAGTTATGGTCTGGCACAGAGCGCTGGAGAGGGAGGTGACTCGTAGTAAGTTCCAAAAAGCCAAACGGCTTATGGGTCTGAGTATCACTGGTGCCCTAAGAACAACATCAGCTGCATCCATCGACACGATTCTGCATCTGCTGCCAATTGACGTCTTTGCTAAGGGTGAGGCATATAAGGCATGCCTCAGACTCAAAGAGTCAAATTGGCTCAGACGCCGAAATTTTGGACACAGTAGCATGGACAATTTGGATAACGTTGGCACCCTGTAGCCCAAACTACTTTTCGATCGGAAATTTAAAGTTGAATTTCCGACTCGAGAATTTTGGTCGAACTGGCGTTGCGTTCCAAATGACGCTTTAAATATTTTCACAGACGGCTCCAAACAATCGACGGGAGTGGGAGCGGGATTTACTACGGACGTCTGTGATATTCGAAAATCTTTTAATCTACCTCTGAGCTGTAGCATATTCCAGGCTGAAATAGTTGCTATTAATAAGGCAGCCTTACAGTTTCTTGGAGAATCGGAGAGAATAATAAACTTTTACGTCGACAGCCAAGCTGCACTTAAAGCTCTAAGAGGCTTTTGTATTAAATCAAAAGTCGTCTTTGAGTGCTACGGGAATCTTCAAAGATTATCCAGCAATAACCTCGTCTCTCTAATATGGGTTCCAGGACATAAGGGAGTAGAAGGGAACGAGAAGGCTGATGAGCTTGCAAAACTGGGTGCAGATGGGGTAGGGGACTTTGTTCATATTGATCCCCCAATGCAGTACTACAGATCGAGAAGTGATTGTCAGTGTATTTCCATGGCGAACAGGAAATGGCGAGAGTTAAGTACAAGCAGAATTACCAGAATAATCTGGCCGCGTTACGACCTCAAAAGAACTCACTACCTACTTTCTCTCAACAGAAGAGAATGTCGTTTACTCACGGGAGTGGTCACGGGATACTGCCTAATTGCTTTCCACGCAAGAACAATTGGACTCATCTCTGATTCCAATTGTAGAAGATGTGATGAACCGAATACGGATGAAACAGTTGAACATATCCTGTGCAAATGCCCCGCATTGGCCAGGCATCGCAAACAAATTTTAGGCAAAGCTGAACTCGAGAATCTGGAGGAAATCGCAGTTATGGACCTTATGCGCGTTAAATTGTTTGCAACATGGACTAACGCGTTTTATCCACGTCGTTGAAGGAACATGTGGTATTGCTATGGACCAGCCGGTCTATGCGAGGAGTTCAAAATTTTGAGCTCCGCCACCCCTAACCTAACCTAACCTAACCTAACCTAACCTAAAAAGAAAGTATGAGCCAATAAATGAGGGCAGTGGGGTAGGGCCATATGTCCCCTCATCGAGTTCAAAATTGGGCGTAAAGAGGCAAAAATCCTCAAAAAGCCCCACAACTGCCCTAGAAATGACCCTGGACGGGTGCAATGTAACACCAACCACCAATAATTTTTCCCCCCAACATTTTTCTTGAACATACCCAACCCCTATTTCCTCTTCCTAAGGGGCCCCCATACAAAATATTTTTTTCCTACCGTTCTAACTTACCCTAAAGTGCCCCTAGTGGAGTCAAATGTATGACCGACCTCCATTATTTTATTAATTCCAAAATTTTTTGAAAACATACCTACCATGTATCTTTAATACTTAGGGTGGTCCCCATACATTTTTTTTATTTTTTTATAAATTTGTTTTATTAAACCAGCTCCTACCGCCCCTACCGTGCCTCCTAGAGAGGTAAAAATTACAACCAACCCCCATTATTTTTTAGTTACCAATATTTTGTCCGAACATAATAACACCCTATCTCCACTCCCTAAGTAGGCTCCAAACATCTATTTTTAGAAACTAATAAAACAATTCAAAAAAATGTATGGGGACCCCCTTAAGAGTTGAAAATAAAGGGTAGGTGTATTCTGAGAAAATGTTGGAGTTGAAAAAATATTGGGGGTCGGTCATACATTTTATTTCTCTAGGGGCACCCTATGGACAGTTAGAGCGGTAGGAGCAAATTTTATAAGAATGTCATTTTGTAAGGGACCCCCTTAGGAAGTGGAAAAAGAGGTTAGGTATGTTCAAGAAAAATGTTTGGGGCAGAAAATTAATGGAGATCGGTCTCACATTGTACTCCTCCAGATGCGTTTCTAGGGCAGTTGTGGAACTTTTTGAGGATTTTTACCTCTTTACGCCTAACTTTGACCTCGACCATATAAAAATTAGAGGGTGCCCCAGATCGAAATCGAAAACTGGTGAGCTATCCCACGCCTAATAGAGCAAATTGAAAAACCGTTTTTTGTGATCCAAAAATACAAAAATTTTTTTTTTCATAGATATCCCACTCGCATCCCACTAAGCGACCCCATAGCTATTAAAGGAAAACCCCTAAGCTTTCTTTTGAGTCACAAAAAAGGGCCCGATTTGTGACAAAAGACAAAAAAGTTGTGGATTTAAAAAAAAGAAATCAAAAAATTTTTTTTAATTTTTTTTATAATTTTTTTTTGAAAGATTGATAGCTATCTAAGCTGTTTTGAACACATTTTGCTAAAAACAATAGGTAAGAAGTTACACACCTCTTTGGCCAACATTTCAAATTTCGACCCCTTCTAACTCAGAAAGTCCTTTACCGATCTCGTTGAAAAATTGTGTCTGAACTACTATCCAATAGGACTAACCTTGGTGCAAATTTCATCCCGATCGAAAGATATCGGTTTCAAAATTTGTGTCAGTTGACACGAAAACCCCCATATATAAAAAACATATTGCAAAAATATATTTTTTTTTTTTTTGCAACAAAGCCGATAAAATTTAAAAAAGTAAGTACATAAAGAAGTTTTTATCTCGGTATTTACTATTCGTTGTTTTTTTACAGAAAACGCGAAGTTTTTAGCCTGGAATTAGTGGAATTTTCCGCAACAAAAACATTGCAATTGCAAAACGTGAACTTGCTGTTTTATTGATTTTTTCTTGAGAAACAATTTTTGTCTTAAGAATTTTGTTCATATCTCTCATTGATTTCGAGATAAGCTCAAAATAAATTTTTTGACATTTTCTAAAACGGATCTGGCGAAGACTTTGATTTTCGTCGAAATATAGTAGTGGGGCACCCCAGATTCATAATCAAGAAAGATATTTACAGTGTTCGCAACTTGAGGTTAAAGTTGGTTGGGCCGAGCTGTGTACCAACATTAAAGGTGTTATAATACTTGCTAGTTTTTGTATTTTTTATATTTTGGAGAACAGTGCAAATATATTTTCATAGAAAAACTGTCCAAGTGTAAAGAGTATGATAATATCATGAAAAAACTTAAAACGTCAAAAAATATACGTGTGCTATCGATAATTTTGCAGTGACTATCAAGAAAAAATATAAAAAATTTTTTACTTAAAATTGACATTTCCAGAATAAAATGTTAACAGTGTTGCCAATTTTATTAGTTTTTGCTCAAATGAAGCGTTTTTACATTTGTTTTGGGCGTTTTTTAGCTATTTTGGGCGAGTTATTTTGAAAATAAAGTTGGCAATATTGTTTTTTTTATACCCTCCACTCTAGTGATAGAGGGTATATATAAGTTTGTCATTCCGTTTGTAACACCTCGAAATATTGGTCTAGGACCCCATAAAGTATATATATTAATGATCCTCGATCGATTTGAAGTCGATCTAGCGATGTCCGTCCGTCCGTCCGTCCGTCTGTCTGTCTGTTCGTCCGTAGAAAACACGCTAACTTTTGAAAGATTTTACAGAGGCTACTGAAGTTTGGCATATATGTTTGTCATTTACCTGGTCAGGTTGGTATTGCAATCCAGCCAAATCGGTCCAGTGGTTCAAAAGTTATGAGCAAAAGAGTAAATTTCGGCAAGGGTGTTTCACGAATTTACGAGATAAAAAACACGATAACTTTCGAAAGACAATAATGAGACTACTGAAGCTTGGCATTTATCTTTGCCGTTCCCCGGGTCTGTTTGGTATTAAATTTCAGCTCAATCGGTCCAGTGGTTCAAAAGTTATAAGCAAAACCCTGAATTTCAGATTAGTTTCGTCTACAATGCCACGTGTTTTAACAAGTTTTAAAAGCATTGGTGGTAACTAAACAATGCTTTTCAAACTTGTTTAATTTTAAAGCAATGCTTTTTAAACTTGTTTAGTTTTAAAAGCATTGGTAACTTAAAAATTACACTCGAAAAAAATTTTACACTCAAAAAAATTTTACACTCAAAAAAAATTTTAAGCTCAAAAAAAAATTTACACAAAAAAAAATTAGTTTTTTTTTTACAATATTTTGTGTACATACGTACGTGCATTCACTCAGAAATATTTTTACAGTAAAAAAAACATTACACTCGAAAAAAATTTTACACTCAAAAAAAGAAATTAGTATTTTTTTTTTTTTTTTAAATGACAAAAAAAGAGTTTTTTACTCAAAATAAAATATTTCTAATCAAAATTGTTAATTTTTTCAAGTTAAAAAATGTAATACCCTTTAAAAAAATGCATTGTGGAGGGTATTCATAGATTCGGCAAAGTCGAATTTAACTTTTCTACTTGTTTTGTTTTGTTTTTATTTTATTGTATTTCTTGCTCTTTCTCGCATTTGTTGTTTCATTCGATCAATCCTAAAAAAATCCAATACAGAAACTAGCAAGTATCATACCACCTTAAGGGACATTTGTGCCAATTTCTCTTATTTAGGCATTAGGGCGTCCCGTAAAAATTAAACTTTCGAATTTCGTGTCGTAATACCTGCAAAACAATGGCCACGTTAGAGCTGATTATGGGAAAATTTATAAAAAAAACAAGTAAGAAAGTTATAGTCGGTCGAGACCAACCATATAATACCCTACACTAGTGTTTTCCGGAAAATGGGCCCCAAGTCCAAACATGGACCGATTAGACCTATCTTTTGTTAGATCTTTATTTAGTGAAGAAAACACACACAGATGAAATTTTTGTGAAATTGGTTGTTTTTTTTTGCCAATAGACCCATTTATCTGAATATCGTTCGAAATTTTTATATGGGGGACTAAGCCCAAAAACGGCCCAAATGTATTCAGATTTGATAAGGTTATCAAAGTACACGTTTAACACATACAAATAAAATTTTAATCAAATATTTTAATTTTTATGAATTTTGAGGGAATTATGTGAATATCGGGAGGGTGGTTTGTATGGGGACTACCAGAAGAACTGAACCGATTCCTTTGAAATTTGGTATGATGGTTTGTGCATATAAAATATTATTACCTGTTAAATTTCAAAACGAAATCTATTATAATATGGTTTTCATAGGCATTTAAGCGGAATTAAAAGGGGGCGTTTGTATGGGGACTAGGTCTTAGCATGGACCGATATTTTCCAATTTCAATAGGGGCGTCCTTGGGCCAAAAGAAGCTTAAGTTTCAAATTTCAAGTCAATTGATTGAAAATTGCGACCTGTATCGTGCTTAAACCGATAGATGGACAGACGGACGGACAAAGTAATTCTGAGTCGATCGGTATACTTGAAGGTAGGTCTAGGACAAATATTTCGGGTAGTTACAAACATCAGCACAAACTCATTATACCCTGTACCACAGAGTGGTGTAGGGTATAAAAATGAGCATCTGTGGACCAAATCGCTGTTTTTGGAGTTTTTTAAATATTTTTCAATTAAAGTACGAAAAATTACCCACCCTCAACAAGGGACATTAAGGGTTTTCTGAAAGTTCGGTCTTAATGGGCAAAAGACTGTGGTCTGGAAGTTTATCTAAGTAAAACAAAGGTTGTCTTATTTACGAGAAAAAACGAGAATAACTTGGTCAAATTTACAAAGAAATTAGGTAGGTTCACTTTGCGAAATTTCTTTGTAAATTTCTGAAAACCCCTACGATATAATTTAATTCTGATGGCGGAATCGAATTCAGGAGGCCATAATACATAATCATTAGTTAAAATAGTTTCTCGGCCAAAAACTTTTTTTGTGGGGCTGTGTTACTAAAATTTGTCTAAATTTTCTTTTGTACCAATTTTATTTTATTAACTCTTAATACATTTTTGAGCAATTAAATATTATAATGATTAATATGATTTTATTTTAACTACCTGTCTTGTTAACATTTCAATTAATTAATGATTTTAAAAATATAAATACTTAAAAAATATTTTGAGATTTAAGTAATAAAAAAAAATAAAACTAAACAGAGATGTATAGAGATGCACTATGGGTTTTTCTGTATAAATTAAATTAACAACTTTATAATTTTACCGTTTTATTTAAATGACCTTCACAAAAAAAAACATAAAAAAATTCAAATAAATAATATCCAAAATAATAAAAAACAGAAATGACCTTTTAGGTGGTGGCTAAGGGAAAATGTTAAAAAAATATAAAAACAACAACTGAAAAATAAACAAATAAATTAATTTAATTATTGATAATTTTACTTAAAAAATAAAAATATCAATACAAGAATTGATCAAAAGACAAAACCATCATGCTAGTCGATGATGCTGATGATAATAATTCTAAAGATGATTCTGGGTTTGTTTAAGAATTTTAGCTTACAACTGGTTTTTGAACAAAAAAAAAATTACTAAAGACAAATACTTCTTTTTGGTTTGTTTTTAGTCACTTAATTTAAAATAATTTATGCACACATCCAACAAAATACAGTGGTGCAGATGATAAATTTAAATTATCTTTAATAACGGGCGGGGTATACTAAAGACGGGGTATCTAGAAGTGATATACTAATTTAATCGAAGATGTATCAAATTATTTTTGGGAGCAGTTAATTGTTAATAGGGACGTGTTCTAGACTCCACTTGTTCCGTACATGTTGTCACTGTTATGATCGGACATTTAGTTAAAACTAGCTGTTTTGCACCCGGCGTTGCCCAGGTTGAGAAAAATATTATATAATAATGAGTTTTTTATTACCAAACTGCTTAATGACTTTTCACTGGGTTAAAGGGTTGAGCGATTTTGCTTAGCGTCGGGGTTTAAAACAGTTACCATTTAGCGTAAATACCCACCAAAAAATACTGCTTGCCTATAAGCAGGGAAAGGGATTGATTTGTGTTGTTTGCTTACAAACCTGCTTACATGCTATGGCATGATATTTGTTCGCAATGTCCCACTTTAGAGCATTTCTTTCGAGCGCTTATATCGGCGCAATGAATATGAATTGAAATCATGCCTTTTTTTAATTTTTAGTATTTTTTTAAGTCACTGACATACTTGTATGCAGTGCTTCCAAAATCTCGATTTTTTTTGCTGGGTATTAGCCAGACAAAAAATTGAATATATTTTTTACTGAAGATATAAGCTGTAAGTTGTTCATCGGTAACAAAATGTTTCGAAACATCAATTAATTTGTAGCGAAAATTTGACAGTCATAAGTTTGGTTATGTTTCGCGCATCAGCAAACAAAAAATAAGCGTTATAACGAAACAGGTAGAAAAAACTTTCAGCTCATTGCAAAAGGCCTTGTCCGATCGCCCGTTGAACCAGACTTAAGTTCCCGCCTCGGTTAGTACTATCTGTGGATAAAGTTTTGTTAAAATCGGTGTAGTCGTTTAAGAGTGATTACGGAACAGGCAGAAAGAACTATGGCTTATTGTTCCGCATCTTATATGGCATATAGTTGCGAAACAGGAAAAAATATTTTTTAAATTAAATACTAAGGGTTGTGGCATTTGAAGACCCTTTGCCCGATCGCCTCGTTAAGTACTATCTGTGGTGAACATTTTATGAAAATCGGTTCAGTCGTTTTCCCCTGATTGCGGAACAGACATGTGTCTGTGGTGAAAGTTTTATTAAAATCGGTTAAGTTTTATTAAAATCGGTTAAGTGATTACGGAACATGAAGAAAAAACTTTCAGTACAGTACAAAGGGGAGTATCAATTTATTCCCCTTTGTCCAAACGCGATCTATTGTAGCTCATAGTTTTCGCCTAGGTTAATACTATATGTGGTGAAAATTTCATGAAAGTCGGTTCAGCCGTTTAAGCGTGATTTCGGAAAAGGCAGAAATAACTTTCAATAAAAATAGGGGCGTGGCATTTTCCACCTCTGTGTAAAAACACGCTCTATTGTGGTTCATAGTTTCCGCCTCGGTGAGTACTATCTGTGGTAAAAATTTCATTAAATTTGGTTCACCCGTTTATGAGTGAATACGAAACGGTCAGAAATAAATTTAAATGTAATAAAAAGGGGCGTGGCATTTTACGCCCCATTTTTCCATCGACCTCTATGTTGGCTCATAGTTTATGCCCCGGTTAATACTATCTGTGGTGAAAATTTCATGAAAATCGGTTTAGCCGTTTAAGCGTAATTGCGGAAAAGGCAGAAATATCTTTTAATGTAATACAAAGGGGGCGTGGCATTTTACGCCCCTTTTTTCAATCTCCCTCTATTGGGGCTATAGTTTCAGCATCGGTCAGTACTATCTGTGGTAAAAATTTGATTAAAATTGGTTTAGCCGTTTATGAGTTATTAAGGGAAAGGCAAAATAAAGTTCCATAAAATAAAAAGGGGCGTGGCATTTTACGCCCATTTGTCCGATCGCGGTCGCCTATGGCCTATAGTTCCCGCCTCGGTTAGTACTATCTGTGGTGAACATTTCATGAAAATCGGTTCAGCTGTTCTCCCCTGATTACGGAACAGACACACTGAAAAAAATAACTATACTGAAATTAAATAAACACTGTTATTAATTTAAGTACACAATTTTTTTTATAATTTACTTCAACTTAACTTAATATAAGGTGCTTTTACTAAAAACAAAGAAAATAAACTTGAAGATAGTACATGCAAATACTTAAAAAAGCACAAAAGTTTTCCTTAATTTGTTTTTTTAAATTAAGTTAAATATTCTTTACATTAATGGCGAATTGATTGCATTTAAGAAAAAAAGGGTTTATTAAAAAATTTTGTTTTACTTAAAAGAAAACAATTTAAATTGTGTGCAAAAAAAATAAATAAGTACGTAACTTACTTAAAAATAGTATAGACATTTTCAAGACATTAAATCAAATAAGTACTAATCTTTAATTCCAAAACGCATTTTCTTTAATTTAATCAATTTTTGTTTTAAGTTAAGAAAAAAGTAACCTTTATTTTATTGATTTCATTGACTTTATTTGAATCCATATCTTCATCAGTTTAAGAAAGAATTGACTTAACTTAAGAAAAAAGTATTTGAGGTTTTTTGGGGACCCCATCTGGGGGTCCCATCTAAAGACCCCATGAGACCCTAACTTTAAATCCAAATTTCGATTTTCGCGGAATTTTCAAATGCCTATAACTCTGCAAATACTGCAGATACGAAAAAAACTCTAAAGGCATTTTTGTAGTCCTTAACGTGTAGAATATGACCGCCGAAGACCCGAAAGCTCTCCGAGTTATAGTTTTCGAGTTATTTCATGATCAAATTTCTCAAGACCCCATTCCCAGATCTCGAAAACTAAGCCAGATAGAGCGATTCTGACCAAAATTTTGGATCAAAATCAATAGTGACCCTATAATAGTGTACGCACATACTCATGGGCGGACCCCATATATTGGGGGCCCGTAGGGTCCTCACATTGGGACTCCATAGGGTCCACAGAATCCGTAAGTTTAAGGAAATTTTTACTTATTTTAAAAAAATATTTTTCCTCTGAATAAAAACAATTAAACTTATAATAAGAACAATTTTACTTACTTTTAAGATATATTTAAGTAAATGCATTACTATGTTTTAGGAAAAATTATACTTGGAAGAAGAATTAATATCTTTGGAGCCCTCGCATACCCTTCTTTTTTTAAATTAAGTTCAACATGCTTTAAAAATGGTAAAATTTTTTTTCAGTGCAGACAGGCAAACCAACACTCAGATTTATAATATTAATAGGGATGTTATTGGAAAATTTTGAAAATGGCCAATATTAATTATTTTGCAAAAATGTGACATTATAAAAATTAAACAAAAAAAATATATATTTCCAATTAATCCAAAGCTTTAAGAAAATACATCCAGTACCGTTTTAATTATTAGGGAACACTACACTGAAAAAATACCTATACTGAAATGAAGTAAACACTGTAATTAATGTAAGTAAACATTATTTTTGGAATTTATTTCAATATAATTTCATATAAGGTGGTTTTATTTAAAACAAAGAAAATAAACTTAAAGAAAGTACATGCAAATACTTAAAAAAGCCTAAGAAGTTTCCTTAATTTGTTTTTTTATACCCTCCACTCTGGTGATAGAGGGTATATATAAGTTTGTCATTCCGTATGTAACACATTGAAATATTGGTTTAGGACCCCATAAAGTATATATATTCATGATCCTTGATCGATTTTAAGTCGATCTAGCGATGTCCGTCTGTCTGTCTGTCTGTCTGTCTGTCTGTCTGTCTGTCTGTCTGTCTGTCTGTCTGTCTGTCTGTCTGTCTGTCTGTCTGTCTGTCTGTCTGTCTGTCTGTCTGTCTGTCTGTCTGTCTGTCTGTCTGTCTGTCTGTCTGTCTGTCTGTCTGTCTGTCTGTCTGTCTGTCTGTCTGTCTGTCTGTCTGTCTGTCTGTCTGTCTGTCTGTCTGTCTGTCTGTCTGTCTGTCTGTCTGTCTGTCTGTCTGTCTGTCTGTCTGTCTGTCTGTCTGTCTGTCTGTCTGTCTGTCTGTCTGTCTGTCTGTCTGTCTGTCTGTCTGTCTGTCTGTCTGTCTGTCTGTCTGTCTGTCTGTCTGTCTGTCTGTCTGTCTGTCTGTCTGTCTGTCTGTCTGTCTGTCTGTCTGTCTGTCTGTCTGTCTGTCTGTCTGTCTGTCTGTCTGTCTGTCTGTCTGTCTGTCTGTCTGTCTGTCTGTCTGTCTGTCTGTCTGTCTGTCTGTCTGTCTGTCTGTCTGTCTGTCTGTCTGTCTGTCTGTCTGTCTGTCTGTCTGTCTGTCTGTCTGTCTGTCTGTCTGTCTGTCTGTCTGTCTGTCTGTCTGTCTGTCTGTCTGTCTGTCTGTCTGTCTGTCTGTCTGTCTGTCTGTCTGTCTGTCTGTCTGTCTGTCTGTCTGTCTGTCTGTCTGTCTGTCTGTCTGTCTGTCTGTCTGTCTGTCTGTCTGTCTGTCTGTCTGTCTGTCTGTCTGTCTGTCTGTCTGTCTGTCTGTCTGTCTGTCTGTCTGTCTGTCTGTCTGTCTGTCTGTCTGTCTGTCTGTCTGTCTGTCTGTCTGTCTGTCTGTCTGTCTGTCTGTCTGTCTGTCTGTCTGTCTGTCTGTCTGTCTGTCTGTCTGTCTGTCTGTCTGTCTGTCTGTCTGTCTGTCTGTCTGTCTGTCTGTCTGTCTGTCTGTCTGTCTGTCTGTCTGTCTGTCTGTCTGTCTGTCTGTCTGTCTGTCTGTCTGTCTGTCTGTCTGTCTGTCTGTCTGTCTGTCTGTCTGTCTGTCTGTCTGTCTGTCTGTCTGTCTGTCTGTCTGTCTGTCTGTCTGTCTGTCTGTCTGTCTGTCTGTCTGTCTGTCTGTCTGTCTGTCTGTCTGTCTGTCTGTCTGTCTGTCTGTCTGTCTGTCTGTCTGTCTGTCTGTCTGTCTGTCTGTCTGTCTGTCTGTCTGTCTGTCTGTCTGTCTGTCTGTCTGTCTGTCTGTCTGTCTGTCTGTCTGTCTGTCTGTCTGTCTGTCTGTCTGTCTGTCTGTCTGTCTGTCTGTCTGTCTGTCTGTCTGTCTGTCTGTCTGTCTGTCTGTCTGTCTGTCTGTCTGTCTGTCTGTCTGTCTGTCTGTCTGTCTGTCTGTCTGTCTGTCTGTCTGTCTGTCTGTCTGTCTGTCTGTCTGTCTGTCTGTCTGTCTGTCTGTCTGTCTGTCTGTCTGTCTGTCTGTCTGTCTGTCTGTCTGTCTGTCTGTCTGTCTGTCTGTCTGTCTGTCTGTCTGTCTGTCTGTCTGTCTGTCTGTCTGTCTGTCTGTCTGTCTGTCTGTCTGTCTGTCTGTCTGTCTGTCTGTCTGTCTGTCTGTCTGTCTGTCTGTCTGTCTGTCTGTCTGTCTGTCTGTCTGTCTGTCTGTCTGTCTGTCTGTCTGTCTGTCTGTCTGTCTGTCTGTCTGTCTGTCTGTCTGTCTGTCTGTCTGTCTGTCTGTCTGTCTGTCTGTCTGTCTGTCTGTCTGTCTGTCTGTCTGTCTGTCTGTCTGTCTGTCTGTCTGTCTGTCTGTCTGTCTGTCTGTCTGTCTGTCTGTCTGTCTGTCTGTCTGTCTGTCTGTCTGTCTGTCTGTCTGTCTGTCTGTCTGTCTGTCTGTCTGTCTGTCTGTCTGTCTGTCTGTCTGTCTGTCTGTCTGTCTGTCTGTCTGTCTGTCTGTCTGTCTGTCTGTCTGTCTGTCTGTCTGTCTGTCTGTCTGTCTGTCTGTCTGTCTGTCTGTCTGTCTGTCTGTCTGTCTGTCTGTCTGTCTGTCTGTCTGTCTGTCTGTCTGTCTGTCTGTCTGTCTGTCTGTCTGTCTGTCTGTCTGTCTGTCTGTCTGTCTGTCTGTCTGTCTGTCTGTCTGTCTGTCTGTCTGTCTGTCTGTCTGTCTGTCTGTCTGTCTGTCTGTCTGTCTGTCTGTCTGTCTGTCTGTCTGTCTGTCTGTCTGTCTGTCTGTCTGTCTGTCTGTCTGTCTGTCTGTCTGTCTGTCTGTCTGTCTGTCTGTCTGTCTGTCTGTCTGTCTGTCTGTCTGTCTGTCTGTCTGTCTGTCTGTCTGTCTGTCTGTCTGTCTGTCTGTCTGTCTGTCTGTCTGTCTGTCTGTCTGTCTGTCTGTCTGTCTGTCTGTCTGTCTGTCTGTCTGTCTGTCTGTCTGTCTGTCTGTCTGTCTGTCTGTCTGTCTGTCTGTCTGTCTGTCTGTCTGTCTGTCTGTCTGTCTGTCTGTCTGTCTGTCTGTCTGTCTGTCTGTCTGTCTGTCTGTCTGTCTGTCTGTCTGTCTGTCTGTCTGTCTGTCTGTCTGTCTGTCTGTCTGTCTGTCTGTCTGTCTGTCTGTCTGTCTGTCTGTCTGTCTGTCTGTCTGTCTGTCTGTCTGTCTGTCTGTCTGTCTGTCTGTCTGTCTGTCTGTCTGTCTGTCTGTCTGTCTGTCTGTCTGTCTGTCTGTCTGTCTGTCTGTCTGTCTGTCTGTCTGTCTGTCTGTCTGTCTGTCTGTCTGTCTGTCTGTCTGTCTGTCTGTCTGTCTGTCTGTCTGTCTGTCTGTCTGTCTGTCTGTCTGTCTGTCTGTCTGTCTGTCTGTCTGTCTGTCTGTCTGTCTGTCTGTCTGTCTGTCTGTCTGTCTGTCTGTCTGTCTGTCTGTCTGTCTGTCTGTCTGTCTGTCTGTCTGTCTGTCTGTCTGTCTGTCTGTCTGTCTGTCTGTCTGTCTGTCTGTCTGTCTGTCTGTCTGTCTGTCTGTCTGTCTGTCTGTCTGTCTGTCTGTCTGTCTGTCTGTCTGTCTGTCTGTCTGTCTGTCTGTCTGTCTGTCTGTCTGTCTGTCTGTCTGTCTGTCTGTCTGTCTGTCTGTCTGTCTGTCTGTCTGTCTGTCTGTCTGTCTGTCTGTCTGTCTGTCTGTCTGTCTGTCTGTCTGTCTGTCTGTCTGTCTGTCTGTCTGTCTGTCTGTCTGTCTGTCTGTCTGTCTGTCTGTCTGTCTGTCTGTCTGTCTGTCTGTCTGTCTGTCTGTCTGTCTGTCTGTCTGTCTGTCTGTCTGTCTGTCTGTCTGTCTGTCTGTCTGTCTGTCTGTCTGTCTGTCTGTCTGTCTGTCTGTCTGTCTGTCTGTCTGTCTGTCTGTCTGTCTGTCTGTCTGTCTGTCTGTCTGTCTGTCTGTCTGTCTGTCTGTCTGTCTGTCTGTCTGTCTGTCTGTCTGTCTGTCTGTCTGTCTGTCTGTCTGTCTGTCTGTCTGTCTGTCTGTCTGTCTGTCTGTCTGTCTGTCTGTCTGTCTGTCTGTCTGTCTGTCTGTCTGTCTGTCTGTCTGTCTGTCTGTCTGTCTGTCTGTCTGTCTGTCTGTCTGTCTGTCTGTCTGTCTGTCTGTCTGTCTGTCTGTCTGTCTGTCTGTCTGTCTGTCTGTCTGTCTGTCTGTCTGTCTGTCTGTCTGTCTGTCTGTCTGTCTGTCTGTCTGTCTGTCTGTCTGTCTGTCTGTCTGTCTGTCTGTCTGTCTGTCTGTCTGTCTGTCTGTCTGTCTGTCTGTCTGTCTGTCTGTCTGTCTGTCTGTCTGTCTGTCTGTCTGTCTGTCTGTCTGTCTGTCTGTCTGTCTGTCTGTCTGTCTGTCTGTCTGTCTGTCTGTCTGTCTGTCTGTCTGTCTGTCTGTCTGTCTGTCTGTCTGTCTGTCTGTCTGTCTGTCTGTCTGTCTGTCTGTCTGTCTGTCTGTCTGTCTGTCTGTCTGTCTGTCTGTCTGTCTGTCTGTCTGTCTGTCTGTCTGTCTGTCTGTCTGTCTGTCTGTCTGTCTGTCTGTCTGTCTGTCTGTCTGTCTGTCTGTCTGTCTGTCTGTCTGTCTGTCTGTCTGTCTGTCTGTCTGTCTGTCTGTCTGTCTGTCTGTCTGTCTGTCTGTCTGTCTGTCTGTCTGTCTGTCTGTCTGTCTGTCTGTCTGTCTGTCTGTCTGTCTGTCTGTCTGTCTGTCTGTCTGTCTGTCTGTCTGTCTGTCTGTCTGTCTGTCTGTCTGTCTGTCTGTCTGTCTGTCTGTCTGTCTGTCTGTCTGTCTGTCTGTCTGTCTGTCTGTCTGTCTGTCTGTCTGTCTGTCTGTCTGTCTGTCTGTCTGTCTGTCTGTCTGTCTGTCTGTCTGTCTGTCTGTCTGTCTGTCTGTCTGTCTGTCTGTCTGTCTGTCTGTCTGTCTGTCTGTCTGTCTGTCTGTCTGTCTGTCTGTCTGTCTGTCTGTCTGTCTGTCTGTCTGTCTGTCTGTCTGTCTGTCTGTCTGTCTGTCTGTCTGTCTGTCTGTCTGTCTGTCTGTCTGTCTGTCTGTCTGTCTGTCTGTCTGTCTGTCTGTCTGTCTGTCTGTCTGTCTGTCTGTCTGTCTGTCTGTCTGTCTGTCTGTCTGTCTGTCTGTCTGTCTGTCTGTCTGTCTGTCTGTCTGTCTGTCTGTCTGTCTGTCTGTCTGTCTGTCTGTCTGTCTGTCTGTCTGTCTGTCTGTCTGTCTGTCTGTCTGTCTGTCTGTCTGTCTGTCTGTCTGTCTGTCTGTCTGTCTGTCTGTCTGTCTGTCTGTCTGTCTGTCTGTCTGTCTGTCTGTCTGTCTGTCTGTCTGTCTGTCTGTCTGTCTGTCTGTCTGTCTGTCTGTCTGTCTGTCTGTCTGTCTGTCTGTCTGTCTGTCTGTCTGTCTGTCTGTCTGTCTGTCTGTCTGTCTGTCTGTCTGTCTGTCTGTCTGTCTGTCTGTCTGTCTGTCTGTCTGTCTGTCTGTCTGTCTGTCTGTCTGTCTGTCTGTCTGTCTGTCTGTCTGTCTGTCTGTCTGTCTGTCTGTCTGTCTGTCTGTCTGTCTGTCTGTCTGTCTGTCTGTCTGTCTGTCTGTCTGTCTGTCTGTCTGTCTGTCTGTCTGTCTGTCTGTCTGTCTGTCTGTCTGTCTGTCTGTCTGTCTGTCTGTCTGTCTGTCTGTCTGTCTGTCTGTCTGTCTGTCTGTCTGTCTGTCTGTCTGTCTGTCTGTCTGTCTGTCTGTCTGTCTGTCTGTCTGTCTGTCTGTCTGTCTGTCTGTCTGTCTGTCTGTCTGTCTGTCTGTCTGTCTGTCTGTCTGTCTGTCTGTCTGTCTGTCTGTCTGTCTGTCTGTCTGTCTGTCTGTCTGTCTGTCTGTCTGTCTGTCTGTCTGTCTGTCTGTCTGTCTGTCTGTCTGTCTGTCTGTCTGTCTGTCTGTCTGTCTGTCTGTCTGTCTGTCTGTCTGTCTGTCTGTCTGTCTGTCTGTCTGTCTGTCTGTCTGTCTGTCTGTCTGTCTGTCTGTCTGTCTGTCTGTCTGTCTGTCTGTCTGTCTGTCTGTCTGTCTGTCTGTCTGTCTGTCTGTCTGTCTGTCTGTCTGTCTGTCTGTCTGTCTGTCTGTCTGTCTGTCTGTCTGTCTGTCTGTCTGTCTGTCTGTCTGTCTGTCTGTCTGTCTGTCTGTCTGTCTGTCTGTCTGTCTGTCTGTCTGTCTGTCTGTCTGTCTGTCTGTCTGTCTGTCTGTCTGTCTGTCTGTCTGTCTGTCTGTCTGTCTGTCTGTCTGTCTGTCTGTCTGTCTGTCTGTCTGTCTGTCTGTCTGTCTGTCTGTCTGTCTGTCTGTCTGTCTGTCTGTCTGTCTGTCTGTCTGTCTGTCTGTCTGTCTGTCTGTCTGTCTGTCTGTCTGTCTGTCTGTCTGTCTGTCTGTCTGTCTGTCTGTCTGTCTGTCTGTCTGTCTGTCTGTCTGTCTGTCTGTCTGTCTGTCTGTCTGTCTGTCTGTCTGTCTGTCTGTCTGTCTGTCTGTCTGTCTGTCTGTCTGTCTGTCTGTCTGTCTGTCTGTCTGTCTGTCTGTCTGTCTGTCTGTCTGTCTGTCTGTCTGTCTGTCTGTCTGTCTGTCTGTCTGTCTGTCTGTCTGTCTGTCTGTCTGTCTGTCTGTCTGTCTGTCTGTCTGTCTGTCTGTCTGTCTGTCTGTCTGTCTGTCTGTCTGTCTGTCTGTCTGTCTGTCTGTCTGTCTGTCTGTCTGTCTGTCTGTCTGTCTGTCTGTCTGTCTGTCTGTCTGTCTGTCTGTCTGTCTGTCTGTCTGTCTGTCTGTCTGTCTGTCTGTCTGTCTGTCTGTCTGTCTGTCTGTCTGTCTGTCTGTCTGTCTGTCTGTCTGTCTGTCTGTCTGTCTGTCTGTCTGTCTGTCTGTCTGTCTGTCTGTCTGTCTGTCTGTCTGTCTGTCTGTCTGTCTGTCTGTCTGTCTGTCTGTCTGTCTGTCTGTCTGTCTGTCTGTCTGTCTGTCTGTCTGTCTGTCTGTCTGTCTGTCTGTCTGTCTGTCTGTCTGTCTGTCTGTCTGTCTGTCTGTCTGTCTGTCTGTCTGTCTGTCTGTCTGTCTGTCTGTCTGTCTGTCTGTCTGTCTGTCTGTCTGTCTGTCTGTCTGTCTGTCTGTCTGTCTGTCTGTCTGTCTGTCTGTCTGTCTGTCTGTCTGTCTGTCTGTCTGTCTGTCTGTCTGTCTGTCTGTCTGTCTGTCTGTCTGTCTGTCTGTCTGTCTGTCTGTCTGTCTGTCTGTCTGTCTGTCTGTCTGTCTGTCTGTCTGTCTGTCTGTCTGTCTGTCTGTCTGTCTGTCTGTCTGTCTGTCTGTCTGTCTGTCTGTCTGTCTGTCTGTCTGTCTGTCTGTCTGTCTGTCTGTCTGTCTGTCTGTCTGTCTGTCTGTCTGTCTGTCTGTCTGTCTGTCTGTCTGTCTGTCTGTCTGTCTGTCTGTCTGTCTGTCTGTCTGTCTGTCTGTCTGTCTGTCTGTCTGTCTGTCTGTCTGTCTGTCTGTCTGTCTGTCTGTCTGTCTGTCTGTCTGTCTGTCTGTCTGTCTGTCTGTCTGTCTGTCTGTCTGTCTGTCTGTCTGTCTGTCTGTCTGTCTGTCTGTCTGTCTGTCTGTCTGTCTGTCTGTCTGTCTGTCTGTCTGTCTGTCTGTCTGTCTGTCTGTCTGTCTGTCTGTCTGTCTGTCTGTCTGTCTGTCTGTCTGTCTGTCTGTCTGTCTGTCTGTCTGTCTGTCTGTCTGTCTGTCTGTCTGTCTGTCTGTCTGTCTGTCTGTCTGTCTGTCTGTCTGTCTGTCTGTCTGTCTGTCTGTCTGTCTGTCTGTCTGTCTGTCTGTCTGTCTGTCTGTCTGTCTGTCTGTCTGTCTGTCTGTCTGTCTGTCTGTCTGTCTGTCTGTCTGTCTGTCTGTCTGTCTGTCTGTCTGTCTGTCTGTCTGTCTGTCTGTCTGTCTGTCTGTCTGTCTGTCTGTCTGTCTGTCTGTCTGTCTGTCTGTCTGTCTGTCTGTCTGTCTGTCTGTCTGTCTGTCTGTCTGTCTGTCTGTCTGTCTGTCTGTCTGTCTGTCTGTCTGTCTGTCTGTCTGTCTGTCTGTCTGTCTGTCTGTCTGTCTGTCTGTCTGTCTGTCTGTCTGTCTGTCTGTCTGTCTGTCTGTCTGTCTGTCTGTCTGTCTGTCTGTCTGTCTGTCTGTCTGTCTGTCTGTCTGTCTGTCTGTCTGTCTGTCTGTCTGTCTGTCTGTCTGTCTGTCTGTCTGTCTGTCTGTCTGTCTGTCTGTCTGTCTGTCTGTCTGTCTGTCTGTCTGTCTGTCTGTCTGTCTGTCTGTCTGTCTGTCTGTCTGTCTGTCTGTCTGTCTGTCTGTCTGTCTGTCTGTCTGTCTGTCTGTCTGTCTGTCTGTCTGTCTGTCTGTCTGTCTGTCTGTCTGTCTGTCTGTCTGTCGTCTGTCTGTCTGTCTGTCTGTCTGTCTGTCTGTCTGTCTGTCTGTCTGTCTGTCTGTCTGTCTGTCTGTCTGTCTGTTCTGTCTGTCTGTCTGTCTGTCTGTCTGTCTGTCTGTCTGTCTGTCTGTCTGTCTGTCTGTCTGTCTGTCTGTCTGTCTGTCTGTCTGTCTGTCTGTCTGTCTGTCTGTCTGTCTGTCTGTCTGTCTGTCTGTCTGTCTGTCTGTCTGTCTGTCTGTCTGTCTGTCTGTCTGTCTGTCTGTCTGTCTGTCTGTCTGTCTGTCTGTCTGTCTGTCTGTCTGTCTGTCTGTCTGTCTGTCTGTCTGTCTGTCTGTCTGTCTGTCTGTCTGTCTGTCTGTCTGTCTGTCTGTCTGTCTGTCTGTCTGTCTGTCTGTCTGTCTGTCTGTCTGTCTGTCTGTCTGTCTGTCTGTCTGTCTGTCTGTCTGTCTGTCTGTCTGTCTGTCTGTCTGTCTGTCTGTCTGTCTGTCTGTCTGTCTGTCTGTCTGTCTGTCTGTCTGTCTGTCTGTCTGTCTGTCTGTCTGTCTGTCTGTCTGTCTGTCTGTCTGTCTGTCTGTCTGTCTGTCTGTCTGTCTGTCTGTCTGTCTGTCTGTCTGTCTGTCTGTCTGTCTGTCTGTCTGTCTGTCTGTCTGTCTGTCTGTCTGTCTGTCTGTCTGTCTGTCTGTCTGTCTGTCTGTCTGTCTGTCTGTCTGTCTGTCTGTCTGTCTGTCTGTCTGTCTGTCTGTCTGTCTGTCTGTCTGTCTGTCTGTCTGTCTGTCTGTCTGTCTGTCTGTCTGTCTGTCTGTCTGTCTGTCTGTCTGTCTGTCTGTCTGTCTGTCTGTCTGTCTGTCTGTCTGTCTGTCTGTCTGTCTGTCTGTCTGTCTGTCTGTCTGTCTGTCTGTCTGTCTGTCTGTCTGTCTGTCTGTCTGTCTGTCTGTCTGTCTGTCTGTCTGTCTGTCTGTCTGTCTGTCTGTCTGTCTGTCTGTCTGTCTGTCTGTCTGTCTGTCTGTCTGTCTGTCTGTCTGTCGTCTGTCTGTCTGTCTGTCTGTCTGTCTGTCTGTCTGTCTGTCTGTCTGTCTGTCTGTCTGTCTGTCTGTCTGTCTGTCTGTCTGTCTGTCTGTCTGTCTGTCTGTCTGTCTGTCTGTCTGTCTGTCTGTCTGTCTGTCTGTCTGTCTGTCTGTCTGTCTGTCTGTCTGTCTGTCTGTCTGTCTGTCTGTCTGTCTGTCTGTCTGTCTGTCTGTCTGTCTGTCTGTCTGTCTGTCTGTCTGTCTGTCTGTCTGTCTGTCTGTCTGTCTGTCTGTCTGTCTGTCTGTCTGTCTGTCTGTC